>JBAMBE010000361.1:4147500-4492500 GCA_037043585.1 Drosophila mimica | reverse complement strand
GGGCCGCCCGTAAAGTTCTGTAATGGGACAGCTTTTGACCATACTCTGTAAAAGCGGTAACAAGGTGTATATCGCTTAGTCTTAAAATTGGACTTGCAATTCTTGTGGCTAAGTGAGACTCTAATTAGCATTTATTTTTTATGGATAAGGATAATACATATTTCAATCGTGTATAAATTTAGATATATTTTATTTTATTAAAATTAATTTAATATATATTTAGAGTCAAGTTTTTTCTTAAATTTAAATATTTTTAATATGCTAATTTAATGTAAGATTGATATATTCACAATAGAAATAATGCAGAATAGTGATGGTCATTATTTTCTCTGAGTGTAGCATGTGAGTCATGAGAGTTGTTTGAAAAATATCTAATATTTGTTATCTCAGATTGGTCCTACAAGTACCTCTTATTGGACTTATTCCATTGCTATCCTTAACACATTTTTTCAAGTGTATTGCCAGCGTTAAAAGATTATTATTATTTATGCATATATAAGCTTATCTTTTTTTTTAGTGCATTCGCAGTTATTATAGTCTAATAATATTGTCGCATTTATATATAACCTTATCTCTAAATCATTATCTACACGGACACAGGGTATCTTGGACAGCAGCAGCGCTGACTTCTTGGCTTTTTTACTCGTTTATTATGGCAACTTCAATCACTCGAACACGACAGGCCAAATGCCAAAACAACAAATATAACGAGGCTGCTATTTTGGTTTATGTGTCTGTTCCGAATACATATATACATATATACATACACATATATATATATGTGTACATATGTACATGAAACAGTAGATGTTGAATATTTGTATCTGTATCTTTAGCTGTGCACATGCATTTGCATTTGTATGTCTGTGTGTGTGTGTGTGTGTGTGTATGTGTGTGTGTGTATTAAGCTGTCCGCTTTCGCAGCTGAGCGACGGCATCCCGCCGCCTTTTCCTGTTCTAAGTTCACAAATTTTCACGCTGTCAACTGCAGCGCGACGTTGCACGTTCTAATTTTATCAGCAAAACATGCACAGGTATGCAGCAGCTCACACACACTCTCTCCATCTCCTTCTCACTCTATCTCTCTTACTCTGTCCCTCTATCTATCTCTCTCTGTCTATCCCTAAGTGTGTGTGTGTGTGTGTGTGTGTGTGAGTGTGTGTGTTTTCACTTCCACAAAAGTGTCACCGCAGTCATTAGAAGCATTCTTATTTGGTTTCTACACATGTTTTTGCTTTCATTTGGTTGCAGCACGAAAATGCATTCAACTTGCGTCTATTTTTGGTTGCACTTCGCTGCGTTTAGTGGCACTCGAGTGCTCCGTCTTGCTTTCCTTGGAAATCAATCAATGCCCCCTCGAGTATTTTAGACAATTTGTAGTCGCTTTACTTTCTAATTACTTTCAAGTTGAAAGGCGCTGTCTTTCGACTTGCATTTTCCGGCGATTTTCAAGTGCTTTCCATCGTTGGCAGTCAAACCACAAAACTCACATTAATCCAATTTGCAGGCCTATGCATGTAACTATGTGTGTGTGTGTGTGTGTGTGCGTGTGTGTATTTGAGTGTGTGTGGCTAAATTTAAATGCACCACAAAATAATCTCCAATTTACGAGCATGAATAGTTATAAAATGTTAAACATTTATTCACAACATTCACAAATTGGTCCCTTGTCCCAGGTCCCTGGATCCTGGTTCCTGGTTCCCTTGCCTGTGATCCCTAATGCAAGTCCTGTTTTGGGCCAGAACAAACACCACTAACGGACAACAAATACTTTGACAATTTTTGGCAAGTAAAATAAATTCACACAGATGACATTTTCAAAATGGATGTAGTTGGAAAAAAATGTAGAGGGGATTTGCTTAGATGAAATATACAATAAACAATTAGGAATTAGTTATTTGCATTTAATTATTTGTATTTTGTATTTAAAGAACTTTATGATCAACATTAAATATTAACTTATTTAGTACTCGGTTTTAACTGCTTGTTTGCTTAATCCTTAAAGCTGTTAACTTTAGTTGTGTGATTTATCAAAAAGTTTTCCTTAAGATTAACAACTGGAAACAAGTTGCTCCCCTTTGCAAAAGACTAGAGTTTCCAACGAGCTACGCTTATGTGAACAACAGACACACACATGAACACACACACACACACACACACGCACCAACACTAGTTGACTCGTTTGGCCTGCCTCAACTGGTGTGCGGTTGCAATCCACGCCCACCGGCGAAACCCGCCCACAAAAATGTATAAAACGATTCACAAAAAGTAACAAATGTTTTTTTAGGATTTGTGTTTTGGGAAATTCTGCACTTGTGTAAATGCAAAGGCAACACACGCACAAAAACACACACACACACATACAGATAATATATCAAAAATTATAAAAACACATTTATATGTATGTATACATATTTATGTATATATGTACATGTATAGATAGATGATAAAAATAAGTGTAAAACATCAATTTTGCCATCATTTTTTTGCCGGCCAAATGTTTTCTTGCTGTAAGCTTTGTTATGCATTCAATTTGTGTGTGTTTGTGTGTGTGTGTGTGTGTGTGTGTAGTTGTGTTGGGCATTTGTAATACTCACATACGCATTTATCCGCTTAATTGATTGATTTGGCCTTGTGGTAAATTTTCATTTATTTTGTTCGCTCATCTCTTAATTTTAATGCGCATTTTTAAATTATAAAATTTGTTTTGTTGCGTCATTTTTCTGTTGTTTTTTTTTTTTGCATTTAAATTATTTAGCATAATTGCAAGAGGGCTTATTTTTCCCGTTGTGTTCATTTTTGCATCGTTTGGCTGCGATTTAATTGAATTTGATTGATTTTTGCTGATATTGTTGATGGAAAAATAATATTGTTGTAAAATCATAACAATTCCGCCGGTGGCCTGTGGCCTGTGGGCGGTGGGTGGTGGGTGGTGGTTGGTGGAGTGTGCTCAGTGGCAGAGGGTGGTTCCATTTATCACACCTGGCCAAAATAAAAACACCGTATAGCCTAACAATGGCAACACCTGCCCACATTCTCTGTGGGTCTGTGTAAATGATGGAAAAAGGACAAAATATTGCTGCGGCTGTCGTTTGTTGTGTCTCTGTTGTGCATGTGTGTGTGTGTGTGTGTGTGTGTGTGTGTGTGTGTGCTTGTGGCATACTTTGAGGCGCTTTGTTTGTACAACAACAGGGAAGCTGCCACAGGCAGCAGAAACATACATATATAATAATTGTAAGCCCATTGAAATAGCAAACAGATTGAACTGCTCGGAAAATGAATTGAAGCATGGATTATTTATTTCCTTGGAATGCTGTTGCACAAAGCTCTGAAATAGTTAGCTATCTTAAGTTGTTGTTAGAGAAAAACAGATGACAAATTATGTGTTGAATTTCTTTCAAAATATTTAAAGGATGAAGGACATTTAGTTGCCTTAAAATGTTTTTTGGCAAAGTTTTTTTTTTTTTTTTAAATGATACACTTAAGAGTAATTGGGGTACAATTATTATTTTCTAAATATTTTCTTAATATCTTAAGTTCATTATATATTTTTGAAGGTAGATTCTTATCTAACTCATACATTTTTAAGCTTGTTGCAAACATTCTATTTCCGTTTCCGGTTCTAAAAGGTTGCAGAAGCGAATCATAAATAAAACTAAAATTAAATTCGTAGCTACTTTTTTCGCTGTTTCCTGTCAACACTCAAAACTGTTAGCTAAAATTTATGCAACTCATTTTTCAGCGAGTGAGGTTTGATTTTTTCTTTGGTTATTTATTTTTTGTTGCCCTGGAAGCCAACAGCTGTTGCAGTTAGCTGGGAATAATAGTTTTTGCTGCCAATTAGTTGTAACACTAATTGCAAGAAAAAAGAGCGTCAATTATGCAACACTGGATGACAAGCAACATACAGCAACAACTACTATCATGTACAACAAGCAACAAGCTGCACATTAAATTGTTATTTAATTGATGCTCATACGCCGCCACCGCCTCCTTGCACCACTCAGCAACCGGGGGGGAGGATGGGGAATGAAATCGGTGGCAAGCTTTCAGCTTTATGTGCGCACCGCAGTAATTTCAATAAATCTTGGCAATTCCCCTAAAAAATATTAGCATAATAAAAGCGCGACAACAAAACAGAAGGGTCAATATCGCCACACTTGCGAAAAGGACGAAAGGACGAAAAGACGCCGAAAGTCCTTTGGGCTGTGGGCTGTAGGCGAACGCATTGGCACATTTACACACAGCGTCCTGGCCAAATTTATGGCAGCAACAAGCGGATGCCGGATACGACGACATACGGATATAGTCAACGACCTAAATACGCATAATTTGGCCAAGGGGCGGGCGTAAGTGTTGCCGTATGTGGCGGGTTGCGGGTGATGGGCGGTGGGCGGTGGGCGTGTCAATGGTGCGCGCCCGCGCATCGATCAGCAATAAAAATTCAAATTTTGCCAAGGACGGCACAAAAATATCTGTGCCCATGTCACCAAAATACTAGACAGATGTTCCTTGTAAATGCTCCAATTGAGGAGTGCTTTGACAAAGTAACTGAGTTTGTAACTTGGCCAAGTAGTTAAATCTTAAGTGTTAAATGTATTAATTTGTTTAACTAATTAAATTCAATTAAGTAGCAAATTCAAAATAAATATAATAATTATTGAAATATCGCATAATTCTTAAAATCACTTGAGGAGTTCTGCAAATTATAATGCATTTTATGCTTCTTAAGATAATATTGATATATCGAAATCTAAGCTTACAGGTTGTTGTTATTTATATATATATAATTAAATTTTTTTTATTGTCAAAAATTCATATCCATTGGTTTATGTTCCCTACAAGTGCATAAGTTAGTCGGCTAACTTGGGCCACTCTTGCAGCTTCTGGTTTCTTTGTATTGAGCATTATGGAATATAGACAATACTGTTGCCTATATTTATTCCGATACACATGGCTGTAATACACATTTACATGCCTACATATATATTTTGGGAATGCGGAGGTTTTTTCTCGTTTTTTGTTCTTGCTACGCGGCGCAGCTCGTTTCACATTTTTGCCAATTGGCCAACAAGTGTTGCCAAATTGCGTTGCGGTTGCTGGCCATAAATAACGGTACTTTTGTCATTTATACACATAAATTGCAGCAGACGCTGAAACGCGAAAAAAACGTCTGTGAGCCAATGCAGGCAAACTGGCCCACATTTCCACATTTCCACTGCCACTGCCACTGCCAATGCCAATGCCACATCCAAAACCCAATCCGAGTTACTGGGCATGTCCTGCTGTTGCTATTGCTGTCGCTGTTGCTGTTGCTGTTGCTGCGGATGATGCTTGGCTAAAAAACGTGGCCATCGCATAGGCCTTGTGCTCGGCCCACACTAACGACATCGCCGATGGTGACACAACGCAGCTGTCGTTTGCCATTTGGCAATAATTGTTTAATATGCGGGCGCATAAAGGCCGCCAAGGACTGGCCATAAAAAACAACAACCAGAGCAACAACAACAACAACAGCAACCACTACTGAAGCAGCCATAGCAAAAGGCCAAAGTGTGTTCCCGGGCCAAAGTCGTACGAGCGAGAAGCCTAAGCAAAACCCAAGCCGTCGTTCGAGGGACACGTGTGTGTCCAGTGTGCTGTATCCAGTGTCCTGTTTCCGGTTTGCCTTTGCCCTGTGGTTGACTCGTGCCACAGCTGTGAAGGTGACTGTAACTGTAACTCTGGCTATTGCTTGCAGCCGGCTCAAATAAGTGGCAGCTGCTGCTGGCAGCAAAACTTTGTCATAGTCTGATTGCAGGTATTTCATTTGGGAATTTCACTGTTGCTGGCAACCTACAAATAAATAAATAGTTTAAATAGGATGATCAAAATAGTAAGGGACTTTAAAATTTAAAATAACCAGCGCTCAATTTGGAACTATATAATTTTTAAAATTTTCCAATTGATTTCAAGAAGAGCTGAAAAACCCTTCAATTACAATTTCTTAAGATCTCAATTGAAGCACTTTTCTCTTAGGCATAGCATACAGTTTGGAGCATTTTCACTGTTCAATTAGTAAGTTGGCCAACATAAGGCGTCTTGGCTCTAAGTTCGGGGAAGTACGCACATGCATATAAGTAATTGTGCATAATTGCCGTTCTAATTTCGTGAACGTGGATATATATGAAACATCAGCTGCAGCTGCCCCCTCGGGGCGAGGCGCTTGAAATGAGCCAACTGAAACTGAAGTTTAAAAACAAAAACTAATTGCGGACCAAAAATGCCAAAAACGAGTCGTTCATGCTTATTGGCAATTTCGATTGTACAGCCTGAAAGTATGCAACATATTTTTGCTGCTGCTCTGCTCTCTGCCAGCGACGACGCTGACGATGGCGCTGCCAATGCCGCACATGCTGACTGCAGTTAATTACAAAACTGTCAAATCCAAAAGGTGCCACGAATCAACGGGCCAACGGGAAACGAACGAACTAACGAAGCAGGCAAACAAACGCACACACACACACACACACACAAACATACACACACACATAAGCACAGGCATGCCAGCAACAGCAGCCAGTCAGCCATTTCAAACACACAAACACACACACACACACACACTCACATTTATACAGACATGCAGAGGCAAATAGGCAGATCAGCCAACAGCTGCCAACGTATGCGAAAAGCTCACAATAAAAACACACAAAAACAAACAAAACAAAAGCTAGCAAAAGGACGACAGAGAGAGAGAGACAGAGAGAGAGGGAGAGAGCGAGAGGAGGAATGAGGCAGTTGCATTGTGTGAACTTTTCAATATATTTATATGTATGTATGCATGTGTGTGTGTGTGTGTGAAATATAATTTTGCTGTATTGTTGTATTAAACGATGTCAACAACAGCCGCCCAGCTGAGCACAACACGCAGTCAGCGTCGCCGTCGGCGTCAACTTTGCTGTCAGCATCGACGTCGCCGTCAGCATCAATGGCTGAACCAAATCGAATTTAATTGCATTGCCGCACGTTGGCTTTTAATTAATTTTTGCTAGACGACTGCTGCTACTGCTGCTGCTACTGCTGCTGCTGCTGCTGCTGCTGCTACTGCTGCTACTGCAGCTGCAACCCACAACCAACACCCACAAAACAAACTAAGCAAAAGCCAGCAACAAACACAAGCGACAAGCTCGGACAGGGCAACATCAAACGTCACGCACAGGTGCAACGTAATTAGCACGAACCGACAAAGCAACTGAACAGTCGCCAGCAGCAGCAGCAGCAGCAGCAGCGGCAGCGGCAGCGAAAGGGCACGGGGCATTGGGCATTGGGCAATGCGGCAGGCGGCACATAAAAACAAAAGCAAGCAAAACCTTTAAGCCCAAATGCATACAAGCGACCAACGAGCCAAGAGTAGCAACAACTGCACAATTAGCACATGCTTCAATGCCTCAAATTCTCCCTATACTCTATAAAGCCTTAAATATACATATATATAAAATATCAATCTTTTAAAAAATGTTGCACTAAGCAAATATCATTTCAAAATGTCAGCAATAAATTCACAAAATGAATTCTTGATTCATGGCCTTAAAAATGATCAATTTATTATCATTAATTGAGATATTTTACAACACAATTAATTAGAGTAATAAAATAGAGATTTATAACAAGCTGCAAACATTTCAAGTTTTATTAGAGTTATGATTATTATAAGTCTAAAAGAAGCACAAAGTAAATAAATTAGAATAGATTTCTGTATTTCTAAAAATAAAAATTTAATTTAAAAAAATTTCTATGAAAAGTGGAATCTATTTATATTTAAAGCCACATGGAGTTCGGTCAAATTTATATAATTATATTGACTATAGATTTGATATGTATATTTTTTAAAATTAAGTATACTTTTTGCGTCCAATTGGAGCAAAGCTTTTTTGTAATTTTATTATTTATTTAAAATTATTTATTTATTACATTATTATTTATTATTCACAATACGCCACTTCAGCACTTATTTTTGATTATTTTAGTATTCGTTTGCGATGCTTTGTGGCATGTGCAACCAAATCTATGCAATAGTTGATGTTCTTCCATCTATTTTCTTCAAAAGTGGGGTGCTGGGGGGCAACAAGTACAATTTCAATGTGGAGAAGCGGCAGCAACATGGAGCCCGTTTGGTCGTTCCTCGCCTGGCAGCGTTTTAATAGCTTTGAAATTCCAATGGCAGCTGTGGCGCCATTCGCCAACCGCCCAGCGCCCAAAATGAGCAAAAGAAATGGCAAGAAAGCTAACGAAAAAGTGAGAAAGAGAGAGAGAGAGAAAGAGAGAGAGATGGAGAGAGAAAGAAAGACAGAGCAAGAGACGTATGAGGGGAAAAGTTCGATGGCGGCAAAATCGACGAACATTTCGAAAAAATTATGAAAAATTTTTTTTTTAATTTTTGTTTCTTAAACGCGCGACGCACGCGATGTTGCAATAACAACAACAATAACCATTGCAACATCTGCTGAAGCGATTGTTGTTGTTGTTATTGTTTTTATTGATATTAGCTATGCATGCGCCCTGGCCGCCAGCAACTGCCATTTTGTTTATGACGGCGACGATGCAGCCAGCTGAGGCAGCCATGCAACATGGGGCACAGGGACGAAAAGGGAAAAAGGGCTGGTGCGAATGCCGTGAAACGATGGTGACAAAACTCGCACCATTCACAATTTGTGGCACTGCCAGAGGCAGCTGCAACAGTTGCTACTCTACCCGTGCCCCTGCCCCACATTACACTATTCTGCTGCCAATGCAACTTTATGCGAATTTTTGATGCTCACATTGGCAGCCTTAAGTTTTGCTGTTGCTGTTGTTGTTGTTGTTGTTGCTGCTGTCGCTGTTGCAAGGAGGTTTGTCTTCTTTTTTTCGCCGATTGCTGATGGGGTAATTGATAACGTCATGAGTGCTGCGATGGCTTGTGGCAAATTACACAGCGCAAACTAAATATTGTAGAGCATTTAAATTATTCAATAAATAAAAGTAAGAAGAAACTGAATATTGAATATTATTTTAAGAAATTTTTGTAAATTATTGCCACGATTACAAATTGTGTTGCAGGCAACACAAAAAGATAACCTCCTTTTGAAATTCAACTAGCCGAGAATAATATACAAAATTCTGCACGAAACTATGACATAGTCTCTATAGTTTTTATGCGTATGCCGAAGTTAAGCTTCACTCCTCCTCTTCCTCTTCCTCCTTCTCCTCCTTCTCCTTCACAGCCAACCCCTGCTTCATTTAACCGTTCAACGCCCCTCACGTAGTTTTTGCCCAAAAAGTGGTGGCAACCAATTTCATGGAAGTAGCGGCTTTGTTGGTATTTCTACGTTTTTTATGATTGCCTGCCACAACTTTTTCGCCATCGATATTGGTGGCAGCGACTTTGGCAGCGCTGCTTGCGGTTGCAACGCCAACTCAGCAACAACAGCGATTCCGGCAGCAACTGCAGCAACGTTGTTTTTGTTTGTATGGATTTTTCACATCGTTTATCTTAGAGGATGGCAAACGTTGTTGGCCCTTGTTGTTGCTATTGTTGTTGCGTCGCAGCTGCTGCTGGTGAACAGAAATGGCGTTAATGTTGCAACTACAGCAGGAACAGCAGCAGCAGCAGCAGCAGCAACAGTGGCAACAGTGGCAACAAATGCAGCAGCCAAGCGGCCACAGCAGCTGCCAATGAGCGAGAACTTAATCTTGGGGATTTAACACTTTCGATATATCTTGGCCGTTGCTGTCTTGTGTGCTCTGCCACCCTCCCCCCCGCTGCCCGCCCGGAAATGTATTGGCGGCCATTATCGGTTCAGCTGCCATTTTTTTTATGGCCAAGTTATGGGAATGAAACGCGCTCGGCTTTGGCTAAAGTTTCATCAGTCGTTGCTTTTAAGTGATAAAAATACATTTGCAAAAATGTGGTGTGTGTGTGTGTGTGTTGGTGTTGTGTGTGTGTTGGTGTTGTGTGTGTGTTGGAGTGTGTGTAAATATACAAGCTATAGCTAAAGTCCAAGTGAGCATGTCGGATTTCACAGACCAGCCGTGCCCGCCAGCAGCGAGTCATATTGCTCCTTGGTGAGCAGCCGATAGACACCATCACGATTCAGATAGTAGATGGGATCCCTGACTATATCCAGATTGTAACCCTCCAGTGCCAGTTCACGTTTCTTCAGCTTGAACGTTTCCGTGCGTGGAATCTCATCGAGCAGCCGGATGAAGAGGGGACGCGCATAGGGGGGCAGACTGCCCCGTATCACAATGGACAAGTACTCAATGTCCACCAACTTACGTGTGGGATCCATGATTGCCGCCATGCCCGCCTTGCCCTCCACATGTGGTATCTGCAAGCGAAAAGTGTTCAACGATTATTGTTAACTGCATTTTTAATAAAAGTAAATAAAAAAAAATAAAGGAAAATTAAATTGAAAATTGATTGAAATAATTAGCTTTTTAAAGATCAACTTTGGACAGACACCAATGAAGATCTATTTTTTATCCAAGTTTATTTTTAGGTGCTGACATTTGTTGGTCCACATTTAGCTTGGCCAACTCACCTGAACGCCGTAGACGACACAGTCGCTGAGTCGCACGCAATTGGTGATGATGGCCTCCACTTCCTGGGTGGCAACATTCTCGCCGCGCCAGCGGAAAGTGTCGCCAGTGCGATCCTTAAAGTAGATATAGCCCAAAATATCACCGACGACCATGTCGCCCGAGTTGAAAAAGCAATCTCCATCGGCGAAGGCGTTGCGTATTCGCTTCTGCTCGGAGGCCGCCTTATCCACGTAGCCGTCAAATGCGCTCATCGCTCGCCGGGCATCGACCTTGCCCACCAGCAGACCCACCTCGCCGGGCACACAGCGCATACAGCGGCCCTTGGCGTCGCGGAGTGGTTCGCCCGTCAGCTCGTCGCAGCGTAGGATCTGCACCGGATACAGACGACGGGCGAAGATGGGCACAAAGCCAATGGCGCCCAAGCGATTTGTTATATTGATCAGATTGGAGTTGCCCTCGGTGGCGCCATAGACCTCCACAATATGCGGTATGCCGAAACGTGTGACGAACTGCGTCCAGATTTGCGGTCTCAACCCATTGCCGTACATCAAGCGGAGATTGTGTAGTGGTTTATCCCGTTCCTCAAATGGTGTGGCAAGCAGATAGCGACACAGTTCTCCGATATACTGCGCCGCAGTGCAATTGTGCTTCCGGCAATCACTCCAGAAATTCGATGCGGAGAACTTCTTGCGCAGCACCACAGTGCTGCCATTGAGTAGGGCGGTTCCCGCGCCCACAATGCCACCAGCGGTGTGATACAGGGGCAAAGGGTCATAAATCACATCGTTCCTATGCAGGTCCGCCAAATACGAGATTGCGGCGGACATGTAAATATAGCGCAGATTCGTGATGACAGCTGCCTTTGGCAGTCCCGTTGTGCCGGACGTGTAAATATAGAGTAGCTTATCCTTCGACGAACTCTCCTGATTGCGGTTTAGGGGCAGCGGCTGTTGAGCCTCGAGAGCGTCGTGAAGTTCGATGGCATTGGGCAACAGCTGCTGCCCCTCCACATCCGTATACTGATAGATGTCCAGCTCAAGTGGCGGCAGATTCGACAGCACATCGCTCAGCTCGCTGCCGACGATCAGAGCACACGCCTTGGCCACCCGGATGCAGTGCAGCAGCGAATCGCCCCGCAGATGTGAGTTTATCAATGCGGTTATCACACCCAACTGGCTGAGACCCAGCCAGAAGCAGACGTACTCCACACGCGTCTCCATTAACAGTGCAACGCAGTCGCCGCGCTTCAGGCCACGCTGCTGAAAGTATCCTGCCACACGCTGGCTGAAGAGCAGCGCCTGCGAGTAGCTCAAGCGACGCTCGTCCATCACAAAGCAAATCTTCTCCGGCTGCTGGCGGGCTTGCTCCTCAAAGCAAAGCGCCACGGTGCTGCCACTCCGATCTTTGCGTAGCAGATACAAATTTAAGCCCGCAAAACGATGCAAGGCACTGATAGAGAGAGAGAGAGAGGGAAAGAGAAAGAGAGGAAGAGAGGGACAGAGAGAGTGAGTCTTATGTTGATAAGTCTACAAAAATTTTTTGGCCTTAAGTTCAACAAAGAGATGAACAAATTATGTTTATACCATGATACCGGAGGTAAGTGTTATGTTATGCCCATTTTGAAGGTTCGACCTATGCCCATATGCCGGAATGCCGATTTTCCGACTATAATTTTGACTGATGCTCCGACCCAAAATCACGTTATCAACTTTAAATGTACGATTGATCTAGAGACCAAACTATGATTAAAACGACCTTGCTTTTGAAAATGCGTTGAGTTTTGACGAAGTTATGGCATTTTGAAGGTTCGACCTATGCCCATATGCCGGAATGCCGATTTTCCGACTATAATTTTGACTGATGTTCCGACCCAAAATCACGTTATCAACTTTAAATGTACGATTGATCTAGAGACCAAACTATGATTAAAACGACCTTGCTTTTGAAAATGCGTTGAGTTTTGACGAAGTTATGGCATTTTGAAGGTTCGACCTATGCCCATATGCCGGAATGCCGATTTTCCGACTATAATTTTGACTTATATTCCGACCCAAAATCACGTTTTCAACTTTAAATGTACGATTGATCTAGAGACCAAACTATGATTAAAACGACCTTGCTTTTGAAAATGCGTTGAGTTTTGACGAAGTTATGGCATTTTGAAGGTTCGACCTATGCCCATATGCCGGAATGCCGATTTTCCGACTATAATTTTGACTTATATTCCGACCCAAAATCACGTTATCAACTTTAAATGTACGATTGATCTAGAGACCAAACTATGATTAAAACGACCTTGCTTTTGAAAATGCGTTGAGTTTTGACGAAGTTATGGCATTTTGAAGGTTCGACCTATGCCCATATGTCCATATGCCGATTTTCGGACTATAATTTTGACTTATGTTCCGACCCAAAATCACGTTTTCAACTTTAAATGTACGATTGATCTAGAGACCAAACTATGATTAAAACGACCTTGCTTTTGAAAATGCGTTGAGTTTTGACGAAGTTATGGCATTTTGAAGGTTCGACCTATGCCCATATGCCGGAATGCCGATTTTCCGACTATAATTTTGACTTATGTTCCGACCCAAAATCACGTTATCAACTTTAAATGTACGATTGATCTAGAGACGAAACTATGATTAAAACGACCTTGCTTTTGAAAATGCGTTGAGTTTTGACGAAGTTATGGCATTTTGAAGGTTCGACCTATGCCCATATGCCCATATGCCGATTTTCGGACTATAATTTTGACTTATGTTCCGACCCAAAATCACGTTTTCAACTTTAAATGTACGATTGATCTAGAGACCAAACTATGATTAAAACGACCTTGCTTTTGAAAATGCGTTGAGTTTTGACGAAGTTATGGCATTTTGAAGGTTCGACCTATGCCCATATGCCCATATGCCGATTTTCGGACTATAATTTTGACTTATGTTCCGACCCAAAATCACGTTTTCAACTTTAAATGTACGATTGATCTAGAGACCAAACTATGATTAAAACGACCTTGCTTTTGAAAATGCGTTGAGTTTTGACGAAGTTATGGCATTTTGAAGGTTCGACCTATGCCCATATGCCCATATGCCGATTTTCGGACTATAATTTTGACTTATGTTCCGACCCAAAATCACGTTTTCAACTTTAAATGTACGATTGATCTAGAGACCAAACTATGATTAAAACGACCTTGCTTTTGAAAATGCGTTGAGTTTTGACGAAGTTATGGCATTTTGAAGGTTCGACCTATGCCCATATGCCCATTTCCCGATTTTCGGACTATAATTTTGACTTATGTTCCGACCCAAAATCACGTTTTCAACTTTAAATGTACGATTGATTTAGAGACCAAACTATGATTAAAACGACCTTGCTTTTGAAAATGCGTTGAGTTTTGACGAAGTTATGGCATTTTGAAGGTTCGACCTATGCCCATATGCCCATTTCCCGATTTTCGGACTATAATTTTGACTTATGTTCCGACCCAAAATCACGTTTTCAACTTTAAATGTACGATTGATCTAGAGACCAAACTATGATTAAAACGACCTTGCTTTTGAAAATGCGTTGAGTTTTGACGAAGTTATGGCATTTTGAAGGTTCGACCTATACCCATATGCCCATTCCCGATTTTCGGACTATAATTTTGACTTATGTTCCGACCCAAAATCACGTTTTCAACTTTAAATGTACGATTGATCTAGAGACCAAACTATGATTAAAACGACCTTGCTTTTGAAAATGCGTTGAGTTTTGACGAAGTTATGGCATTTTGAAGGTTCGACCTATGCCCATATGCCGGGATGCCGATTTTCGGACTATAATTTTGACTTATGCTCCGACCCAAAATCACGTTTTCAACTTTTATAACTTAAATGTGCTTATCTTCCATAATTTGTAAGAAAGTATGTTACCCCTAAGAGATCGATAAAAAAAAATGGGTGGCCATCGGTTACTTCCGACTGCAACGTTCTCTTGTTTTAATTTTATTTGTTTTTCCAGATTTTGAATTGCATCTTATTTATTGCCAATACTCTGAAATACAATATATGACTAACTTGGCTTCTACTACATTTACTATATGACTTAATCCACAAGAATGTGGAGAATCTGATAGATATAACTTATCGAGCAACAAAGCTATATTATATTATGGGTTAGGCCACGTTTGACCCGTTGCGAGACCGATCTAGATCGGATTTCTCCTACCCTCGCGAAATACCTAGGATAAAAGATTAGACCAGCCAGTCGCGTTTATAAATTTCGCTATCTTGGCCAGTCCCATGATAACCAAGGTAGGGAGTGGCTTCCCGGCAAGTGCGGGGCACAAGCAGAAAAGTGTTCCGCAGATTCTACTTCCTCCTCTTCGTCACAGCTTGTGCAGATATCACTCTACGGCACCTGGAGTCTATTATAATTGTATTATAACTAATATGGCTTATATATATATGTGTGTGTTTACAAACAACTTAATTATTTAGTAATCTAATCCGAACACTTGCGATATTGTATCAGTATCAGACTAAATACTATATTCAGTTTAGCTTATCAGTTTGATCCATATTCTTATGGGCTTAGCAAATATTTGATGATACTTACATGAAATCCCTGCGACAGGTCATCACCAAAGCAAAGACATTTGTTGGATTGCGCAGCATTAGGGCCAAGAGGGCGCCAAGTGTTAGGCTGGCCAATGCGCTTTGGCAGCAGAAGAGGCCAAAGACAATGCTGCCAACGATCAGAATGCCGAGCCGTGTGGCCAGCTTCTGTTTAAGGTTGAGCTCCAGTAGGATTTCCATACCCTTCTCCTCGGGTCTCTCCTTATCAACTAGTTGCTGCTTAAACTCGCTCACTTTCGAAGAAACATTTGCATTACTTTTTATTTTTTATCAGTATATTTTTATATGTTCAAGCAGTTAAATGAAATCTAACTCGATGTCGATATATCACACATATGCCTCGCAACAGCGACCGACTGACACTGACTGGGGCAACCAACCCCCCACCCTAAGCATATATCGTTCCACACGACTTCTTATCAGCGTCGCTGATACTGTTTTTAGCACCAAGCACTTACAGCACTTTATGTGTGTGTGTGTGTGTGTGTGTGTGTGGAAACCCGCTCGGTCTCACTATCAATACTATGAGTAATTAACGTGGGTTATGCGCTGCTAGTGAAAGCCACAAGGGGGTGTGCTATGACGAGGGGTAGAGCAAAGACACACCTGTCATAAAATATGCGCTAGTTTGCGCTGTGATAAGTTACCGAGAGTACAGTGAAACAGCCTAAGAAGTACACTTGCAAAGTATGTGAATTTAGAAACATAAATTGTAGGAAATCCATTCATTCAATATGACATCATGTAATAACAACTCATGCCTAAATATATTATATATTTATATATTTCCTCTGGCAATAGTTTCTGTAGCTCTGTTGATTTTTGTCAGAGTTTGTTTCAGTTTCAGACGCAAATGGAATTGATTTTTCAATTGATCTTCAATGATTTGTGGCAAGCAAACAGAATTGACAAACCATTTCTAATGAACTTGATTTTGTTAACGACCCTGAAGAATAAATCGTAAAATAGGCAACAAAAAAAGTTTTTATATGAAATATTTTTTATGCATTAACAATTAAATAATTACAGTTTCAATTCGAGTTCGAGTTATTTACAATTGTCCAATGAGGCATTTTTTTTTGATGGGGTTTAATAAACTTACCAATTTTGTTTTTTTTTTTTGCTAATGATAACGATGATATTTTGAGTGGAATAAACAAAATGTGGCTTTGGCTAATCTAGTGCAGAAGCACTTAAACAACGGACACTCAGAAACGACTTTAAACAGCTGTTATCACAATTTGTTACTTTGTTTTGCGCTCTTATCAAAGGACTGCGAAACGAAAGCACAACAAAGAATTAACGAAAACAGCTGTTTGTAAATATGTGATTTCTGATAACAGCCACTACAGGTGTAATAGGCAAAGGTGAGCAGAGTGCATCATAATCTACTTTTATGTATAATTATTAATTATTAATTATTAATTAATTATATGTATAAGGGAGGCACTTTGTTGTTTAAATACATTTATACAAAGCGAATTAACATACATTAGCTGATTTTTTAATACTTGCTGTTAGTAATGACAATGTTAATGCGATTTTAATATACATAAGGGTTAAGGGCTATCATGTGAGAACAACAATAACAACAACAACATCAGCAATCACCACACAAATAGAAGTAACGGTTTAAGCAACAGGCGCCTGGCAAAGTTCATTGCCACTGCGGAGATTCCATTTCTGGCAGGCACTGCACAGTGCGTCAGAAATGATTTGACTTGACGTCAAATGTTCTTACTTATTTAAATTCCAATCATCCAAATGCTTAAAATAAGTGTCAACTCTTGAATATAAAAAATCAAAAGTGTTTATTTTTAACCGCTTACTTTAAGCAAACATGCTAATTTTTATTCTTTCATGTTAACCCGTATTCCACTGTGCGCTGTGTGTCAGGCATAAATATGAATGGGATTTTTTTTTTATATGCATATGTACATATTCAATTATCTATGTAAAGTGTGTATGTATATTTGTGTTTGGCTTGGGATCTAAGTTACGGACCGGGACCTTGACTTATTTCGTATGCAACGCACAATGCATTAAACGGTTCTACACGCGTTTGCTTCACTTGACTAAATTGGCTTAAAACTTGGACTAGGTTGACTTTGCCCTCCAGTGGCGCGTATGTAAATCACTGATTCTTGATTACATGTGTCTGACACTGATTTTGATTTCAATTCGTTAGCAGTGCAACACACACAACTGCAACTACAGATACATATGCATACACATATATTCATATATTCAGCTGTCAGGCAAGAGGCCAATTCACTTTTCAACGCTGGCCTATGCAATGCAGTTCTCGAAGTTTTCAAGTGCTCGGAAGTTATCGCATATATTAATCAATTGACATACTTTTTGCACAATTAACACAGCAGCAGCAACAACAACAACAACAACAACAACAGCAGCAACCAGAATCACAACAATTGCAAAGCGATCGAGGAGACGAAACGAGACGAGTTCTAATCGACAGCAACAATTAACAACAACTGATTGTTTTCCGCCGGCTCTGTTTATATATCAGCCATCAACAGCAACAACTGGCTGAGAGCGCTCCGCTGGAGCTCGTGAGCGTAAAAATATTCAACTAAGAGAGCATTAGAATTATCAACAGCTCTCTGACAATCATCTCCCCCTTAGAAAAACACGTTCGGTTCAGGTCTATGATAAATTTAAATGCATTGTTGAGTTGATTGAACATTTTTTTGATTGTTGAATTGTTGAGCTCAGCTGGTTAAATAATAATATTAATAATTTCTATTGTATTTGATAAGAAACACAGCAAATTATAAATACTATTTAATGTTGTATAAAATGCACAAACTTTGAACGGAGATCATTAATGAATTACTTTTATTTTAAATGAAATTAAAACAATGAAATTTAATTTTTGAATTTATAATGCCATTTTGCTGTGCATAAAGAGGGTGCTGAAAGGTCATTAACTTTTTTAAATGCTATTGCAGTTTGTAACCGAAAGTTGCCCCACAATAATAATAAAAAGTTTCATAAAGTTTACAGGAAGCACATCTCAAATTCAGTTATATATATATATATAAATATATATTATATATAATGCATTTTAGAACTGCTGATGCAAACGTATTAACATATTCACCATAGCCAGGCAATAACAGATTTAATGGGGCTGTTAACAAGCTGTTAAAATTATAACCAGAAGCAAAACTTCGAATTTTTTTAATTAAACACACTTGCCCCATAGCCAAATACAAAGGAAAACAATCTGCCACACCAAAATAAATTCCAATGTTGAAATAAATTAACATAAAGCCGGGCGGCAGTCGCAGCAGCTGCGCAGTCAGCGGCGCTGTCGCCGTCGTCGTCGGGTCGTAGCTGTCAAATGCCGGCAGGCGAAAATATAAAAATATATGTGCATACTTTCAGGCGGGGCGCGTATAAAAAATGTGCGCATACTTTTTGGCAGCTTTTTGAGTTATAGACGGTGAGCAGAGAGAAACCAGTGGGTGTGTGTGTGTGTGTGTGTGAACAGTTAGTTTGATTGTGTGTGTGTGTGTGTGTGTGTGTGTGTGTGCCTGTAATTGACACATGTTACGCTCACAAAAGCGGCAACGGCAACTTGCACACTAACTGCGCCTCTGTTTCGATCTGCCTCAACCACCCCACCGTTCTCTGCCGTTCCAGTCAAATCGTTATTATCGACAATGGCGCCGCCAAAAACACACACATTCTCGCACATCCACACACACACATACCCACATACACATGGGGCACGCACATGTTATTCACTGCTGCTGGCTGCTGCTGCTGTTGCTGCACAGCCTTCAAATGCAGGCAACCTCAGTCAACTTTGTTTGTAGCCGGCAAAACAAAAACACATACACATAGAGTGAGAGAGAGAGGGAGAGGGAGAGAGAGAGAGGGAAAGAGAGAGTACACAAGCCACTTGCTTGCTGATAACGTTAACGTCAGCTGTGCGGCACTTTTGCATGGTCGAAGGGGGGGATTGGAGGATTGTGGGTGTTTTGGGGGGCACACGTGAGCACCCGGACTTGGAGTCGTGCGCAGGCAAGCGTCAAACGTTTGTACCTTGCCCCATTTGGCCGCCCCCAAGGCGACAACGTGAACCCCAACCTCGACTCGCCTTCGCTCTTTCTCTCTCTCTCTCCCTCTCTCTCTCTCTTGAGCTGCTGCTGCTGCTGCTGTGCTTGGCATTTGTTTGTGTTGTCAACAAAAGTTTCTTTGAAATCAGTAACAGATGTCGATTGAAATGGCACAATTGCTGCTCGCGTCTCTGCCAGCGTCGACTGCGACGGCTGCCTGCTGTTGGCTGCCTTCTGCCAGTTTTTGTGAGCAGCTGGCGGCTGTTGTTACTGCTGTTGCTGTTGCTCCTGCTGGTGGCTGCCACTTATGATGAATATTTTTGTGGCAGGCACACACACACACTGCGAGACTCCGATTTTGCCAGACATCGCATATTGTGCGCTAGTCGCTCGGCATTTTAATTAAAATTTCTCGTTCAAGTTTTAATGTTAATGCAATTTACCCAATCGAAGCCCAAAGACAATACAATGGCCAAATCAAAACAGATGCCAAAGCTTCCTTTATTGTTTGCAGCCATTGAGTTGACCCCTTTTATAGGGTATATTCATAAGCCTAGCTAAATAGATGTTAAGCAGAGTTGAATAAAACGCCTTTTTATACCCTTAACCCATTAAAAATGGGTAAAAAGGGTATAATGGTTTTGTGCAAATGTATGTAACAGGCAGAAGAAAGTATCTCCGATCCCATAAAGTATATATATTCTTGACCAGGATCAACAGCCGAGTCGATATAGCCCTGTCCGTCTGTCCGTCTGTATGAACACGCGGATCTCAGAGACTATAAGAGCTAGAGACTTCAAATTTGGTACATAAGCTCTCGTGTACCAGGATCAAGTTTGCTTTATTTTATCGATAACTACATCAGTTTCTGAATTATCGATACATTTCGATTTCCGATAACAATAAATTCCACAATATAAAAGGCAGAGGCTTCTAATTTATACATAATATGCGTATACATAATATTGATCAATTGTCGAAATTTCATTAAGATCAGACAAGAAACACCTAAGTTATAGTCGAAATTGTATTCTCATATTGATCTCATCGAGTTAACTCGACTACGTTTAGCAAACATGTGTGTAAATCTTATATACCCAGTTTATGTGTAGATATGTATATATATATATATATATATATATATATGTATATTTAAAAATCAAATCAAGATTAGCAGCTTTTTAACTAACTGTCTCTTTCAGCTTTGTCAGAAGTTATGGCAATTAGAAATCCAGGAAGCATACTTAGTATAGAAAATTGCAGTTGTTGACTATCTGGTTAGTTGAAAGCACTCCACTCCTTTACAATACAGGGTATTCGAGTGTAGTGCACACTTTCAGAAGGCGTCTCGTTTCTTTGGTCGGTTGAGAAAGGGGGATAAAGTGCTGTTATTGCCGTTGACAACATGTCCATGTCTGTGGCTGGCTGAGCTAAGCTGTGGCTGCTGGCGATAACAAACGATAACTGCATGTTAAATAGAAGCTAACGGACGGGCGGTAAGCGGAGCTACGACTGAGGGATGTGGCTTGGTGGGGGATAGTCGGGAACAAACAAAACGTTAGCATATGCTGCTGGCCAGAGGCAAGCACCCAGCTGAAGCTGATGCTCCCATTCGGATGGACGTGCAGCTATTTGAATATGCAGCCGACTGTCGCCACCCCCCCTCGCCCCGCTCTCTCTCTGTCTGTCTTTCTCTCTCTGTGTGTAGTCGGAGCTGGCTTTAGAAAATCACTAAGGTAGCAAAATGCCAGCATCATCAGCATCATCATGATGGGGCATGGGGCAGCCTCCAGACCCGAGTCCAGTGAAGGGTTGCAAAAAAGCGCACAGCAGTTGCAGACAAAAGTAAAGTTAAGGCAAGCACTGCCTGAAGCGTCTTCAAATGTGTGTGTGTGTGTGTGTGTGGCAGCCACAAGCCATGTGAATGTATGTGTGTGCAACAAATGTTGTGGACCCTTCAGGGTGAGGCAAGGCGAGACGAGGCATTGCTAACGAGCTTTTGCTTGCTTGCAATGCGACAGCAGCAGGTGTGCGAAACACACACCAACCCACACACACACACACACACACACACACTCGCACATGGCACAGCTGAGTGACGATAATTGAAATTTCATCACAGTAGTTTGTGGTTTTGTAGCACACACACACACACACACACACACACAGACCACCCCCCGCCCACACTAATGCGCAAATCATGGCTGCAGTTTTGTGTTGCCTGCTTTTAGGCTGCAGCCTCGCAGAAAATGATGGAATCGAATTTGTTGCAATCAGTTCTTGTTTTTTGTTTTTTCGTTTTTTTTTTTGGTTTAAAACACTTTATTTCTTGGGTTTCTTTTAGCCTTTCTTTGTAGTTGTAACATTTACTTTAGGTTCGACTTTTTCTTTTGGTTTTCATTTGCTTGTTTATAGTTAAAGTACAGTTAAATACGTGTGGTTGTTGTTTAGAAATACAATAAATACTAATTAATAAATTAAACACATACATATATATAATCAATAAATTAGCCATAAGGATAGCAATAATAATAGTTCGTTATAATTATAATATTCTGTATAGGTAATAATAATAATAATAATAATAAAAACTACTATGTTCAGTTTAAGTATTCGCTTCTTCTGCAACTCCTTTTTGGGCTGGGTCCTAATTACTACTTACAACTTTGATTTTCTCTTCTTCTTCTTCTTCTTCTTTATTTATATATTCAAATTTGCCTTTAAGATTGATATTTTAATAAATAATCTTTAATGTGGTGCAAATGTTTTTTTTTTTTGTTTTTTTTTTTTGTATTTTTTCGCTATTATTTTTTAAGTGCTCACACAATTTATAATTTAATTACTCATTTAACAGTATTTTTTTGTATGCTACTTTTTTTTGTTTATTTTTTGAGATTTTTATTTTTAGGATATTTTGGGTGCTGAAATGCAAAATGGAATTGAGTTTCAAATTACATTTCTATCTTGTGTTTACTTGAAGTATCTTTAGGTGTGCATTTAGAAAACTATTTGGATAATGCTGACAATGTCTCTTCCCCCATTTTTCATTTCTTTGTTTTCTTTTCTTTTTTTGTTTTTTTTTTTGTTTTTGTTTTTTTGGTTAAGTTTTTCTTTAGTTGAACTGCATAATTATATATTGTAGGTTTAATTATAATCGTAGTGTTTATCTTATCGCTTCCGTTTAATTTGACTAGCACAAGTACTTCTTCTTGGGTTTCATCATGCGAATGCGTCATTTAGAGCCCAATCCGTTCGGCACCAGGGCACTGGGCGTCCCAGCACTGACAGCAGCAGCACCACCACCACCAGCAACACCACCAACTGCAGTGCCACCAGCTGCCGCAGCAGCCGCTTCACGTGCACCGGCAGCAGCTGCCTGTAGGTGGGCGGTGGCTGCCGCTGCCGCCGCTGCTGCTGCTGCTGTGGGCGTTGGCGGTGATCGGGTGGAAATGGCGCTCCTCAATCCACTGGCGCTTGCCGAATGCTGCAAGTGCTTGGCGCTCAGCTCGGTGGCACGTGAGTTGCCGCAAACCTTTTACGCACAAAGACAGAGATTTGTGTTTAGTGACAGTGAGAAACAGGTACGAAAATTTAAGGCATTTAAAGCTTAACCCACCTGGTGATGGCTATCCCAATCTCTGTATTGACAGGAGGCACTGCAATAGCGAGCCATGTTGCAGCCGGAGCACGTTTCGGTGGCCTTGCGGCCGCAATTCCAGCATTGCTGTTGCAAATTGCTGCCCTGTAAAAGTCAACAAATGTTTAATTGAATTGTCATTAATTTTATATATACTAATTTCGATCTGGAAAAGTACTGGAAGATGCTGCTTACATTCTGTGCGCTGGTTATGGATGGTGACTTGTTGTCCAGATCGCGCTCACCACTGGAATGTCGGCTCATCTCCATGAAGAACTTTTCCATGCGCAGTCGCTCCTGTGTCATGATCTCCGCCGCACGCGTCTCCGCGGCAACAACGGCTCGCTGTATCTCAATCACAGCCTGTCGCTTGACCTGTTGACCACAAATATATATTATATATACATACACATACATATATATATATATATATAAAAATTCTGTTAGGTAACTGACCTGTGTGACTGCATCCTCGGCATTCCGCTTGAATTCGGCAACCTTCTCCTCGGTCTGGCGTCGCAGTTCGGCCATTGCAGCTGGCGTCAATTCCTGGCTGCTGTTGCTGCCGTGCTGCGGCTCAATGCCACGCTGTTGCAAGATGGTAATCGCTCGCTTTGTTTTGTCCACCATGGCCGAGATGCAATTGAGCATGGTATGTATATTCTTCCACTCCTCCTCGCCGCCAGCAGCAGCACCACCACCGCCACAAGCACCGCCGCCGCCACCACCACCACCACCAGGTGGAGCATTGCCACCGCCGCCTCGTGCCACTTGAGGCGGTGCATGCCGGGGCAGCTCGCGCTCATCGCGCTGCATAAAACCGCCAGCGTCGCCGGCGGCAGCAGCAGCTGCAGCTGCAGCGGCGCTGTAGTCAAAGGCGAGCATGGAATGAGCTGGCGCCGGATTGGGATGCATGGCCAGACGTTTGCTGGGCGGCGCATAGGATGCACCGGCTGCCATATAATCACTCCACTCCTGCAGGCCATTGTGTGCGGCACTGTTGTGCCCCTGCTCCATCATTGAGTCCGAGGAGCGACGCTTGAACAGGGCTCCGCCATTGCCATTCGATGGCGCCTCCAGCTGCACAAAGATGTCGGCGAACTCGGCGCTGTGGGGCTGCAGTTCCATGACAGCCTGCTCATTGCTGGTGACATATTGCAGCGCCGACTGGTTTGTGGCACGCGACAGGGCGAGTATCTCACGTTGCATGAGCGTCACGCTATTCTTGAGCAGCGGCATCACATATGGACGCAACGGCAAATTGATGGCCTCCTGCAGCGCCAGGCGGAATTCCTCGAGGGAGATGGAACTGCTGCAGAGGGAGAGGATTAGAGCTCGCACCCTTTCGCTCACTTCTGGCTGCCCCAGTTCCTGGGCGAATTGCAACAGCGAACCGAGGAATTTTCTCAGCTTGCCCAGCAGACGCGCCTGCTCCACATGTGCAGCGGCTGCGGCGGCGGCGGCAGCAGCGGCCGCCAAAGTTGCTGCATGTTGTTGCTGGGCGGCCGCTGGCGTTGGCGATGTTGCATTGCTGCCATTGATAACGGGCGAGGCGCTCGCATTGCGCTGTGGTCGCTGCTGCTGTTGCTGCTGCTGTTGATGGTGATGTGGCAGCGATGTTGGCGGCGAGTGCGGTGAACGTGGTGCAGCAACCAAATTGCGTGCCAGCTCTGGCGGTGAGTCCGGCGGAGTGCGGCACAGTCTATCTCGCTCTCGTTCGCGCTCTCTCTCTCGACAGCCGTTGCTGGCTGTGTCTTTGCTGCTGGAGGAGGAGGAGGAGCTGGAGTTGGTGGATGAGTTGTTGGAACACTTGTCGCCGTTGCTGCTGCTGCTGTTGCTGCTGCAGTTGCTGCTGCTGCTGTTCGCTGTGTTAACGAAAAGGAAGCTCGTTAGTTAGTTAGTTCACAATAAACAAGAGACGGCGATACTAAGAAAGAGAGAGAGGGACAGAGAAGGGGGAGGGGGAGAAAGAACAAGTGAAAAGGACAAGCTTAGACAGGATGTGCAGGCGAAGCGCATTACAAATGCATTAGTAACTGCTTGCCACATCAGCCATGCCACAATTACTATACTATATAGCATGCATGTATCTATATTCATACATATATATATGTATGTATATATGTATATGTATTTCTGTAGTGACCACAACAAGCTACAGCACTTGTCCGCTTCAGCCGCCGTTGGGGCATTAACAAATTTGTTTGAACATGGGAAATAAATTAGCAAACATTTTTGGCTGCCAGTTGCCAGGCAACAACAACCAACTGGTTGGCTAACAACGCACCCAAAAGACCAGCCAAGCAAAGCAATTCAGCCGCCTGACGCACTAATTGCAGCACCAAGCGCCAGGGGGCATGGGGCATGGGGCAAGGGGTTTTTGGGCGCAACGTGCCTGCTGCCTGACGTTGGGCTCTGATCCTGCTGCCAAAAGCGCCTCACTCGACAGTAGCTCAAAAATGAAAAGCTTAACGGAAAAGCCGCAACGCGCAGATGGACGGGACTCGACTGTGATGCTGCCTGGATGGATAAAGGGCACAGTGTGGATGGTTAATCCACAGCTGTCAGGCGACAAATGAAAAAGGAAATGTTTGCTGAACTGCTGCCAAATGTGTTGAAAAAGAAAAGAGAAAACATAACATTTTCCACGAATTTTAAATACATTTGAAGCAGATTTTATTGTTGCAACTTTGAATTAATTTTAAGCAAATAATTTTAATTTATTTTTAATTGGTAAAATACTACAAAAGTTTGCTTAACGGTTTGTTTAAAAATGTTTTCTGTGTTTTTTTATATTTACAGACTTCAACTTGTCTTTTATAGTAATTTTGTTGGAATTTGGAATTTATTTCTGGCAATATTAAAATAATATATTTAAAAAATTTCTAATTTTGTTCAGTTTTGTATCATGTAAAATGTTCTCAATTGAAATTTGGTCAGCAAATATTTTTGTCGCCTGTTTCGCATTGGGGACCAAGCCACACACAAAACTTTGTTTGCCCAAGCTAATGGAAATTGTATATATGTGTGTGTGTGTGTGTGTGTGTGTGAGTGTGTGTGTGTGTGTGTGTGTGTGAGTGTGTGGGTAAATGCGTTGGCTGCTTTATGGGGTTGGTGATGGGGAGTGCAAATGTTGCCACTGCTGCTGACGATGACGATGTCGACGTTGAAGGCAACCAGTCGATGTTGCTGCCGCTGCTGCTGCTGCTGTGGCTACTGCACAGTTTGCTTTTGTGATAATGATTGTGGATACAGCTGCAACTGGCTGTGTTTTCACAGCCATTCAGGCACGCCAATCGAAGGGACACAAACACACACACACACTCGCACACCCCCACACACACCCACACACACACAAGATATGTATGTAGAGCATTCCGAGTGCGAGTTGGACGCATCACTCAACTGAGTTGGCGGCGGCTTATCAAACGCCAAACATAGACAATGATGGATCACATGATGCCGCCGCCGAGTTCTGTAATTGGCTGTTATGCAAAAGGCAGCGAAATAAAAAAATTAAAAACAAGAAAAAAAAAACAGCAAAACAGATGAGAATAAATAAAGGAGAACCAAGTGTCGCCCACTCAATGTATCTATATCTACATCTATAACTGTATCTGTATCTGTATCTGTATCTGTATCTGTATCTGTATCTGTATCTGTATCTGTATCTGTATCTGTATCTGTATCTGTATCTGTAGTTGTGTCCATCTATTCAAGCTGAGCTCAGTATCTAACTGGCTGGTGTACAATTGTAAAATATTGCACTTGGCTGAGGCTTAAAAGTTTTGTGTCGGACCCACAAAAACCGCAACTGACCCAAAGTTTTGCCCTCCCCAAGAGTGATAGCACAAGTGGAGGGGGAAGGGGGGGAGGGGGGAGGAGTTTGAGAGGTGGTTGGTCACCAGCTAACCAGCTGTGACTGGATACGAAAAATGTTTCGTCCACGAAAAACTATTTACGAAAATTTTGTGTTGACAATTCACATATTTTCTAAAACATAATGTTGGCAATTTTCTGAGTCTGTTAGTGTGTGTGTGTTTGTAGGGGGTAGGGGGCGTGGCAATGCGGCATTGTGGGAGACTCAACGGCTGGCGCAACATCAACATCATGAGTGAGCTTCAAAAGCAGCAGCAGCAGCAACCATCGATTTAAGGTTACGTATACGCAGCATGGGCCAGTGCGCAGTCTTTGTCTGTGTGTGTGTGTGTGTGTGTGTGTGTGTGTGTGTGTGTGTGTGTGTGTGTGTGTGTTTTTTTTTTTTTTTTTTTTGGTTGCGCCATGGAGGTGGGAATCTTCAAGAGATACAGAAGGCCCGCGCCAACTGCATGCACGATTCAGGAACTGCGTCACCACTCGGGTGTGTGTGTGTGTGTGAGTGTGTATCTATGTGCGGGCAACAGAATTTGCACAGCTGCGTCCCATAGATTGCAGTCGAGCGCACAAAACGAAACGTTGGCAAGTTTAGTTTGTGTTGTTGCTGCTGCTATTGTTGTTGCTGTTGTTGCTGCTGTTGTTGTTGCTGTTGTTGCTGTTGTTGCTGTTGATGTTGCTGCTGTTGCTGGCATAGTCATTTGGGAAAACAATCATTTTGGCAAATATTCATCATGTGCTGTTTGTGATTATCATCATCAGCAGGCGGCCATAATGAAGTTGCTACTGCTCTTGCTGCTGTTGCTGCTGCTGTGGCTGTTGCTGTTGCCGTTGTGGGCGTCTCTGCAACACACAGCAAACATTTGTTAAACAAACTTGTATATTTTTTTTCGTTCTGGTTTTTTGCTTTTTCGTTATTTTTTTTTTTTTTTTGAAAAGCTTCCAGTTTTGAATGCTAATTAGAGAGCATCATTGTATGGAATTTAAGCGCCTTAAATGCAGAGCACAAACACACACTGGGGGGGCCTGGGAATTGACACAGGTACGCACACAGCAGCAACACGACCACAGCAACTATATCAGCAGCAGCAACAACAACAACAACAACAACAGCAGCAGCAGCAGCAACGAGTAGCAGCAGCAGCAATCAAAGCAAAGCACACTCAATTCACCAGCCCCCAAAAGCGGGCTACGCTTTTTGCCTATATGCGGGCTGTGGCAGTTGCTGATTTTGCCACTGCTGCCACTGCTGCTACTTCTGCTGCTACTGCTGCTGCTGCTGCTGTTGCTGCTGCTGATGATGTTGCTGCTGGGAACGCCAACAGCGGCTGTTATTTTTTGGGCTAACCTCCGAAATGGCACACAAAAAATCGAGAGGGAGATAGAAACTGGGAGATGAAAATGGAAAAACCTTGTGGCCATCGGATGCCGCACACACAAAATTTAACTGTGGGCTGTGGTTCCACCGAACAGTTGAAACCCACAAAATAAGTTGTTAAACTACAACAAGCAGCAAAAAGCAGCAAAAGGCAGCTGCTGTAAGCGATTGCAAAATCGGAGCACATTATTAAATAGTATATAGATATACTCGTATATAGATAAATACAGTTACTAATAACTGCAGCAAATCAATTTTCATTATGATTGAGTAAAATTTCTCAATTTTAGTTAGTATGTTTTAATTGTTAAGAAAAGCTTAAATGTTATAAAAATAGAGTGTATTCAAATTTCATGAAAAATTGATTTTAAATTTAATAATCTATTGGTCTTAATAAAGATTTGACATTTAAAAAAAAAAATCAATTACATATTAGACTTCTCTAGCAGATATATTTTAAATTATTAATGAATTTAATACTGTTAACAAAACAATTAAATTGTTAAATTATGTATTATCCGAATAAATAGAGTAGAATATAAATATAAAAATTTATACTTTAATGCTTAAACAAGAGTGGTTAAAAATCATTGAAAAAAATAAATATTCTTGGAACTCTCTCTCTATCTCCATCTCACTCTCTCTCTCTCTCTCTATCCCTCTCTCTCTCTCTCTCTATCCCTCTGTCTCTCTCTTTCTCTCTCTCTCTCGCCCTAAATGGCTTGGTCTGTTAAGTTGCTTTTTGTTTCTGGTAAGGACTTACACCCATTCACACCTACACACACCTACACACGCACACACACAGCTGCTGGCGTTCACACCATCAATCGTGGTGCCTGTCGCTTGGTTGCAACTTGACGGTGAATATGCTTCATCCCAAACCCAGTCGCGGCTCGCAAGCTCCAATTAAACGCCTTAATGTGTATGCCCTGCCCATTTGGATTGCCATTCAAAAGCACATTCCCCTGACATTGTTGCCCCTGCCACATTCGCGTGTGTTTTGTCCACACACTTGCCACTCACCTTTGAGCCGTCGACTAATTGCAGCCGCAGTTGCTGCTGTGTTTGCCGCTGCCGCCGCCGCTGCCGCTGCTGCTGCTGCTGATGAGGCCGCTGACGAGGCTGACGCGGATGAGGCAGCTGTTGATGTGGCAACTGCGACCGCTGCCGCAGCTGCGGCTGCCGCGTCATATGCGTCCTTGTCGGTAATCTCCTCCTTAATTATCGCTTTTCCATCGAGCGCCATCTGCAAATAGTAGTCGCAAATTAGTTGGAGAAATTTAAACAACCTATCTGATGTTGTTGTTGATGTTGCCCCACCCACAAAAGTAACAATAGCAACAACAACAACAATCGCGATTGTAAGCCCCACAACAATTTGTAATTATAAGCCAGGCTGCACAACCTGTACAGGTTCCCATGCGTTCAACGAAAACATCAAGTGACAAAGTTCTCACATTATGATTTCAAATTATTTGATTTCAATTTGATTAAATTGTTCCCTGACATGCAAATTGGGCGCACCGGAACCTTGAGTTCCTTGTTGTGTCTGTCTGTGTTCCGACATTTGCCGCACGATTTTTTCGTTTTGTGAGGCTAAGTGTGATTTTTGGGGCCTGGAACGGAGCCTTATTAGGGGCAGCTGTAGTCCACAGGGTGACACAGTTTTATAATTATTATTATCAAAATAGAACACAAGCTAGCGGAACTACTAAAATATCAAGGAACAAAATTTATGATATTTACGACATACGATCGGGAGTTCGTCCTGTAAATGAGAGCTTTGCCTCTCGATATGGAATTTCTTGCAACTTACTTATTTTCTTACTTTGTTATGCAATTTAATAAATACTATGAATAAATTAATGTGATTAGAAACTACTGGTTTCCATTGCACTAGAAAGATACAAATTCCTTGGCCAATAAGATATTGAATGGAGGAAGACACCTATTTCCGAGACACCTATTTCCGAGACACCTATTTCCGAGACACCCATTTGCAGTTGGACTGTCTGGTTTTTCACTGCATTTCACCGAGCACAGAAAACAAGCAGACACACAATCAACCAGACATTTGAAACAACTGCCGATTTTCAACACGACTGGCCAGAAAAACATTCAACTGCCACTTACCACCCATTTAAGCACAACCCCACCCCCTAAGCACAACTGCTGCTACTGCTGCTGCTGCTGCTGCTGCTACCCCCAACAACAAGCATTTCCATTCACCCTTTTGGCACGCACTTGTTCATGTTCATGTCCGGTCAGCGTGGCATGGGAAAATTTGTTGATTTTTATCACTAAAATATGTAAATACCTGGGCGAGCTGTGGGAGTTTGTGCAGCTTGTCGGCTGCATAAACAAAAGCGTAAAGGAACACAAAAAAATAGAAAAAAGAGGAAAAAAAAGAAAAGAAAACAACATAAAGGAAGAAATCTGCTCATTTTCATTCATGTTTTCGATCAATCTCCGATGTGCCCCCCCGCAACGCCCCCTTTCAATTTGATTGCTTGAGGTGTAAAAACAGTTTTTTTTTTCGGTTTGTTTTTTTTTTTTTGGCGCAATGTTTAAAGTCAATCGTCGCACTTGGCAATATTTACACTAGCCAAGCAGGGGGAGAACATTACAGTGAACATATGAAAGAGAGAGAGAGAGAGAGACAGACAGTGAAAGAGAGAGAGAGAGAGTAGTGAGGCAGACAGCTGTTTCGCATCAGGCAAATTACTAAAAATGCTGCAAATGAAATTCTATTAAAAACAAACACTTGACACGCAGCTGCCGTTTGCCAAAGTGCCAACAGGAGGGGGTGGGTGGTGGGAGGAGGGTGTATGGAGATTCTACTAATGACGGATCCAGCCGGCATATGGCGTCTATAACACTTGTCAACTGGCAGCCAGCAGGCAGCCAGAAACTAACAAAGCGAAACATGCGTGACAAGCGGCAACAACAAGTGTTTTGTGTGTGTGCCTCTGCCGCTGCCTCTGCCCTGTGTGTGTGTGTGTGTGTGTGTGTGCGCCAGGTGAGTGTGGGCGGTGGGTCTGGGTGGGATGGTGCTACATTTTTGGTCTGACTCACTTAATAGCTTAGCTTGGCTGGCTGCTTGGCTGGCAGCTGCTGCTGAGCAAAGGCACAGCAACAACAGCAGCAACAACAGCAGTAGCAGCAACAACAGCAGCAGCAGCAGCAGCAGCAACAACAGCAGCAACAACAACAACAACAGCAGCAGCAGGCTATGACGAATGAATCAAATGTCAGCAACAGCAGCAGAAGCAGCAGCAGCAGCCGTGTTTTCCTCCCTCCCCCCGCTTGTCGACGCTCAAGCAGCTGTCGCCTGTCGGCGCCAGCAGGCGTCTAAGGCTTCAACTTGAGTTACTTTTGGCCCTCTTCCACCCATCGCTTGCCCCAACCCCGCCCACAGCACGCCCAACACCCAGCTGCCCAGGCAGGCACTTCAAAGCGCCTTCGGTTTCAGCCAAAATGGAAAATGTCGCCCGCAGAACTTTTGCCACAAAACTTGAGAGGGGGGGGGGGGGGAGGTGATGCGGGTGGCTTAGTCTCGTTGGCAACGGCTGCTGCTAAAATTGGCCAAAAGAAAAAGTAATTATTTAAACGTGGGGCGCACGGGGGCGTGGCAACTATTAGGCCAGCAATGACAAATTAAAAGCAACAGTGGCAACAACAACAACAACAACAACAACAACAACAACTTGCACATAATTTTCAATTAGGCTCAACACAAATCATAAAAAATTCAACGACATTCATTTAATTCGTGTAAAAAAGGCCAGAAGCAGCAGCGCAATAGCCATATGGCTGGCTGGACACCAAAGTATTTTATACTTTTATCCCTTTTGCTAACAAAAACACACGCACACACACACACACACACACACGCACACCCACATACTTAATCGGCATCGGAGGCAGGAGCGGTTGCAGAGGCAGAGGCAGGGGCAGCAGTTGTGGCAGAGTTAACGAAAAGGCGCGCCAACTGTAATAACAATAGCAACAAAAATAACTGTGAAGGGTTGCTGACTGCGGCTGTGGGTATTTCTATACCCTGTATTAAATACAAACGGGTGGTGGGGGCTACATGAAGATGTGCAAAGCAATTCTTAATCAGATCAACGAGATTCAAATTGTTTGCCCAAATCTGGTCTAATTTTTATTGTATACAAAAAAATGTGAGAAGAATGTATGCTAAGTGTAGTTAGAGGGTATCTGCCAGTCTATCAACCTGAGCAAACGTTTTGGGCTTTGTATTTTTGAGAGTTTGGGGTTTGGGACTCGTTGGTTGAAATCACAGCACAGCTGCATGTGCTTTAGCTGTAAGCTGCCAGTTCACGTCCTCGCTACGTGTGTGTGTGTGTGTGTGTGCGTGTGTGTAAATGACAGCCGTGTGGACGAGTCCAGTTCACACACACACACACACACACACACACACGAATGTGCACACACAGTCCGGCTTTTGTATGTGGCTCTGCGGACTGCGTCATTATGCACAAGTGGCGCCGGCCGCCAACGCCGCCTGGAAGAGATTACTGGCGACGACACCTGTGCAACAGCTACAACAACAACATAAACAACAACAACAACACTAACAACAACAACTGTGAACGGACACATTCAGACAAAAGGAGTGATTCCAATGTGTGTGCGTGCCACACAGTAAAAACTTTTTTTGCAACTTGCTGCGTCAGCTGCTTCATTACACACGAAGCTACAACATGCGAGTGAAATGCGCTGCAAGTGAAGTTTATGCCACACAACTGTTAAAAACTAAATAATTGCCTATCAATATTTAAAATAGAAAATTATCTAAAGTGCGTCTAAGTTAGTTTCAATGATTTCGTTTATACAAAACAAATCGGTTGCGATAATTTATCAAATATTAGATTATTAATGAAGAAAACTAGCTGAAAATGTCATCGTTTTCCCAGCAAAATATTAAGAAATATTTAAAAAAAAATATTATTTATATTTATTAAATTTCAAATACTTTTAAAAAACTGAGCTGGCAAATTTAAAATTATATCAATGAATAGTGTGCAAAAAATATTAATTTTAACACTAGATTTATTCAACTTTATTATAAATCTGAAAACTATGTTGCAACTGCAACGTATATTTAAATAAATTAATTTCCGGCATTAATTTATTTACTTGATTAATTCAATCAGTTCGCATAATTAATGTGGCATTTGATGCGTCATTAAATGATTACTATATGCAACAAAAGCTTAATTTATTTAAACTTAATTTGAAGGTTTTTCAAGTAACCCTCGCCAGATGCTGCTGTTTGCCCACAACAACGTATGTGTTTGTGTGTGTGTGTGGCACTGCAACGTGCCGCAGCATCGACGTCATTTTAAATTACACATCAGACAAACACACACAGTCAGCAACAGCAACAAAAGCAGCAGCAACAACAAAAGCAGCAGCAGCAACAAAAGCAGCAGCAGCAACAACAAAAGCAGCAGCAGCAGCAGCAGCAGAATCAGCAGCAACAACAAAAAGCAGCAGCAATAATTTTGCACTAGTCGCCACACGTGTGTCTGGTGCCTCTTCTGCTAACTTCCTTTCCCTCTGGCGCTTTCTGTGTGTGAGGCATAATAAGATAATGGCGTGTCACAGCGACCAACAACAGAACAGCAACAACAATGACAATAGCAGCAACAGCAACAACAGCAACAACAGCAGCAGCAGCAGGAAAAACAGTTGAGCGAGTGTCGCGCTTAATCGGCTTTATGGTCTGTTTTATTTCCGATATGAACTGTTGTATGCCCCGCCTGGCCATTAACTGGCCAGTCCAATCCAGTGCGGTGCAGTCCAGTTGGAGTTGCAGTTGCAGTTGTAATTGTGAGTGGCTGCAGCTGCAGCTAGAACATTTGGCAGCCACAGAATGCGACTGTTTGCCACATGCTGCCAGCCAGCATTTCAATTATGCAGCTGTTGCTGCTACTCCTGCTGCTGCTGCTGCGTCTGTGGCTGCTGCTGCTGTTGCTGTTGCTGTTGCTGCAAATGCAATTTTCAAATGTAACGAGGTCCCGTTGCTGGACAATTGAAGATTTTCCAGCTGCTTTTGGCTGTTTATTGTTGTTGCTGTCGTTGTTGTTGTTGTTGTTATTGTGATTGTCTGATTGGAAAATCGTTTTCAGTTAGTGAGCTACACGCAGCACGTGCCACATTCGTTGTTGCTGTTGCCGTTGCTCGCTGAATGCCTGCAGCCAGTTGTTGCTGTCTTCTGCTGTTGCTGCTGCTGCTGCTGCTGTTGTTGATTGCTTGTGCAGCCAAGTTGTCTGCAACAGTCGTGAGGCGAGAAGGTGAAACCTGCGGCTGGGGGCAGGCAACACATGTTGGCACGTGCCATTGAGGCTGACGTTGCTGTCTTGGCCAGGGCTGCACTCGACAGTTGTTGCTGCTGCTGCTGCTTGGGCCGATTGTTGCTGCCGTTTTTCAATTAAAAAACTGCAACTGACAGCAGCAACTGCAACGGCTGCAGCTGCTGCCGTTGCTGTTGCTGTTGCTGACGTAGCACCTGTGAAATGTGCTCTGCTTCTTTCAAATTCTGCAAATGCAAAAATCAATGCAACAGCGACAGCAACACATGCCAGCAACAGCAATGCCAGCAACTTTTGCGGCAGTAACAGCAAAAATCTGTTGCCGCCACTTGAGCTGCAGCTCGAACAACTGTGCCATGACAAGTTACAAGACGCAAGCAATGAAAGAGAGGGGTAGACCGAAGGATAGAGGGAGAGAGAGAGAGTGGGGGGAATACGAGGCAGTTATACTTAAACTGGCAGCTGTTGCCACTTGGCGGGCGCAGTTTTTCAGTTGCTGCTGTTGCTGCTGTTGTTGCTCCCTTGTACTGTGTCCGTTGCCTGGCAGCATCTGCGTTTCATCTGGCGCAAGAAATATTGCGGCAGCTGCGACGTTGTCGTCGTCGTCGTCGTTGGCCGACGCCCCTTCGCTACCAATGTGTGTATTTGTGTGTGTGTGTGCTTGTGTGTGTGCTTGTGTGTGTGCTTGTGTGTATGTGTGACAAGGTCAGCGTGTCTGGAAATTGAGGCAGTTGCTGCTGCAAATTCAATTCAAATGTTTTTGGCCCAAAGCAGCAGCAGCAGCAGCAGACAATTTGGGCGCTTGCCAAGCGGCAAAGAAGCAGAGTCGAAGAAGAAGAAGAAGAAGAGGCACAAGGGTAAGGGTATTCAGAGTGGCATAAGGGTATAAAAGGCCACACTGATGCTGTATCTGCGCTGGACATGCCGTTAGTCGTGGCTGTTTTATATTTTTTTATTTATTTTTTCTCTTCATTTTTTATTTTTGTCGACAATGTTTAAAACATAAGAGGCGTCAGTTGAGGCTAAAGGATTGCTGGTTAGTTGCGTGGGCGGTCCTGGAGGAGGAGGAGGAGGAGTAGGAGGAGGAAGGAGAAGTGGTGCTGGTTGTAGCGGCTTCAGCTCAATGAAGAGTATGTTGAAAGTGGCAGGCAACATTATGAAGAAGATGAATGAAATGTGCACTTAGTTTAGCACTCTTCTACATCTGTTGAGAGAATGACAGAAAATGGACAACATGACGCATGCCACAGCTGCACATCTTCGTCATCTGCTGAGCTTCATCTTTTGGTTAGTGGCAAGTGTGTGTTTGGCAAATGTTTAACTATCTACATTTAACAAAGTTTCTTCTCAACTGAACAGAACCCATTAAATGCTGTGTTAGATCTTTAAACTAACTGAATAGCAACGATAGATACAAAAAAAAGTTATATTAACTTAACTCATGTGAAGTTACTTTTAATGCATTCAATTAATCATCCCATTCAAGTACCACAAACTGGCCTAAAGCTAACACTTATCAGCCAGATACGTTAGTATTTTATAGTTCCCCAAAACTGAGCCTGAACCCCTGTCTTTTAATGACTCAAAAACTTAGAAAACTCATCATTCGACTGTCGCAGCTGTTTGCTTGTTTATTTATAGATGCTTTATTTGAATAGAATGTCAGATACATTTGTACATATTTTTCAATGGAATTAACTATAGTAGATATATTTTATATTAGCTGGCTACCTTCAACTTGGTCGTCTCAATGTTGTTTACAGTTTACAGAAAATAGTTGCGTTATCAGTTGCAATCTTTGCTTTGAAGGTATTTTCGAGTTAACAATTTAAAAAACAACCCTCAATTTTCTGCTTAGTTACAATCCTTACAATCAGTAGTCCTTTGAGCTGCTTTTATGTATTTAAATGCTTGTTATTTAATAGCAACTTTGTTTCCTCCATTTTTTATATATTCTCTTCCTCATGGAGGTGAACAAGTTGCAAATTGAGACGGAATTGTTTTTCTACACATTGCGAAATAATTTCAAACTTTTTCTATGACATTTTCTGGCCCGAAAGCAAACAATTGTGGTTGGCTTCTGTTCGAGCTGCTGCTTTGCGCATTTTTAATAAGCTGCCACTTGCAGCATACGCAACAAAAAATATATAAAATAAAAATACTGAGGCTAGAAGCAGGTTCAGATTGGAAAAAAAACAACAAAAAAATAAAGCCCAAAATATTTGTTTTTGACTTTTTCGATTAAGCGTATGCGCACACACACACACACACATTTACATATGTGTGTGTGTGTGTGTGTGTGTGTGTGTGTGTGGCTGGGTGTTAGTTGTTGTGCTGTGCGTGACATATTTTGGCGCTTTGTTTGGCTTTGTGCTTTGAGCAGAGCTGCCAACTGAAAACTGGGTAGTTGTTTGCTGAAATTGTGTTTGTTTGTTTGCTGCTAATAAGTAAATTGACTTATTTCCGGTCGCCATTTGTCGTCGTGATGTTGTCTCAGCTGTTTTAGCCGCCAAACAAAATGGCGTCTCATTAGTCAATGTCGCCAATGTCGCAGTGGCAGTAGCAGTGGCAGTGGCAGTGGCAGTGGCAGTGGCAGCACTTGGGCGCCACATCGCCTCCATCGTGTGGGCGTGTCGCTTAATTGCCAAGGTGTGAAAATGCCGTCGACAACTTTATATCCTTGCGGCTGGGTGGTCTGGGTTGTCTGGGCCAAGTTTACAGCGCTAATGATTGATTGTGCGCTTGATGGATGGCTGGGCAGGGATTTTTTTTATTTTTTTGTTATTTATTTTTTTTTTTTGAGCCACATGCCACGTATTGCTTGCCACATGTGACACGCGGCGCTAAGAAGCAGCAGTAGCAGCAGCATTAAAAAATAAATAGCAACAGCTGCACTTGTCATGTGCATTTCAGCTGGCTGAAAGCAACTACCAACTGTCGGCTATTACCTTAATCACTTTGCCCTTTTCACTCCGCACTGTCAATTTGAAATGCATTAAATCAGTGAATTCGCTCCCAGCTAATCATCCCGTCAATACAGCAATTTAGCAGTCAAACAATCCGCCCATCCACTCCATTATTCAATGCAAAAAATTGCCTGCCTGTCTTCCTATCTGTCTATTGGTTACCCAAAGGTTCCCAGCGCTGATTTCAGCTGCTCCATCGAACTCGCTAATTGGAGCACTCCTTCGGCCAAGGCTAATTGCGAGCACTTTGTTGGCTTAATTTATTGGCAGCAGCGTTTTATTTTCTGTTGTTTAAACAACTGCACGCTGTGCAAATAGATAACGCATCCAATGCCAAGCAAATATTTTTATACTCTCTTTCCGAATGTTAACCAAAAATATTGCAAAATTTACTATAATATTTGAGGAATGTATTTCTGAATATACACAAATATTTAGTATCGAATACTATTATTTTTTATATGTTTTCTACTAAGGAGACCCTAAAATCAAACACTAATTTTTATATTCGGAATACTAAACTTAAAATATATATTAATTTATTTAAGCTTCATTTTCTAAATTTACAAGAACCAAAAAGCATTATAAAGAAACCTTCAAGAATGTCTGCTCCATTTGATAAATAAATTATGAATTGTGATTACCATGAAAAATTACCTTTTCGCATGTGTTGAAACGAATGCAATTTATGGTCAATTATAAAGCTCATTATTTAATGGACTCGTTTTAATAAATATAATTTTATTCAACGAACAACTTTTTGGAATATACGTTAAAATAACTCGATGGAGAGCGCATCAGTTATTAACATACCCTGTCTGCCGAAGGGTATGATGAGCAGAGCAGAGCTGAGCAGAGCAGAGCCCTTTGCTGAGCCCGCAAGCTGTTAAAATGTTTACGCAGGTGTTGCGGCAATGACAGACATACAGACATACAGACAGACCGACAGACAGACGGACAGACGAACAGGCACTGAACGCAGCAAAAAACCAATCGACAGGCAGACGATTCAGGCCAAAAAGGCAAAGCGGCAGCTGTTTCAGCCGCGCCAGCTACGCTCTCTCGCTTGCACTCACTACCTGTCTGACACACAGGCACACACTCTCTCTCACACACACACACACACACTTCCGCGGTGTGCACAAGTGCAGATCGTTTTGCAGCTGCCGCCCAGTCAAGGCCAGGCTGAATCGCGCAGAGCCAGCCAGGTGTTTTGGCCAATGAGTCAGCAGCAGCTGCCAATGCAGATGGCCCAGCTGTGCCTGAAATGCCAAAATTGGTTGGAAACCACCGCTCTTAAATTGGACGTAAACATTTGGCCAGCTGCAATCTGACACTTTTTGTGTTTTGGCCTGATCCCTGGCACGTGTGAGCTGAACTTCATCGATTTAATGGCTTTTAGTTAAACTGAGAGCACAACGGGAATGGAAACTTCGATTGTGCTGCTTTTTTAACCGTTAACAGTTTGGAAGTCTAGCGATGCTTATCGTAGATACATAAGCATAAACAAATTTAGTTTTCAGTTTATTGTTAATATCTTGGTACATTTTTGACTGTAAATCTTTAAAGATTTAAATAAAATATAAATATCAAAAATCTTGAATAGAAGACTTTTAAGTTTAAAAATGTATATTTTACACAAATAAAAACTAATAAATATTGTAAATAACGCCTTTGCTTCTGTATTATCAAATCTAAAAGACTTTTAGTTTGCTTTATGCGATTTCAAATATTTATTCTTCAGATCCGCTATCTGAAGTCTGTCTTGAATATTCTGTCTTGGATTGTGGCTGACGCAATATTTAAGTGGTTTGCAACCACTCTAGTTATTGATACGCTGACAATATGCAGATACATTCCAATGTTAAATGGGATATCGCAACTTCCCCTTTTCCAACTATGGATTTATAATTATATCCCATTCACAATTATATTATGAGTTACTATATATTTAATTGTGCTGCTGCTGCTGCTGCTGCTGTTGTTGTCATATTTCGTTTGGTAGAAGTTTTGGACTTTGGCTGCTGATATAGTTCTGCTTTAGGGAGCAGAAGGCGGCTTTTGGGAATGGCAGCCAGCTGCAATTATTTGCAGTTGAGATTCGCCGTCCAAGGCCATCAGAAACAGACGGCGGCCAAAGTCATTGGCTGCCAGCCACTTCCGCATACTCCGACAACACTATCCACACACACACACACACACACACACACACACACACACACTCATACACGTGACAGAGAGAGAGGAAAAGCAGAAAATGGTAGCGTGGAGGGGAAAAAAATACTCGTAATTTATAATTTTTCGCACGTGAAACTGACAAAACGATTTCGCAGCGAGTTATTTTTCCTCTTCCACGCGGGGCAATGCAAAAATGTGAAGCACTCGACTTGTTCTGCTACCAACTTTGTGTAGCTCTGTGTTTTGGGCCAAACATTTGCGCAAATAAAAAACAGATGCGTCTTATTTGAGATATTTTTAAAGAGCAAAACGCGCAGCTGCCCGGATTCGAGTTATATATATATATATATCCATATATATATATATATATATATATATTTGTATGTCTATCTAAAATTTGAGAGCGTATTGCCTGGGACAGCTGGCGCTATCTTGGCATGGACAATCAACATGTGTTGCTCTCGATTGGAAGAGCGAAGGAGAGGGGAGATGACAAAAACACACACAGACACACATTTAACAGATGCGCATCTTTTAGATACTTTGCATTTGGCTCATTGACTTACCATTTTGGCTGCCTTCGACTTCCGTTTTATTTTTATTTAATTTTTGGTAATTCTTTATAATATACGTTTGCTTTGGTATTTATTGTTATTGTTGTTGTTGTTGCTGCTGCACTTAAATGGTTTGTTGTTGCATTGTTTGCGTATCTTTGAGATACATTTGATGCTGTTGACACCCACTAAAAAACGCGCGCGCGATTTGCCAGCTGCAATGGGCGTGTATTTCACTAGCAGCAAATGCACACAATACAATAATAAACAATTCCGTGTGCCGCCAATTAATAAAACTTTTTATTTGTTGCTGTGAACGCGACGCGACGCGACTCGACGCAAACAAACAACAACAATTGTTGGCGCAAACGAAAACGATGATGCGTCTCTTGAACCGGCATGTCGGGCCAATGCCAAACGACTGAAGCTGGATGGAATTCCGAAATTCCCAAATATCGCTCACACAATTGAGAGGAACTCTGCCTCTGCTGGCTGCTTGGCTGGCTGCTGTTGCTGCTGCTGCTGCTGCCGCTGTTTGCTGCGTGACGTCCGCTCAGTTGAAAGTTGAATTTGTTTGTGAGCGCCGTTTCAGTTTCAATTTGCTCAGGTAGTCGTCTGTAGTCTGTCGTCGTCTGTCGTCTCGCACATGTTTCATTTTCGTCGTGTCGTTCGTCGTCGCATCGTCGTTCGTTTCTTCGCAGCAGCGGCTTCGTGTTTTGCTTCGGTTGCGTTCGCCTGCATAATGCAAGGCGCCGGCGCAGTTGTTGTGTTCGCGTCAGAAACAGCTGTTCAGCTGCTAACGCACACACATTGGCTTATCAACAACAACAACAAAAATAACAACTGCTGCCAGAGACATCGGTCGCAGTCTGCAGCACTTCTTCCTCTTTAGCTTCGGCTGGCAGCAGCCGGCATTTGGCCCCGCTGGGCTATTAAAATCAGCTGCTGTCGCTGTCGCAGTCGCTGTCGCCGCAGCCTCCCTCCCTCTACTGCTGCCGGCAGCTGAAAAAATTCCATTTTGCCAGCTTGCTTGGCAGCCGAAATTTCTCAGTGTTTGTTGTTGTTGTTGCTGCTGCTGCTGCTGCTGTTGTTGTTGCTGCTGTTTCGTTGTATTTACGCTGAAATGAAATTCCAGTTGGCATTGCGTTTCCAACTGCGTGCCGATATTTAAATAAATTGCCAACCAATTGTACACACACACACACACATATAGAGAGACAGATGGGGGCAACATAACGTCTCGCTCCCACCCCCACCCTTACTGACAGTTGTCGTGCATTTGAAAACCATTGAAATGGCCTTATGCGCGTGTTCACACCATGTCAAATGCTTATAACCACACACACACACTAACACTAACACACACTACCCTACGAGCACTCACTTTACCACCCCCTACCCCTACCCCTTCGCAGCTTCAACATAAGCGAGCAAATTAAAGGCGTTTTCGTATTCGGTATATAGGGGATTTGGGATTCTACTTCCTTTGCCTTTTTTCAGCTGCGCTGGATTATGTGCGACATGGGAATGCGCTTACAATCACAGATGGACCAAAGCAGTGTGTGTGTGTGCGTGTGTGTGCGTGTGTGTGTGTATTGTAAAGGAGTGTGGTGTGCCCAGAGGGACCCTGAGGACAGTTTGGAGCAAGATAAGGATTTCGAATAAAACTGTTTACTTTCAGCTCGTTTGTCTTGCAGAAGTCTTTAGAAGATTACAGATAAATATTAAAGGTGAACAATTCTTGCTACAAAAAATGTTTAATAATCCAGTAAAATCCAGTAACAAATTCTCAATTTTCTAAAGTGTTTTAATAATATATTTTCACCAGTTTTGAAACTACAATTATGATAAGGAACATTTCATATTTAAAGAAAAAAAAAAAAAATGTTGCAAGTTAAGTTCAATATATCATCTTCGCAACCATAGATTAATTAATTAAATAGTGCATAAATTATGGTTAATTTCTCTAAGTAATCATTACTTTGGTTGTCTAATGACTTTTCCGCATAGAACCTTTTGGCCAGTCTACTAACCAAATTCGAATATCCTTTGACCAACCAGTTGTCTATCGATCAAAGTAAATTTGGCATAGTTGCTGCAACATTTCAATATCACAACAATGGCTATCAAAATTGACCATCAGCACTTGAGCACAACCAGTTTCGGCAATAAGTGGCCATTCATCTTACGGCTGCTTGGCCACAATGCTGTCCACCCCACGCACACTCACACGCACACACACACACACACACACACACACACACACATACACAATTTCTTATGGCCAGGCCACAAGCCAGTTGCAAGGAACTTGCCACAGACGAAAACCCAAGCACCCTAACCACAAACTTTGACGTAGCGCATTTGGCGAGAACGTTTCATAGAGAGAAAGAGAGAGAGGGAGAGAGTGGGAGAGAGGAGAGAGAGAGAGAGATGCTAAAATCAACGTAGCAACTGGCAACTGCTGTTACAACTGGTCTACGTCTCGGTTTCCGTCTGCGTCTACGTCTCCGTCTCTGATTCAGACTACGACTCCAACTCTGGCATTGCCACTCTTGGTAACAGTTGGTAGTGGCAGTGGCAGCAGCAGCAGCAGCGACGACGTCGATGTCGGCATCAGGCGGCAAATAATGTAAAACGCCATTAGGCGAGATTTTCTCGTACAAACAACAATTGTGCATTGGCGGCACACAGCGAACACTGAACACCGACGCAGCTGACGTTCCCGATGGGTGTGGATGTGTGTGGGTGTGGGTGTGGGTGTGAGAGTGGGTGTGAGTATGGGCGGGGCAGCTGGAGGATGAGGTGTGCCACAGCGAATTCTTTTCATTTCACCTTTGGGGTGTTTTCATTTTATGTCGAAACGTGAAACCGAAAATCCCCATGAAAAAATAATACTGACCAAAACTGTTGCATACATTTCGAGAATCAAATCGAGTTATTCCCAAATAAATCAAAACTTTTATAAAATGCCATAGCTTTTGAAAATCAGCTTAGTTTTGAGAAAGTTATGATCTTGAATTTTTAAACTTTTGTGACAATTCTTTGAAACTTGCTCAAGCAAATTTATACAAATAAGAAAACCTTTTTACTTACCTCGGGATAAAAAATAATTACCAAGATCAGATAGATTTATCGATAAATATCGTATTCAATGCAAGTGTATAAAATCTTCGACTTGAATTCATTTCTTCCTTTGAGCATTTTGCACAAGCTGTGTCAAGAGGGTGCAGGAGGGGGCTGGGGTGGTTCGGTTTCAAGCTGCCAAACGAAAACAATTTGGGCAGCAAGTGGCAACATTTGTTGCTGCCGCTGTTGCCGATGTTGCCGCTGCGACAAATTGAATGAAATCACGGCAATTTGGCTGCCATACAAACAAAACGCCACAGCTGTGGCCAGGCCAAATAAAACATAGCAGAGGAGTGGGAAAGAGAGATAGAAAGAGAGAGAGAGAGAGAGGCAGATAGATAGAGAGAGTTAAAAAGAATGGCCTAGAGAGAGCCGTGTGAGAATTGAGAGCTGCCCCGTTGATGCATAATTGAATTATTAATTTTTATTTTAAATCACAATATATGAAAGTGGCAGTTGAAGTTGTCTTTTTTTTTGCTGTTGTTGCAGCCACAACCCCCTCCGCCGCAGCATGCTCGTATTTATCTGACTGCGGCGTGTATCGTGACGATAAAGAAGTTGTTTACTCAGCAGCAATGCGAACTCGGGGGCTCGAGCAGAAAAATAAAAACCCACCCCTTGCGCAACACACAACCTGCCACCAAATCGCCACCCACTCGCTGTGTGCGACCCCCTTTTAGGGCAGCAGGTCAAAATGAAGCTGTTTCCCCGAGTGTGTTTGTGTGTGTGTGTGTTTGTGATGCGGCATTGACTGACTTTTGATAATAAGCTGGCTGCCTGGCTGGCTGGCTGGTTGGCTGGGTGACTGGGTGGCAGTCGGAAAGCGGCAACTGGCAACTGAGTGCGAGCAGATAACGCTTCTTCCACATGCCCCTGCCAAGAGACGTTCAGAATGATAAGCGGCGGGCGTCAATTTGTTTATGGCCACAAGCTCAAATTCTATCTTACACACACACAAACACAAACACACACACACACACATATATACACTCATATACACATACAAGCCGAAGGAATGTTTAGTCATCGTTTGCTCGGCTTCCACCTGTGGCATCACAAAAATAGTTGGTCATCGTCATCGTTGTGGCTGATTACGTCAAGCGGAATTGGATTTAGCCAAAAATGGAATTTGACATTTGTTAGCTCTTACATATAAATATCAGATCGATAAGACCCCAAAAACATGTGTGGCATTTGGATTAACGATTCCGCTCAATAATTGTGTACGTAACCCTAAGCTACAGTAATAATCTAGAGACCAACCCAAAATCAAGGAGACCGCACCTCTGCAAATCGGTTCACCTTCGATAAAGGTGCGGCAGTCGAAAATTTACAACCTTCTCATGTAGGGTCCAAATTTGGCACTGACATAACTATGATTCCGGGCTATAAATTTTATGCTCCTTATCATACATGTATATTCTTATATATATAAATATTTTCACACTTTTCCATTATTTTTTTTTTTAAATATTCCTGCGATAAACAAAAAGGGCCAGGGCCAGTGCGACAAGTGCTCCGCCGGCTGTGCGTCCGGCTGAGTTGCACTTATCCAAAGATTGCTCTACCCAGACCATTTTCGTGCCCTGTCCCACTTCTACAAACTTTTGCTGGATCGAAGTCTTCTCCTCCTGAGACAGATGTCGCTTACGCGTCCATGCCCTAAAGATGGGAACGGGTGCAATGCCTATGTAGCCGCAGAAGAAGGCGTATGTGGTGTTGTCCGTGCTGACCAGCTTGTAGGTGACGGGCAGACAGGTGGTCTCTCCCCCAATGCACCACTCGAATATACCTTGCTGTGCTTGCGTGTTCCAGGATAAAGATTTCGACTTATTCGCCGAATCCCACTTGCCATCAGAGGTGTCAACGTACTCGAATTGCAGCTCAATCTTATTATCCGAACTGACCGTGGCAGGAACGGAGATATTCATGCACTGCATGTCATCCAAGTCGGGAGCACGAGCCGTCTCATACCAGAATCCTCCAAACTAAAAGTATGGAAAGGATATAACCATACGACTTCAGCTAAACACCTTCGTACACTTACAGATGCCAGATCGAACTGGGTTCCTTCGTATGTTGTACAAGTATCAAACCGGGTTTCCTTGTTGTTGTCAGCGTCGCTTAACGTGGAGCAGACCAGCACCACCAGCACCACTAATAAGATTTTACTATCCATGGCTAACTACCAGAACTAACTGTGCCGAGTTTGTTGAGCGACCGATCGATTTTGGACGAACACTGAACTGAAATAGTAATTTTTATTTTATTGCGACTTATCTTTTTGGTGTGAATTTCATTTTTCCATAGTTGCGTATGCCATAAATGTACACTGGAAGAAATATCATCATATCTGAAATTAGTTTCAATGGTAAATTTAGGAACTATTTTATCTAAATATAAATATTTTAAATTATTTATAATTTATGTTTTACCTAATTATAAATATTTTTATTAATGATTTCTTATAATTTTTTTTTAAGTCGTTTCAAATGCATTCTGATTGCAGTCACAGTGGGATTTTTTTATTTGTAATCAACTTGTAAATCTACAGAGGCTTATCTGATATACAATTCTGTGAATTGAGATAAAGGTCTGATGCCTGATACACGAGTGTTTCTGATTAGTTTCCTTTTTAGTGTAAGCCCCCAAAGCAGTTACGTCATCAGATTAGTACAAATAATGGCAACTGGTATCAATCATCAAACGAACTTTGAGTTCATTCGTAATTCGCTATCGCTATTTTTAATATCAATCCTAATCAAGACAGTTGTCAATAAATAAGCAGTGTCAAACTATTAAATGAGATAATTTAAGGGACAAAGGAAACATCTAAAATAGCAGTAAAAAATACTTTGTAGGTATATTTTTTGGAATTATTTAAATAATAATATGTAATAATAATAAAACAATATTTTCAAAATGTAATTTCGTTTTATAATTTATCTAAATTTTGTATCTTCACAAATACTTTTTAAATATTCCTGCGATAGATAACTAGGGCCAAGGCCAATGCGACAAGTGCTCCACCGGCGGTCCGCATTGCGGAGTTGCACTTTTCAGCGGATTGCTCCACCCAGGCGACATTTGTTTCCGGAAACAGATTGTCAATCCCGTTTTGGAGTAACTCTTTCTCCTGCGTCGATAGACTTTGCTTTCGTGACCAAAGCAGAAATTGTGAGTCTGTGGATTCGCCCTCGTAGCCGCAGAAGATCGCGTAGTTGCTGCTTTCCACGCTGATAAGCTTATAGACAATGGGCACTTCCTTGTCCAACGTGATGATACCATTTTTGGTGTCTTCATTCCAGGCAACTACCAACGTATTCCTCGCTGCCTCCCACTTTCCATCAGAGGAGTTAACGTACGAAATTTCAATATCGAGATTGTTCTCCGCACTGGCTTTTGCAGGAACTGAGATTTCCTTGCACTGCATGTTCACATCAGTCCTACGGCCCGCCTCATACCAAGTACCTCCGACCTAAGAGAATGGAAAGGATATAGATTATGCATTGGGATACTCATATCCTTATGCTTACAGTGTTCAGATCGACTGCAACTGCTTTCTGATCTCTGCAAGAAAAAAGTGGAATTTCTGTTGTTTCTGTGGATATTTCTATTGTGGTTTCTGTTGGTATTTCTTTTGTAGTTGAAGATTCTGTTGTCTGCGTCCAAACACTCTGCAAGGAGCAGAATAGCACCACCAGCACCACTAATAAGCTTTTACAATCCATGGTCAATTTCGAGAACTAAACTATATCGATGTTATAGAGGAACTGACTGATTTTTTCGCATAAAATCAACTTAAATAATATTGTTCACTTTCTTGTTATCTTATTGGTAAATATTGATTTTTTCCGTCGTACCATGTGCCGTAAATGTACACTGGAAGAAATATTTCGAATGATTTGGGATTTTAGCCCCCCGAGCTCTTTTAAAATCGGTAAAATGGATATAATGAACTTATTACTTTTTATATTATTATTTAACAGCAGGATATCTAAAATTAAGGCTTTCTCGGAGCATTTCTATTTACTTTATTTATAAAATTTCTCTAATTTTGTATAATACAGATGTAAAAAAAGAGTATATATTAAATATATTTTTTATCTCGAATTTTTTAGTTTTTTTTTTTAACTGCTGCGGCAAGCTGAACTGTAATGAGTAATCAACTTGTAGATGAATAGAATCTTATCAGATATATAATTTTGTGAAATTCCATTGTGGGAGATAAGAGTTTTATAACTAATATATTAGTGTTGTCAAATTTTTTATATTTTGTAACCCAAAGCGATATTTGATGCCTGGTTGATAGAAAATGAATTACCTCATTTCGTTCATACTGAATATAGTTTAGAGTTGATTCATATTTGGGAAGTAATTTCGATCGTTATCTTGATCATAAATCCTAATCATAACACTCCTTAGTAAATAAAGCGTGACAAAGACTATAAAAGTGAAGATAAGGGACAATAAAGGAAGAAGAGCAGAGGAGAGCTGTTAATTAATGGTTAGGACTTGTATACATAAAAGATTCAAATATAATTAATATTATTATTATATTATTTAGAAATTATGTTTTTTTTTATTAATATTTATATAATTAATAATTCGATTTTATATATTCCTACGGTAGATGAGAAGAGAAAAGGCCAATGCGACAAGTGCTCCGCCTGCTGTGCGTGTGGCTGAGTTGCACTTTTCCAGAGATTGCTCTACCCAGACAATATTCGTGCCCTGTCCCAGTTCGACGAACTTTATCTGAAGGTCCATCTTTTCCTCCGAAGTCAGATGTCGGTTGCGCGTCCACAGCTTAAAGCGGTCCACGGTATCAGCGCCAATGTAGCCACAGAAGAAGGCGTATGTTTCGCTATCCGTCCTGACAAGCTTGTAGGTGATGAGCTCGCTGCTGGTCTCCTCAGGTTGCTTCTCAAAGATACCAATTTGGGTTTGCAGGTTCCAGGGATAGGAGCTCGACTTCTTCGCGGACTCCCATTTGCCATCGGTGGAGTCAACGTACTCGAATTGTAACTCAACCTTTTGCTCCGTACTGACCTTGTCCTCAACTGAGATATTCGAGCACTTCATGTAGTTGAAGGGATATTGGCCCGTCTCATACCAAATGCCTCCAAGCTAAGAACATGCAGAGAATATAAATATGTGCTTTAGGCTAATAATCTTCTAATGCTTACAGGATCGAGGTCCAGTTTGGATCCTTCATATAAACGACAATTATAAAATGGTTTCTCAGTTGTTGCTGATGAACTTGAAAGTGAAGTTGTTGGTGATATTTCTGTGGTTTGTGTTGTCTGCGACCAAACGCTGTGCGTGGTGCAGACCAGCACCACCAGCACCACTAATAAGCTTTTACTATCCATGGCGAGAACTATACTCTGCCGAGTTTGTTGAGAGACCGATCGATTTTGGACGAACACTGAACGAAATAATAATTTTTATTTCATTGCGGCTTATCTTTTTAGTGTGAATTTCATTTTTCCATAGTTGCGTATGCCATAAATGTGCACTGGAAGAAATATATCATCATATATTAAATTAGTTTCAATGGTAAATTTAGGAAGTATTTTATCGAACTATAAATATTTTAAATTATTTATAATTTATGTTTTACTTATTGCAATGTATCTTATTATAGCTTAAGCTTTTCAAATTAATTATTCAAGTTTTATTTACATAAATTTCTTAACTTTACAGATTTTATTGAATTTTATGGAAAATTTTTATTTTATTTTTAATTGTTTCACAGTACTAAAAAATTAATATTTTCAATGATTTCTTGTAATTATTTTTTTTAAGTCGTTTCAAATGACTGATTGCAGTCACAATGGGATGTTTTTAAGTGTAATCAACTTGTAAACCTATAGAGGCTTATCTGATATACAATTCTGTGAATTGAGATAAAGGTCTAATGCCTGGTACACGAGTGATTCTGATTAGTTTCATTTTTAAGGTAACCCCCCAAAGTAGTTACGTCATCAGATTAGTACAAATAATAGCAACCGGTATGAATAATCATACGAGCTTTGAGTTGATTCGTAATTGGGAATTATATTCGCTATCGCTATTTTTAATATCAAACCTTATCAAGACAGTTGTCAATAAATAAGGAGTGTCAACCTATTAAATGAGATAATTTAAGGAACAAAGGAATAATCTAAAATAGCAGTAAAAATACTTTGTTGGTATATTTTTTTGGAATTATTTATATATACAAGATTTGCTTAATAATAAAACATTGTTTCCCAAAATGTAATTTCTTTTTATAATTTATCTAAATTTTGTATCTACACAAATACTTTTTAAATATTCCTGCGATAGATAACAAGGGCCAAGGCCAATGCGACAAGTGCTCCACCGGCGGTCCGCATTGCGGAGTTGCACTTTTCAGCGGATTGCTCCACCCAGGCGATATTTGTTTCCGGAAACAGATTGTCAATTCCGTTTTGGAGTAACTCTTTCTCCTGCGTCGATAGAATTTGCTTTCGTGACCAAAGCAGAAATTGTGAGTCTGTGGATTCGCCCTCGTAGCCGCAGAAGATCGCGTAGTTGCTGCTTTCCACGCTGATAAGCTTATAGACAATGGGCACTTCCTTGTCCAACGTGATGATACCATTTTTGGTGTCTTCATTCCAGGCAACTACCAACGTATTCCTCGCTGCCTCCCACTTTCCATCAGAGGAGTTAACGTACGAAATTTCAATATCGAGATTGTTCTCCGCACTGGCTTTTGCAGGAACTGAGATTTCCTTGCACTGCATGTTCACATCAGTCCTACGGCCCGCCTCATACCAAGTACCTCCGACCTAAGAGAATGGAAAGGATATAGATTATGCATTGGGATACTCATATCCTTATGCTTACAGTGTTCAGATCGACTGCAACTGCTTTCTGATCTCTGCAAGAAAAAAGTGGAATTTCTGTTGTTTCTGTGGATATTTCTATTGTGGTTTCTGTTGGTATTTCTGTTGTAGTTGAAGATTCTGTTGTCTGCGTCCAAACACTCTGCAAGGAGCAGAATAGCACCACCAGCACCACTAATACGATTTTTCCTTCCATTGCTAATATTGAGAACTGTACTCTACCGAGTTTGCCGAGCGACTGATCAATTTTTGACGAACATTGAACTTAAATATTATTGTTGTCTGCATTGGGTCGTATCTTATTCACATGTTTTTATTTTTCCGGCGTATGTATTTTTCCATATGTCATAAATGTACACTGAAGAAAATATTGGTTATTAATTAAAATACGTTGGATTTTATATAGATATATTATTGAAGTTTTAAATGGATTTCTGTAGCTATAAATATTTGCTAACTATTACTTACTCTTATCAACTCTTTTAATAATATATATTTAAAAATTTGAGGCATTTTCATAATTAATGGATACAATTAAAATTTGTCAAAAAATATTTGTAAAATATTTATATTCTATTTTATTTAAAGCGTATCTCAAACATATAGAATATAATATTATATATAAATAAATATGTAGTTCGTATTTTGTGACATTTAAAATGGAGAATGATTGCATCGTCAAATTCAACTAGAATGAGTAATAAAATTGTAAATGGAATCTTATCAGATACATTTAATTTTGTGAAAACATGGCTAAAAGCGCCATATTGAAGTGTAATCGAATTAGTTTATTTTTAAAGGTAAAATACCCTGGTATATTAAGCGATGAAGTACTGCAGATTCTGAGCAAATAAATGATCGAAGCCAATTGATTTGTTGGCAATTGTTATCGACCATTTTATGATTTTATATTTGATTCGCGGCTTTTAACTTGAACATCAATCATAATCAAGACACTTCTTAGAAAAAGAAAAAAAAATGGAAAAAGTAATTGAAACGATAAAGTCAAGTAACAATAAATACAGCTAAAATATGAGTTAACAAATCATGTGATTGGCAAACGTATTCATTTAATTAATGTATTGTGATCGGGTTAACTCTTTTTTAGAACGCACGAGCAGCGCAAATATATATTTCTATGGCTCCGTCTATCTTTATGATAACAATATGATTAAGTTTAATTGCATTTGCGCTGACAGACCCTACCTAATAGACCCCAACAAGTAGCCAATGTCCGGTGGGCGTGTGGCACAGCTCAGCGGTTGCCCCGTCCAAGAAGACGTGCAAAAATTGTCACCGTCAGCGACAGGCGGCGAGGGGCCGCAGCTAAACGAGAATCTTGTCGAGCCAGGACCTTTGTGCTCCTTGATGGAAACTGAATGGCGTGGAGAAGGATGCGGTGAATGCTTCTCTTGCTGCTGCTCCTCCTGCTGCTCCTCCTGCTGCTGCTGCTGGAGCTGCTGTTGCTGCTGTTGCTGCCTTTGACGGCAGCACTGAAGTGCACACAATGCAAAGCCAGGCAGACATTCTCATCTCTTCAAGGAGCGCACAGCATTCATATTTATTCATTTAATGAGCGCCGTTGTTGTCAGATACATTTCATGTTATTCATTGTTGCATTAAATATAATTATTATTATATATATTATCATTCAGCAATTTATCGGATCCAATCTGAAATATCTATAGTAGACCCTGTAAATTTCATTCTCTCACCTGCAATATGTGGCTGAGATTAGCCAAAGGACTCTCTCAACAACTCTTGGTGAATATCCTTTCGCTGTTTGCAAGGAGTGGAAAACGTTAGCAATGTTAAGAAAGGTTGTTAACTGCATATATCCGTTTAACCACAACAGCGGCTGTCACATGTTAGCCATACTCAAAAGCCGTTCACAATCGCTTGCTGCTTGGCCAAATCAACTGCCAGTCGTGGCATATTCATGTGTGTGTGTGTGTGTGTGTGTGTGTAGATACATTCATATGTTGCTTGCGAGATAGGGGAAAAAAAACTTGTGGCAACATTAGCAACTGCAAAAACCGCCAAAACTAAAATGCAAGGACAACAAAAAACGTTTAAGAAAGATGCGTTTGTGTGTGTGTGTGTGTGTGTGTGTGGTGGGTTCAGCAACAGCTTGAGCTACAGCAACAACAACAACAAGAACAGCAGCAGCAGCAGCACAAGCAAAAGCAACGACAGCAGCAATGGCAAATGGCAGCAACAGCAGAGGCAGTGGCAGCAAGAGTAACCGTTATTAAAGATTTTGAATACCTAATTATGAAAATGTCAGACGCAAACGTTTTTTTTTTTTTTTTTTTGGTAAGTCAAAGCACACAAGCGAAGAGCGAGCGAGCAAGTGTGACTGAGAGAGAGAGAGCGAGAAGGAGAGAAAGTTGCTGTTGTGCGGGTCGCCTGCTGCTGCTGTTGTTGCTGCTGCTCCTGCTGCTGCTGGTGTTGTTGTTGTTGTTGTAGCTTATTGTTGTTATTTTTACTATTATTGCGGCTAACAGCAGCAACAGCAAATTGTGTTTGTGTTTGTGTTGTGATGTGCCTGGCAGCCAAAACATTTCGCATCTCTTTTGCCTTAGCAGTTGCTGTGCGACAACAACAACAACAATAACAAAAGCAACAGCCTCAAAAGCAGCAACGGCAGCAGCAGCAGCAAAATATGAAAAATTCCATTTTCATGTCACTCAATTGAATTTCCATTCAAGTTTTCTTTTATTTTTCGCTGCTGCTGCTGCTGTTGTTGTTGTTGTTGTTGTTGTTGTCTTCTTTTTTTCTCTCTTATTTCTTTTTTGCCAGTGACTGACGACGACGGCAGCAACTGGGCCGCTCTTACGCCATTTTATATTTTTGAAACGTGTGTGAGTCATGCATGTGTGTGTGTGTGTGTGTTTGTGTGTATGTGTGTGTGTGTGCTTTGTATTTTTGGCTTTTCAGCTAAATTAATTGCCTACGGAATTGTAGTTAGTTGGCAACGTTCATTGCTGTTGCTGTTGTTGGTGTTGAAAGCTCAAATACAAACACTAATATAAATACAAAATGCCAGCAACACACGCACACACACACACACACACACACACACATATGGGACTAGCCAACAATGGCAAGCCAAAAGTCCTTTTGCGAGAGTTTATGGCAAAAATAAATAAATTTGGGCTTATCTCAATGGCATACAAGTCATTTGCAGCTGAGATTTTTTCTACTCTAGTTTCCACTGTCGCTGCTGCTTCCTCTACTTCAGTTTTCCCTCTCGGTTTTCACAGAGGTGAATCTCATGGGGCAACTGCTTGTGAACAATTGAGGCATGTCGAAGGATCTGTGCAACTGGACAGGGACACGAACGTTGAGTCAGAAAAGCGGCGATTAGCATTGTTCCCAAGATTTCGCTTTGTGTTGATGGATTGGATTATTCAGGTGAACTTTCAATATGCAACCCAAGCAATCAATATGTGTGTGTGTGTGTGTGTGTGTGTGAAGCAACAACAGATTGCTGTGGCCAAACGTGGAAACAAACACTTCTATAAGCTTATATACTTCCTGCAATTAAAGGTAGATTGTGGCCACAATTCAAGTATTAACTTTGTCAAAATCCAAACCTACTTTTGATATTTGCTTTATGATACCGTCATATATAATTCATATCTAATCTTTATACGTTTATGCATTTGTAAACCCCACCCAAACACAGTTTGATACACTCAGCAAAAAAATACCACATGAAACTTTGAAAATTTATCTAAAATTAAATTCGCACCGAGAACTATAAAAATAAATTATAAATACACAAAAAAATAAATCTTGCAATTATTAGAAATATTTTTTTGTTTATTATTTTTTATAAACGATGCTGACTGAAAGTAAGGTAAATCGTTTGATTTTAGAGGGAGACAACTCAGCGCAGTAAAACTATACTTTTTGAATAATAAGGTGAGCTGACCTTGACTCTAAATTTTTTTTCTGAGTGTATATCGTAAATCGTACTGTGACTGACCTAACCCTAGCAGCCGCAACTGAAGACTTTTGGTCTCTTTTTAGCAGACCCGAAAACCAAACACTCACGGACACCCCTAACTCGTGAACAACAGACACACAGACGCCCTAATGCTGTTGTTGTTGTAGTTTGTTGTTGTTGTTGTTGTTGTTGTTGTGATTGTGTTTTTGCTTGTCTTTTGTTTAGCTGGTGACAGCGGTGACAACTGCAGCGCTCGCTTGCAGTGCTCTGCTCGCTATTCTTTTAGCCATTCTCTGCTCGGCATTTAAGCAAATTTCAACAATTTAAATATAAATTTAACAACAAACACATAAATACAAAAAATAAAATAAAACAAAATAAAAAACGAACAGATTACTGACCAGCCTGCTTGGCATTGGCGCCTGCTGCTGACAAGCTGACAGTCTGCACCCCAGGGCTACTCGCCGCGCCCCCTCAGCACCCCCCTCATTCTCCACCAGCACCCGCTGCAACCCCTCCATCGTCTGACTGTCGACGTTTGCAGTTGTCATGCTTTTTGCTTGAGTAATTAAATATAATTTTCTTTTGCGTTTTACACGGGCAACAAGCACAACAGCAACGCCAACGACAACAACAACAGCAACAACAACAACAACAGCAACAACAACGACAACAGCAACAACGACAACAGCAACAATAGCGACAGTTGTTGCTGCTGCTCAGTCAGCTATCAAATGCAGTAAAGTGTGTTGTGCGGGGGGTGTTTGATTGTTGCTGCTGCTGCTGATGTTGCTGCTGCTGCTGCTGCTGCTGTGGCATTGGCAACAAATATAAGGCTCTAAACGGAAGCGAGTGGGGGGGATTTAAGGCACATTGCGCATACGCCGTGTTCAACGAGAGTCGTCAATAAATTTTGGCAAATATTTGACAAGGTTTTTTGTCCAGTCATAAATAGTGTTGATGTGTGTGTGTGTGTGTGTGAGCTGTTGTTGCAGCTGCAGCAACAACGACAACAGTCGCATCAATTTTTTGTAACATGTTGCCAAACATGGTTAAGCCACGCCTCCACAGCTCCACCCACACGCAGCTCCCAGCTGCCACCCACAGCTGTGGTGGCCACTTAAATGTCGTTATGTTGTCGGGTCACGCGCCACACAATTTTCCATGTCCAGGCTGGGGAGCAACAACAGCAACATCGGCAACAGCACGGCAGCAACTTTATTGCCGCAGCAATTATGCGTACCTAATAAAAATGTGAGTGTGTGTGGGTGTGTGGGTGTATGTGTTGAGGGGGTGTGTTGAGGATGTGTGTTGGGTGTGTTGTTTGTTTCAGGAGCGTAGAAAAACATTGAAATCGACATCGACAGCTTAGCGATTTATGCGTGCGAAAATAATTAATGCGTTCATTTATTTAAAAACGTGTTACGGCATTCAAATGAGAGGCCAACATGCGATTCCATATGCACAGTTAACCCATTGGTGGCAGCACTCTTTGCCGCAGATATAGCTTCAAAATTCAAAATCAATTTAAGCTTACATAAACTCAACAAGAGATATCTGATTTATTTGATCTGAAAATAAATTTATTTATCTTTCTTTAAGTTCAAATTCAATTTCCCACACATGACTCGATTCTAAGTGAATTTAAGTCTTAAAAATAACTTAAAATAAACCTTTTTTATATTTTATTAAATACTTATTTATAATTTGTTCAACTATGGTTTGCAAGGGGTTAACCTGTGTGTGTGTGTGTGTGGAGTGTGTATTTGTGTGTGTGCGAATCTAACGCTTTTGTCGAATTGGAAATTCATTTTGCCGCAGTGGCATCAACAGCAACGCCAGCAACAACCATCAAGCGAACAGAACAAACAACGTTGACAACAACAACAACAACAAAAATAAATAAATAGAAAATGCAAAAAAAAAAAAACAGAAAAAACAGAAAAAAATCAAATATGTTAAGCGGCATTTAAGCGGAATCGTCCGCTTGTCTGCTGTCTGCTGCCTGCCTGCTGCACGAGATAATGCCCGATTCTCCTGCTGATGTGTGTCAGTGTGTGTGTGTGTGTGTGTGTGTGCGTGTGTGTGTGACAATGTGTGTTTGTATATTTTTCTAAAAATTTGCACGCATTTCATTGTTGTTTGTTTGTTTTGTTTGTTTGTCGCACATGTGTGCGGTTCCCAGCAGCAGCAGCAGGAGCAGTGGCGCCCCCAAAAAGTATGCAAAGCGAAAAAGTGGCGCACGCCACACACACACAGACACAAGTGTATGGGTGTGTGTGTGTGGGAAATGTAAACGGAATTGTTTTGCTTGCTCAGCATGTGAGTGTGTGGCAAAGGGATAATGACAAGCAGCCGGGACAGACCAAACACACTCACTCACACAAACACACACATGCACACTCACACACACACACACACACACACACACGCCCCCTCATGCATTGGCAGGCACAAGGTGATGACGTCGACGGCGGCGCCAACGTCGACAGCGCTGCGTTGCGTGTCTTATCTACAATGCGGGAAAACACGCACGCAACTCAAGCAGCGGGTTGACAACAACAACAACAACAGCAACAACAACAATAGCAACAAAAGCAGTAGCAACAACAACAACAACAACTTAAAACCTGACATCCCTTCTTGGCCCGAAACTGGTTTGCGAGTTTGTTTAGTTGAAGCGCAATCACAATGGATTTGCATTGTGGTCTAATAGTGTTGGCCCATTGGCTTTGTCCTTGCCGTGTTTATATATATATATATATGTATATACATATATATATATTTGTGTGTGTGTGTGAATTTATGTATGTTTGTTTGCCCTCACAAATTAACTGTTTGCTACTGGAAGCGTGCACATTCACAGTAAATGTACCCAATAGGACAGATAATTCATGAATCATTGTCTATCTTTGGACTCGGACTTATCTTCGCTGATTGGCTTCACTGAACACTCAAGTGGACATTCCGGCTATCAACAATGAGTTAGCAAATGTGTTCAATTAACAGATACACTTGAAATTAAACAATAAAAAATGGCAGACATTTTTATGAATAATGGCAATAATTCTTCTAATCTGGATTAGAATATATATATGTATGTATATATTGATAAAGATAAGGTTAAAACTACTTCACTTTTAGCTTTTTTGTTGTTTTAGTTAAAAAATCTATTCAATATATATCTAATTAAGACGATCTAAGACGATCCTGGCTTACAGCTGACCGCTGTTGTATAACTGGGTATTTGACTAAGGCGTCAAATGAGCCTTGTGGAGCTGGTTCAACCAGAATTCATATGTATATTTGATATGATATCAAAACGTAAATCCTGTAAAAATACAATTTGATTCTGCAATGAAATTGTATACACTTTCCAAATTTTATTTCTTATTTGCAAAAATTTCCCAGCTTTACACGTAATCTTAGATGACACCATAATCCTTGAATGCAGTTTGGTAGAATTGGTGCTTGCGGTTCAAATGGTTTTGACGAATTTGACACTTTGTGTGCCCCTGAAAGTATGCCTCATTTATTTTGCAAATTTGGGAAATTTAGCCAATGCACCAACCTAATTTGAGTCTCTGCTGCTGGCAAATGTTATCCTAAGCTGCAAACTGCACTCACCCAACAAAAAGAACTTACTTTTTTACACAACGTGTTTCTTTATTTGTGTGCTCTTGTACAAAGTATGTAGTGGTATCTTTAGTATTGTACAGTAATAAATTTAAACCATTTTATCTTTAGCAGGCCATTGAAATTTATAATTCACCACAGCTCTTAAATTTGAATTAACCTCACCATTCGTTAGTTCGCTTCAGCCAACAGCTGTTAACGTAACATTTATGTTAGCTGCGCAGCTGTTAGTCCGATGTTGATCGTTTTACAACACTGCGTTCCATCAAAATAAACGTTCAGCTTAAAAGTCAGTTATTGTTTTTAAGCAATGTTTAAATTTGCAGAACTACATTAATTTAAGTTTTCGTGTTTAAGTGTAATTTAAAATGCAGCACTTTAATCTCATTCTTTTAATTATTTATTTTTTATTTTAATTATGTCTAAAGCGACTATTAAGTAATTTGTTCAACGGGTTTTCCTTTATGTTGGCCGTGCTTGGTGCTTGGCCATCCACTCCTCTCAGAGTGGGCGAACACTCACACCTGCCACGCCCACTACAAAAGCATCTGCACTCGACGACAACGACGGCGACGACGACGATGATGATGTGACTAATTTAATGACTATTGTTCAATGACTCAGTTTAAATGTGATCAGGAATTGCATGTGGTGTTGCTGGTTACTGGATGTGGGGTGAGTGGGTGGGTGGTGGTAGGGGATGGTTTATCATTGTGATGGGTGTAGAGTAAGAGTAAAACATACATGTAGCTAACTTAGTTTACACACTAATTATCACATAGTAATCTTATTGTGTAGGCGGTTGAAAATTTGCACTGATTCGATTTGCGATTTGCGATTGACTTTTGCGTTTGACTTGTTGCGTTTTGGGGGGCTCAACCATAGCCCAGCAGATATTTGGGCAGATAGGTGATGGACGAGAGCAGGCTATAGCTATGAGGATGAGAATTACAGGATAATACACACATTGTGTACAGTTAATATGAGAAAACTCGTTTATTGTCAACAACTATATTTAATTTAGACTTAACAGCTTTTTTACCACCAGCCAGATTAGTTTTTTTTGCTTAAGCATAATATTTATGTATATATTACTTTATAAATATATATGTATATATATTTACAAATTGTGTTGTGATCATGACCTCAACCAAATGTACCGAAAATAACATCCAAGCCGCCCCAGGAAGTTGTACTCATATCCTCCTCCACGGTGTTCTGTTCCCCACTATAATTAAGTGTACCCAACCAGAAAATATATGAGAATTATTTGTTGCAACTAATTCGAGAATTGTGTGTGTCTGCAGCTAATACAAAAGCAGCAACAATTAACAATTTAACAATAGAACAATAATACACAAATACGATTCACAAAAACCAGCACCAACAAAAACCAAACACAATCAACAAAAAACTGAAGCTGAATCATCACTCAAAAAACGATACATACGAATTGGTTAATCCGCGATAGAACCAAGACTTCCATGACTTCGAGGAGCCCTCATCGATCTTGGACTCGACATCCGCACAGAAATGGCGACGATCATGGGATCGTCCACTCTTGCAATCGCAGAGCATCCTCTTCTTGCACTCCGCATCGCAGGTGGGTCGAGCCGGTGAGTTTTTCCAGTAATTCCTAGCAAGTAATACATATATATATATGTATAAATATATATATCACAAAATCAGAGTTATTCCACTTACTTGTAGTACATCTCAAAGAGCTCCTGATTGTCGGTCAGCTCGTTGAGCAACTTATCCCAATCGCTGGGCCGCAGAGCCTTCATGTTGTAAGCAGCTCTGGCCGTATATAGCTTATACCAAATCGGATAACCATATAGATTGGCCTCTTTCAGATTCATAATCCACGATTCGTGATCTATGACCAGACGCGTTGTCGTATCGTGATCACCATCCACCTAAGAGAGAATATAATATTGATATTAGAATTTGGCTCAATCAAAGAAATTGGGCTTTCATGTCTTCCAGAATTATATTCCTGATTAAAATAATTCTTAATCTTACATAGTAAATACGGTATCCTGGATTCAGATCGTAGTAGGGCGACACAGAGGGTCCTATGTAGGCAATGCTGTTGGGATGCGCTAAACACATAAAAAAAAAAAAATAAATATTAAGAATAAGGAAATAATCATAATTATTTTAAAAATCGATTGAAATAATATTTAGTGTTGGTAAATTTAAACATACTCAGATCGTGTGGATCGTAAAACATTTCGAACTCATCGTAATGAGTGTGTCCGTAGAACTGGGCGGTAATCGTGCTCTCGTAGCGCGAAATGATCTTGTAGAAATTGCGGGACCAGACCTTCAGGCAATCCGAATGACCCGGTGGTATGTGGCCAATGACATGGACCTTCTCATTGGAGAACTCGGCGCTCTGCAGCTCATAGATGAACCTAAATAAAAGCGAGGAGAAAGCGGATTGGTTAATCGATAATAGGTTTTAAAAGTCCTCCAATACTATTTACCATTGCAGCTCAGTGGCGGGATCTGTGGAGTTGAGCAGGAGCCACCAGTTCTTGTTGTTGCAATAGTTCATGTTGAGGGAGATGATGCGGAAACCTGGACGCACCAGGACCGAATAGAAGGCGCCACGACGCACCGTGTGGGAGACGCTCTGTGGCAGCCAGCGACGCCACTGGACATCCAGTTCATCATACAGCCAATTAATGGAGATGTCCACCTGATTGACATATGGCGGTGGAAAACTGTTAACCGGTGCACTCTCGTGATTGCCCAGTGCGGGAAAGATGGGCACACCGGGGAATTTCTCTGTCATTTGCTTAACGGTCTCTTTGATAATCTCGAGATTCTCCTGTTTCGTTTGATTCCACACATCATGCGGCGGCAGATCCCCCGTCCACAGTATATAGTCGATATCCTTGTGCGTTTCAGCGATGTGGGCGAGCATATTGTCCACGGTACGTTTGGGCGTATCGCATTTACGGTAATCTCCCCACTTGCCAGCAGCTGCATTGGGATTTGCCGGACGACCGCTGCTTAAGCGACAACACAAGGGCTCATTGCAATCCGCATTGGAACCCTCCACATAATGGGGATCGTAGTGGGTGTCGGAGATGTGCAGCACCTTAAAGAACGGAGCCGCCTCCATCGGCATGGGCAGGTCGGACAAGCGAGGTGGCTTCGGCACCGGCGGAAATATAACCTCCCATTCGTGATACGGATTGTAGACATCGCCGCAGCCATCGCCAATGATGAAGCTGCACAGTTCATCGGGTCCAAGATTGACGCGCTGCAGCACATAGATCAGTTCGCTGCCAAACAACTGGGCAACTCCCTCGCAGACGCGAGGACTCTGAATGCTCAGATTCGTGCAATATTGGGCAATCATTTTCATCAGCTCCGCCTCGGTTTTCCCCGACTTTATGTAGTGCTGGAGCAGTCCGGCGCCCGCCTTGCACGCAGTGCAGGACACCTTGGACAGAACACTGTTCTCAATTTCAAAGGCCACCTGTTTCAGATTGAACAGCTTAAGGGCCTTGTCCACAAAGGGCGGATATGTGAGTCCATCTCCGGCGGCGGCATCATACCACAACATTCGTGCCGATGTCCGATTCTTTCGCATTGTACGCAAACGTTCCAGGAACTCGGCATCGCTATCGGAGGGTTCGCTATTCGTCCGATTTGCAAAATACTTGAGCTCCACATGGGGCACTATGCTGCGCGGTTGCGCCTCTATCGGCCAATCTTCCAGCGTCGGCTGCGTCCAATTAATGGGCGCCCTTGCGTTTGTGTACAGAAACGGCAGAGCTGTTAAAATTTTAAAGAGAAGTTAACAGTTAAACTTTATATTCTAGAATCATGAAATCTTGTTGCACTCACCTTCGGTTACTGTTAGCGCTGCAACAGCGGCAAGTGCCGCAATGAGCCAGCAAAATTGGCATCTCTTGTGTGGCATTGTCTGTGTCATAATTGTGGCACGGCCACTACAATAAACAGCACCACCAGCAGCACCACCGCAGTGTCTCGTCTGCTTCGCCGGCTCAGCCAGTTCGACAGGCACAGGTAGCACCACTTGACCTACATTTGTGGTGCGTTACACAAAAACCGAAAATGAAAAGGAAACATGCCAAGTCATTATTATGTTAAACTCGTTTATAAATCGTTTACATTAAGTGATATACATATATAAGTATATATATATATAATATATATATGGATATGCCGTCCTTTATTGCCCTGTCATCAATATTTTGGTAGCCACTTCATGAAAACTCCCATTTTTCCGATTCTCAAAGCATAAAGCTAACAATTTGAAATTTATTGCAACTTTGTTAACATTTTTTATGGACTTTCCAGATTGTAAACAATGCGGCAAAACAAATAAAATATGTTGCAAAAACTTGCCAAAGTTGGGGAATATTTTAAAACTGGTTTGCAGTAAGCCAAAACAAGTTTAACAATCTGTTTTTACATGGATTAATATAAAAAAAAAACATAGAGAAAGAGTATAAATTGGATTAAATAAGCCACAGATCGAATTTTCAAGAATTCAACACTTTTTAAATCGAAATCATTAAGAAAACTTAAAGAAAAAAATTAAATATACTTTGGAGCTTAATACAAAAACCGTATCAATTAAAACCACTGAATCACTAAGCCATTAATTATTGTTATTATTATAGGTATATATATATATATATATATATATATATATATAACAGATTATATATTTATTCCAGATAACCGTAGAAAGTCAAAGATTAATATAAAAAACAAGCATAAATCACTTTTGCTGATAAGGAATAAAGGAAATTTAAAGAATATATAAAATTTGCGGATCAACAAACTGAAACCAATAATGCGATAAAATCAACAATGAAGCCAAAGTCGCTGGTCGGAATTTCAATTTGAAAAGCAATCTTGAGGCAAACGATGCTAATAAAGCAGAGAAGAAAGAGAAGAATTTTAATCTTTGGCAGCTGTAATAAAAGCCGTCAGTTTAAAGCTGTTTGTTGACTTTAACAAGCCCAAGTACACAACAAAATATATGGCAAAAGTCAGGGATAAGCCAAAACGAATAACCAATAAATCACAGCAGTTAAGCAAAAGTACTGCTGTTGCTGTTGCAGTTGCAGTTGCAGTTGCCTCTAATGGCCATTAACGGTTGAATGCATCTGTATCCACACACACACACACACTCACACTCCCACACACATGCTGATGTGTTGTGGGCGCTTAAGCATGGCTGACATTTTACAGCTAACGAGTTTTTAAGTGCTGTCAAACTTGTGATGCACGTAGCATGTCCCCAAATTGACATATTGATTTTGCACCCCCCCACACCCCCTCAAAAAAACCGATGCAGGAATTAGAAATAGAAAATCGACTATCGCGAATCGAGTTAAATCAATCAAAAATACACTCCGTTCAGAGTTAGTTCAGATGAAGTGTGGCTTATCCAGCTTAAAGCGTCTGCACCACAATGAAACGTGAACATTGTTTGAATGTTTGTTTATTTTGCATTTATTTATTTATTTATTTATTTAGTTAAAATTCACGTTCCAGGCAACAATGTCTCTAAATTCGATTACAGCTCGGGGCTGACAGTGTCCGGCAATTAGTGACATACCTTTGTTATAGCTAAATTTTATATATATATAATCATATATATATAATATATGTATATATATATATTTGTGTGGGTTTTTCTAAGCGACCAATTCAAAATACAGCTTTTTTATTTAGTTGTAGTTAAGTATTAGATAAAAATTAACCTTGAGATGAGCGCAATGTGATAATTTTAAGAGCTATCAGATCTCGACCCTAGTGGCCCTAAGCCCCTTTAGACTTGAATACATAGATATACGTATTTAAATTGAATATATATGTATGCATATAGTTCGTAATTCTCAGTACAATCCCTGGAATTCCTTAATTTGTTTAAATTATAATTTAAATTAATTTTCATTTGGCTTACTTTCTCATTTAGTGTTTGATTAACCTTGATTGGGATTAGTCAGACACATAAAATATACACATACATACATACATATATTTATGTATATCTCTTTTCTCTTGCTTTTTTTAAAACACACAACACGAACCCCTCCCGGGATCATCATCACATGACACCCCCCAAAACATAACAACTATCGAAATTGATTTGTTGTTGTTTTCTCCTTTTTTTTTATTTTTGTAAGTTGTTTTGTGGCATCTGTTGTGATAACCTTAAGACCATTTGTGTGTGTGTTTGTGTGTAAGTGTGTGTGTGTGTTTATTGTGCGAGCCCATTATGCATAATTTCAATGTAGTCACACTGCCACTGGAGAGGTCGGTGTAGGCCAGGGCGGATCAAGAGGGATGGGTTGGGGGGTCGGATGGTGGCGAGGTGTGTGTCTGTGTGTCTCAATGCCGCACAACATTTGCTCACTCGCATGGTAATTGGTAATTGGCAAAGCCGGCCAGTCTGAAGAGCGGCAGTTGCGTTTGTGTTACGCCTTAAAAGGGGTACACCGAAGGTGGTTGGGAAAGGGGGAAGGGGGTGCGGCTTGGAATGGTGCGGTACATTGGCCCCTTGACGAAGACAGCGAGCAGTGAAATCGTCAACGGCGAAGATGGCGTGTAATAAGAAATAAGTAGTAGGGTCCACAAATAAATGGGCAAAGAAAGAGCGAAAAATAAAAGAAATGTGCGGGAGGGGGAGGGGGAGGGGGAAAAAGGCGGGCAACTTTTTATTGTAAATTGTGTGTTTTCTGCTTTTCAGATTTGTGATTTCATTTTGTGCGAAAATCGAAAGTGTCTGCGCCACGAAGAAAACACAAAAGCCCGAGTTCAATGGGCGGCTGTGAAAAAACGTAAATTTTTCCAAAACAAAAACAGACCTAAACACAAACAAGTTTCTAGTTGGAAACGGTTTTTTTTCCCTTTTTTTTTGGGCAAGGTTAGGGGCGTAAGATTTAGAGTTATGCCCAAGAGGTCAAGCCAAATACCACTATGAACCCAAAAAACAAAGCATATTTGACATTAATGTTATGCCTCAAAGTATTTTCTGCCTCTCTCATTCGCTGTCCCTTTCTCTCATTCTCTCTCTCTCTTTCTCTCTCGGTCTCTTGGTGCCCCAGTCAGCTCTTTCATTGTTTATTCAATGCACGCGCCTTGGGGCCAGGCAATTACCTCCAGCAATCCAACAGTAACAACAAAAACAAAGACGCACCGAAACGCAATCGAAAATTTGGTGCGCCCAAAAAAAAAAAAAAAAAAAGAAACTTTCACTTTCTTTAGAAATTATTATTATATTTTTTTTTTTATATTTTATAAAATTGTTTTTTGGAGAAATGTGCTAAATACCGAACTGAGGCCAGTTCCACGGCTTGGCTTGAGTGCCGATTATGCAGCTGACGTTGTTGTTGTTGTTGTTGTTGGTATTAAATAACGGCACAGTTGTCACGCTGCTTGCAATGATTATCTCTAAACATTTTCTGGTTTTATAATAATTAAGAGTCAGATAGAAAACGAAAGTGATTTTCATAACATTTTCCATTTGCATACAAAATATGGTATCTTCTGCAGACAAAGGGAAACTAATGCCAATATTACTTAAATATATCTACGATACATTCTACGCATAGATATAAAGGAGTGTTAAATTCTTAATATCTGAGACACCTTTCGCAATACACAATAGCATGCAAATTTGGTTCGCATAATGAGGCTTATGAGATTAAAGATTAGAGTTTCTACTTAAGAGAATTACTCACACGGAATTAAAAAATAACCACACTTTACTTTTGTGGCATTCAAATGTTGGTCACGTATTAAACACAGCGTCTACATTAAAATAAGATTTGTTATTTGCATTTCTTGATTGACATTCAATTATTTTACGGAACGTGTAATGTGTGAAACTCAAACTTGGCCAATGCAGGTCGGCCTATTTATATACATATATACGTATATAAATTTATATTGAAATTTGGTTAACGTTAGCTAATTAAGTATGCAGCTACTGAATGAGAAAAAAGTAAGTGAGAAACAGAAACCGCAACGGAAAATAGAAAACAAAAACAGGCAGAATAATGCCAAAGGCGGCTTGAACAAATGAAAGCGGTGCGTAAACAGGCCCAAAAGAAGTCTTGCGTATGACAAACGATCGATTGCTCGAAAGAGAACAAGCTTGCAAGAGCGAGAGAGAGAGGGCGAGAGACCGACAGAGAGATAGAGAGAGAGAGAGCGAGAGGGCGAGCGGAAGAGCTTTAGAATGTCTGTCAAATAAAACGGTTGTTTGACAGCTAAAGAAGAAAAGTGAAACAACAGCTGCATTGACGAACTCAACAGACAGACTTACAGACAGACAGATATGCAGACAGACATGAAGACATACCGTAATTCAGATTTCGCAAGCCTACAAAAGCTGTACAGCTTTTTTTTAGTTTTCTTTAAGCCGTTGCGCATGCGTTGTGGACAAGTATTGGTAATGGCCAAGTGAAAAGCGCGAACGTGTTTTTTTGTTTTTCTGTGATCATGTTTTGATTTAACTTAATTTTTGTATGTGTAACAAACGCAACTGGTTTGCATTTTTGGCTTACAAATATGGTTTAGTTTTAGTTGGAATGCGATTTTTACCTGTTCACAGCAAATGTTGAATTGTATCTCAACTTTCGGTTCTTTGTTGCTATTTGGTTCTTCTTCGACACTTTTTCTTTCCTTTGTGTGTCCACTGAATGCTATCTATAGACGAGTTTGTGCCATAATTCGCGGATCTCTTTTGTCGTTTGGCCTCATTTATTTACATTTCGCTGTGCTTGATTTGTATTAATATTAGTTTTATTATTTTATTATCACTTATTTTACAATTTTCACACTAAATTTTTTACACACTTTTGGCATGCGCTGAAATACGGCAAAAACACACACAAACACACACATGCGAACACTGATTGAAGAAGAGTCGCGACGACTCGTTGTTGTTGTTGTTGTTGTTGTTACTGTTGTTTTTGTCGTAGATTTCACCCGATTGGCTGCCTTTTATCGGTTTAACCGTCCGTCCGAAACGCGCGTCCGTCTTTAGCCAGCCAAAAAGCTCGAAGCCAACTGCTCTGCACGATACGCCATCAACAACTGAACTGAGGCGATAGCAACCAAATCGAATGCAGCTTTTGAGTCAAGCTTGCGAGCGCCAAACAGCTGGCAAATGCACACAGAGAGTGAGCGCGTGAGAGCAAGAGAGAGCGAGAGAGAGCAAGAGACAGCGAGAGAGCGAGAGTAAGCTTTCGTAACGCTCGTTTAATTAAATTTACAATAGGAGCGTGATAAATCGTTTTGCAGTTGCCTCTGCGCTTCAGCAACTCTTGGCACTAATTAGAACGATGCTTATCCCGAAACATGTCAAGAGCCATTGTTCAAAAAACGGAAATTGTTTTAAATATTATATATGGAAATACTTGCATTGGTTTTCTAATTAATTGTGACATTATTAGTGAATATAAGCAAGTTTTTAAAAACTATATTAGGCTTACTTAAATAACGGGAAAATTATTTATTTATTTATTTTTTATACTATGATACCGAAGATATATTGGGTTTGTGCAATGTTCGTCATGCTGACCCAAAATCACATTTTCAACTTTAAATGTACGATTGATCTAGAGGCCAAACATGATTAAAACGCCCTTGCTTTTGAAAATGCGTTGAGTTTTGACGAAGTTATGGCATTTTGAAGGTTCGACCTATGCCGAAATGACGATATCCGATTTTCGGACTATAATTTTGACTTATGTTCCGACCCAAAATTACGTTTTCAACTTTAAATGTACGATTAATCTAGAGGCCAAACTATGATTAAAAAGTCCTTGCTTTTGAAAATGCGTTGAGTTTTGACGAAGTTATGGCATTTTGAAGGTTCGACCTATGCCGAAATGACGATATCCGATTTTCGGACTATAATTTTGACTTATGTTCCGACCCAAAATTACGTTTTCAACTTTAAATGTACGATTAATCTAGAGGCCAAACAATGATTAAAACGCCCTTCCTTTTGAAAATGCGTTGAGTTTTGACGAAGTTATGGCATTTTGAAGGTTCGACCTATGCCGAAATGACGATATCCGATTTTCGGACTATAATTTTGACTTATGTTCCGACCCAAAAACGCGTTTTCAACTTTAAATGTATTGATCTAGAGGCCAAACTATGATTAAAAAGCCCTTCCTTTTGAAAATGCGTTGAGTTTTGACGAAGTTGTGGCATTTTGAAGGTTCGACCTATGCCGAAATGACGATATCCGATTTTCGGACTATAATTTTGACTTATGTTCCGACCCAAAATTACGTTTTCAACTTTAAATGTACGATTAATCTAGAGGCCAAACAATGATTAAAACGCCCTTCCTTTTGAAAATGCGTTGAGTTTTGACGAAGTTATGGCATTTTGAAGGTTCGACCTATGCCCATATGCCCATTTGCCGATTTTCGGACTACAATTTTGACTTATGTTCCGACCCAAAATCAGATTTTTAACTTTAAATGTACGATTGATCTAGAGGCCAAACTATGATTAAAACGCCTTTGCTTTTGAAAATGCGTTGAGTTTTGACGAAGTTATGGCATTTTGAAGGTTCGACCTATGACCATATGCCGATAGGCCGATTTTCGGACTATAATTTTGACTTATGTTCCGACGCAATCGCGTTTTCAACTTTAAATGTACGATTGATCTAGAGGCCAAACTATGATTAAAACGCCCTTGCTTTTGAAAATGCGTTCAGTTTTGACAAAGTTATGGCATTTTGAAGGTTCGACCTATGACCATATGCCGATAGGCCGATTTTCGGACTATAATTTTGACTTATGTTCCGACCCAAAATCACGTTTTCAACTTTAAATGTACGATTGATCTAGAGGCCAAACTATGATTAAAAAGGCCTTGCTTTTGAAAATGCGTTGAGTTTTAACGAAGTTATGGTATTTTGAAGGTTCGACCTATGCCGAAATGCCGATATCCGATTTGTCGGACTATAATTTTTACTTATGTTCCGATACAAAATCACGTTTTCAACTTTAAATGTACGATTGATCTAGAGGCCAAACTATGATTAAAACGCCTTTCCTTTTGAAAATGCGTTGAGTTTTGACGAAGTTATGGCATTTTGAAGGTTCGACCTATGCCCATATGCCCATTTGCCGATTTTCGGACTACTGACTTATGTTCCGACCCAAAATCACGTTTTCAACTTTAAATGTACGATTGATCTAGAGGCCAAACTATGATTAAAACGCCCTTGCTTTTGAAAATGCGTTGAGTTTTGACAAAGTTATGGCATTTTGAAGGTTCGATCTATGACCATATGCCGATAGGCCGATTTTCGGACTATAATTTTGACTTATGTTCCGACCCAAAATCGCGTTTTCAACTTTAAATGTACGATTGATCTAGAGGCCAAACTATGATTAAAAAGGCCGTGCTTTTGAAAATGCGTTGAGTTTTGACGAAGTTATGGGATTTTGAAGGTTCGACCTATGCCGAAATGACGATATCCGATTTTCGGACTATAATTTTGACTTATGTTCCGACCCAAAATCGCGTTTTCAACTTTAAATGTACGATTGATCTAGAGGCCAAACTATGATTAAAACGCCCTTGCTTTTGAAAATGCGTTGAGTTTTGACAAAGTTATGGCATTTTGAGGTTCGACCTATGACCATATGCGATAGGCCGATTTTCGGACTATAATTTTGACTTATGTTCCGACCCAAAATCACGTTTTCAACTTTAAATGTACGATTGATCTAGAGGCCAAACTATGATTAAAAAGGCCTTGCTTTTGAAAATGCGTTGAGTTTTGACGAAGTTATGGTATTTTGAAGGTTCGACCTATGCCGAAATGCCGATATCCGATTTGTCGGACTATAATTTTTACTTATGTTCCGATACAAAATCACGTTTTCAACTTTAAATGTACGATTGATCTAGAGGCCAAACTATGATTAAAACGCCTTTCCTTTTGAAAATGCGTTGAGTTTTGACGAAGTTATGGCATTTTGAAGGTTCGACCTATGCCCATATGCCCATTTGCCGATTTTCGGACTACAATTTTGACTTATGTTCCGACCCAAAATCACGTTTTCAACTTTAAATGTACGATTGATCTAGAGGCCAAACTATGATTAAAACGCCCTTGCTTTTGAAAATGCGTTGAGTTTTGACAAAGTTATGGCATTTGAAGGTTCGATCTATGACCATATGCCGATAGGCCGATTTTCGGACTATAATTTTGACTTATGTTCCGACCCAAAATCGCGTTTTCAACTTTAAATGTACGATTGATCTAGAGGCCAAACTATGATTAAAACGCCCTTGCTTTTGAAAATGCGTTGAGTTTTGACAAAGTTATGGCATTTTGAAGGTTCGACCTATGACCATATGCCGATAGGCCGATTTTCGGACTATAATTTTGACTTATGTTCCGACCCAAAATCACGTTTTCAACTTTAAATGTACGATTGATCTAGAGGCCAAACTATGATTAAAAAGGCCGTGCTTTTGAAAATGCGTTGAGTTTTGACGAAGTTATGGGATTTTGAAGGTTCGACCTATGCCGAAATGACGATATCCGATTTTCGGACTATAATTTTTACTTATGTTCCGACCCAAAATCGCGTTTTCAACTTTAAATGTACGATTAATCTAGAGGCCAAACTATGATTAAAAAGCCCTTGCTTTTGAAAATGCGTTGAGTTTTGACGAAGTTATGGTATTTTGAAGGTTCGACATATGCCCATATGTCGATTTTCTGACTATATTTTCGACCTATGCCCATATGCCGACCTCGGCATTAGAAAGCTAGAGGCACCAAATTTTGAAAGTATTGGTGAAAGTAAATATTTTTTATCGAAGTTACCAAATTTAGAAGATATATTACTAAGATCGAACAATCTGAAATGCAAACTTGGACAGTATTTCTTGGCAGCACACAAATTATAGTATCAGAGTATTTCGCTGTCGGTTACGTTCGACTGCAACGTTCTCTCTTGTTTCTTTTATTTTTTTAATACATGAAATCTCATAATTTTGTAGTAATGTATTATAATTAAAAATCGTCATTGTTATTGTTTATTTTCAAAATATATACAATGCTCGCAGACTAATTCACAGCAGGGCGTATCAGTAAATGGATGAACTTTGCCACCTTGCTCCCAACGTTGTTTGTCAACAACTATTGCTCCACATTAATCAATCAATCATCAATAACAGGCGATGTATGATTGATGACGCACTTTGCATCAGCTTGTCTTGGCGGAGGATTTAATTGACGCCGTCGACTGTTGCGAGTGCTCTCTGTAGATGGTGAATATGTCGCCTCTGAAGTCATTGGATGGAGGTGCCACTTGAGCGGGATTTGCTGGATGTTCAGATTTCAAATAGCATCGCCAGTTGACCCGCAATCCAAAGCAGCAGCACCTATTGTGTTGCTCACACGAATCCTTGGGCATAGCCACATCTGACTCCTGCTGCGATCTCCTTCCACAGCTGAGCAACTCCTTTAGCCGCGCCAGAATATTGATGACTTGCGCGGAGAATGTGTAAAAGAAGGGATTTAGCGCACAGCTAATCAAGTTGAGCAGACCGAAAAAGAAGTAGAAAACATAGCTGAGCGATGAGGAAAAGGATCCGTAAAGGCGCATAAGATAAAAGATCCAGGCGGGCAGGCGTAAACATATAAAGACCCCGATCATCAGCATCACCACGCGGACCATGCGTCGATGACGTGCCAAGCGTGCCGCTGCCGCAGGACTCAACTTCTCGGGCAGCTCCTGCTGCTGATGCAACGGTGGTATTGCGACTGTTGTGTTCATATCGAAGGAGGCAGCCACACTGAAGGCAGTCATCATGGCACACGCTGTCTCCGGCTTGGTCAGCAGATGCACACAGCGTGCCTCATCCTGTCGCTTCTGTTGCTCTTGCTGTTGGTAGTGGCGTTGCTGATGACGTCGCTGCCACAACTGGTTGGCAATGGTCACGTTGAGGAACACAAAGGCCACAAGACACGGCACAAAGATGAGGGCGAAACATACGACATTGTAGATTCTAATTTTGCTCTGTTTATGGAATAGAAATAAATCATAAATAGAAATGGAGATTGTTTCAGCTGATAAGATAGTAAACCGGTGTCAACAGCATGTTAAGGCTTATACGCAGATTGATACAAAGCTGATAACCCACTACGTCGATTATACGTAATTAATATTCATAAAAAAGCAAGAAAAAAAATTGTTGTCTTATGCAAGCCGACGGCTACATACCCTACTAGTTCGGAGTCAACCTATCGACTTATAAAAGTCACAAAAAAAAAAAATAAAAATAAAACCGATTAATTATTAAAATGAAAACCATATTATATAATTGACCGATCCGAGCCTGTCTGTAGCTTAAATACTGGTCTATTACAAGTTTCATCAAACAGTTTGCATAGAATTCATAGACTCAACTAGTAACGGGGTCGAAAAGGTTAACTTAAATGTGTTACAAACTTCACAACTAAATTGGGTACAGAAATAAATCAAATTTTGATAGATATTTTTCTATTTACAAAAATTTCAATCTCCGCTCTGCATTTAAACTCCTGACATTTCTTTTGTTAAATATATAGACAGAGTTGAGCTGGATATTAGCCATATATATGTTGCCGACAATCAGTTCAAACTCACCCTTTTAACCAGGCACATCATGGGTACAATCACTTCATCCTCACTCCTTATTTCAACATAATAAGGCACGTAGATGGTAAATAACGGGACTGCGCTGCCAACACAAGCTATCCAAATGCCACCAATGCAAATGAGGCTGAACTTAAAGCTGGGATTCCAAATGCCTCTCGCCGCACGTCTTATGGAAACATAGCGATCCAAGGCAATGGCCACAAGGATCAGGCTGCTCGATAAAACAGTTATCGCGTTTAGAAATGGCGTAAAATAGCACATGAATGAACCAAGCGTCTAAAGTACATAAAAGTAAAACTTATTAAAACATGTCTTTTTCGGATTAAACTAACTTAGTAGATTACTTGCTATTTCATGCATATAGATTAGTGATTATTAAACATACCCAAATTTCTAAGTATTCGCCACTGAAATTGCCAATGCTGCTGGTCATGAAGTTAATGCTGTAGATCAGATCGCTGCAGGCCAGCGAGATGAGGCAGCAGCGAAAGAAGGGACGCAGTTTGCGTCTGGAGTTCACATAGAGGCTGCCCACGTTGCCCAGTACGGAGCAGACAAACGTCACGGACATCAGGGAGATAAATGTGATTCTTTGTTGTTGACTTATTTTATACATAGCCGTTGCATCCACACTATATGTTCCATTATTCACGTCGATCGCAGCCCTGAAAGCCATTTAATACCCAAACCCTAAAAGTATGCAATGTTTTTTTTTTAGAAAATATTCGTGCGTCAAGTTCAACGATTTGTATTTGACTGGAAATTGTGTGGCAGATGCCACCTGCTACCGTTGTATGTTGAACGTTGTCTGGTTAACGTTTAGTTAATGATTATAGCCAGATATGACTGGCTCTTATCAGTCACTTGGTCGTCCTAGTCTGATTCTGATTGCTATCCGCCGTCATAACAGCCTTGCATTGCCAAATCCCACACGCGATGCGGCGATGAGGTGATTAGCGACTGACCAACGACCGCATCGCATTTGGGAGCGCGACATGTGTCAGTTTTTTTGTGGCCAAAATATATATAACAACCAATATTATGGGTCATTTGGTTGGTTCACATTATCATAAAAAATTGTGATTGTGATTGAAATTTGCATGTATCAATCGCAAAGTTTGAGGGAATTATTGCAAAAATAAGTAATCTCCGACAGACAAATGGATGCATATGATGCAGCCAACTCGATAAGTCCTTTATGCTGTTAACCCTTCCATTTGTCCTTATAATTTGTCGATCTCTTAAATATCAATTATAAATCTATTCATAAATTATAAACAAAATTTCGACTTTGATCAAGAATCCATCTCTATAAAAATTGGTCCCTGCAACAACTAATTTAAGGCAGATCCTCACTTAGATCTTCGTACTATAATATAATAAATTTTAAAGACTTGCAAATTGTTTTCTTTATTCGTTGAATTATTTATTCATACAATATATTTCGGCAAATATTTTAAATATGCATTGGCCAATTGAATTACTGCATAGCACATTTTATTGTCCACATTATTATTTATTTTTTTTCAGTTGTTTCGTAAATTTTTGCTTAAGTTGCTTCAAAAAATACAACGCTTTCAACACACACGCACTCACACAATCAAACACACCCTCACACACACAAACATATATATGTAAAGATATCTAGCATCATATTAATAGTACACTTAGCTAAATTAAGTATTTATGTATAAGGTATATAAAAAATTACAAATTTAATTGTGGTAAACTTAACAGCAAAAGCCTAGCGCTAAATAAAAACTAATTGCTTAAAATCTAAATTAAAAATCGATTCCAGATTTTAAACAATGAACACACACAAAACGCAATCGCAAACAAAAATTGTACAAAAAAACATTTAAAGCTAGGTTTCGATTTAATTACAAAAAATAAAAAATACTTGGAATTTATTGGCAAACTCAAAACTCACACACACGCACACACAGACACATAACTCTACACACACACACACACATGCACACAAAGTAAATAGCTATATGTTTGCCATATACATATATATATTTAAATATATATATATGATCTAAATATATAGTCTTTTATGCTTAGCGCAAAAACCCGCATAGTTATAGTATAGTATTGGTATTGCATAGTTTAGTTTAGTTTAGTTTAGTTTAGTTTAGTTTAGTTTAGTGGATTAGGTAGCTTTACAACGACGGATAGTTTTTCTTTATCAATTTGTTTTTGTTTCGGTTTTAGTTTTTGCTTGATCATTTTTCGAGAAATGCATTTGGGCTTAGGCCTAGTAGTATTCGGGCTGCTCCTGCGACTCCACATCCATGCACTGGCTGCCCATATGCACCGTTAGCGTCTGATAGGGCAACGGCTTCCCCACACTCAGATTGGCGGTCACATAGATCAAATAGCTGTCGCCGGGCGTCAGACTGAGTATGGTTTCCGTTTCCAGCTTGTCCACGCTGCTGCAACATTAAGTTGAATATTCAAAAAAAAAAAAAAAAAAAACAAATAGTTAAAGATACTATCTCTCTCTCTCTCTCTCTTTCTCTCTCTCTCTCTCTCACCTGGTCTGCTTCTCGCGACAGCGTATGTACTTGAAGTTCTTGTGCTGCGTTATCCGCAGTGCCCCAAAGTCCATGCAATAGTTGGTGTAGTCGACAACGCTGCGAGGTGGCAGATTAAAGACAATCACACAGTAGCTAAAAGGCAAATGGGAATATTAATAAAAATTAGATACATTTTTTATTTAAACAAGAAGTTCACTTTTTAAATTTCAAAATAGCTTGCGTTGCAATTACAATTAAAATTCCCACCTAGGCAGACTTAATTAATATTTAGTTTCAGCTAAAAAACCAATTATTTTTCAGGCATGTTTCTTCTTCTTTTTTGTTTTTAAACCCCATCCTACCTCAAGGGTCGCTCATCCGGTGAACCATGCCAGGCAATTGTTGTGCTGGTGCAGCGAGTGCGAACATCGAATACCGTTATATTCTCGGGCAGCTCAGCCAGATCCCGGAACAGGCGTTCACTGCTCAAAGCCAGCTGCAAAAGGATGCACAAAAAAAGCGGATTACTCAGCATTTTTTGGATGACAGCCGCACAAAAACTGTAGTCAAAACTCACCCGCACTTTTTGGGCACGCAACGCTTCGTCCTCGTTGCTGGGCTCGAAACGCATCAGATACCGTTCGCCGGGCGTGACGCCCTCCAGCTTGATGTACGTCGGGGAGTAGATGTCACCCACGTTGGCCACCAGCCGATGCTGACGCAGCAGCTTCACTCGAATCTCGCTGCCCGCGCACGGCAACAGCAAATACCGTATGAAATGGGGCGGAGGCGTGGTCGAGGGCACCTTGAAGCTGTACACCTGTACGCCGTGCAGTCCGCCAATCTTGAGCAGCGACAGCGCCTGTTCCCGCAGCGCCGTCGGTTGTGTCCGATTAAAGTGCACCTGGCTGCTGGCCAGCGTCAGCGTCAGATTCTGGAGACGCTGATGCACACCGAAGAGCTGGAGGCGATAGCTGCTGTTCGGCTGCAGGCCCCTCAGCTGCTGCTGTGTCCGAGCACCGGTGCACACAATGTGCAGACTGTGTCGGGGATTCAGGTGACGGGCACGTTTCGGTGCCCGAGACCACACCAGATCCAGCATGTTGCCGCTGCCCATCGAGCAGTGGCCAGCGGCGCCGGCGGCGGCGGCTCGTGAATGCGTCTGCTGCTGCTGCTGCCTCGTGTAAGCATAGACGGCCTCACAGAAGCTGGCAAAGTCCTGGCCACTCCCCGAGCCGGTGGAGGGGGTAGGCGAGTTGGAGCTGGGAGTGCCAGTGCGCTGGATCACCAGGCAATAGTGCATGGCATGGTAATCAAATTTGCTAAAAAGAATTCATAATAATTGTCATAAGTAATTGAAATATGGCAAGGAATTAAATTTGCATATGCTGACTATATATATATATATATATATATATATATATATATATATATATGTATATATATATATCTGGAGAGGTGCTCACCTTCGCTCCCATTTGACAATCAGCTGACGCTTGCGCACACGATTCTGGGTGCGAATCTGGATGCGATGTGTGTGATTGAGTAGGGGCCAGCTCTGATGCGGATGCTTGGCCTGTGCCTCCAGCTTGAGGGCACCGCCCTGACGCGCCTGGACAAACAGATCGTATTGGCCGCGAAGGGCGCAGGGCAGGATCAGTCTGCCCAAGGTGGGTCCCTTTGCCAAACGCAAAACGTTCGCTGTACGTTTGTGTGTGTGTGTGTGTGTGTGTGGATGATGATGAAGATATTAAGGCGGCAACCGGAAAGCGGCAACTTCAACTTACCTGTCTGATTGTAGTAAATCTGACGTGCCACGGGCATTGAGAACAGAATTGTCAGTGGCGTTGAGTTGTTTAATTTCAGTACAAATCTGCCAGAAGGGAGACAAAACCAAAGAACAAGAATTAGTGCAAAGGACTGGAGAGGCTGGTGAGGATTGGTAGGGGCATGTGGTTATCTGGTGTGAGTTCAGGGCGGAGTAAGTGAGCTTTTGATGCCCTATGCTAAGAATCATGACACTAAATTATCACACGCAATTTGTTTCGTTGTTGAGTCAGTGCCCTTGGCAACTGGCGCTGCTTGCAACAATGTTGCAGCATTGACTCCAAGTGCCTGACTGGTTGTATTTTGCACTTCTCTTCGCTTCCCATCCCATCATTCATTCTTTGTCTCGATCTTCTTGGCCAGCCAGCAAATGGGTTACAATTGTCTTGCGATTAGTAATTAAATGCGAAATTTATGTGCACTTTTTCTAATGACAAAAGGCCAGAGACAAATGTGCCAACAACCAACACCCACATAAATGCGTAAGTGTGTGTGTGTGTGGTTGTGTGTGTGTGTGTGTGTGTGTGCTGGCAACAGGAAACGCCGGCAGCGCCATTGCAGCAAAGTGACTCATTCGTTTGGCTTTTGGCCGGTCATCTCAAGTTTTATGACCGGCTACTTCCGGGCAAATGCCATTTGCCAATGACTGCCTCTTCATGCCACAATGCCGCCATGCCACATCCCCTCTCGTTTGCAGCACCCCCGTTGCATTTGCCAAAAGGTTTCCAACTGTTTGATAGAGTGTTTTAATGCACTCATCCATTGTTGGCGGCCATTTTCAGATTGGCGCCGCGGCGACTGCGCAAATATTTGCTTTAATTTAAGGCTCGCATGTTGCAGTTGCAGTTGCAAGCGCTTTTAATGTTTTTGCTATTACAATTATTGTTGCTGTTGCCCGCCTGATGACAGCAGTCAATTATATAAGGCAAACATCATGTGAGAACACACAGACACACACATACATACATATATATATATATATATATCCATTCCATATAATCCATTCAATTATGACCGAATCTTGAATGCTCTCTCTTTTATTATATTTATAAAAAATTTAGTTTTTAAATAACATTTACTAAAATATAAAAATAAATTTAACTCTATAAAATGTGAATGTGAATTTTAGCTGCAAAATATTCCAGCAATATTTAAATTAATTTTTGCTTTAATAATAACTGATTAAACTAATTAATTAAAACTATGTTAAGCACATATTTTAAAGCTAGATTGGTTAACATTTAAGATCTACTTTATCTACATTCAATTTAGTCGGCAAAAATAAATAACTAAATAAAAGATACAAATTATTGTTAAGCTAGAAAATAAATGGGTATCATAAATAAAAAATATACGCAAAGAAATGTATTTCAATAATTTATTGCATCATGTGTATATATAACATATGTATATATAAAACGATATGCTCTCCAAGTGTAGAGTGCAACATGGCCAGAACAGCAGCAGCCAGTTTGTCTGTCAGCCCACAGCAAACAAGAGGAGTTTGGAGTTTGGATTTTCAGTTACTCGACCATCGTTTAAGCCAACGTACTGAAAATGTGGTCAAAATTGTTGGCAGTGGAGAAAAAAATGCTGTTGCAGTTGCCACTTCTGCTGCTGCTGCTGCTGCCAATTGGTGGTTATGGCATTGTGAATCCGTCGAATGAGTCAGCCAATATGGTTATCTATATGCTGCCCGCCAAGGATGTGGGTCCGCAGACGTGGCAGGTGGGCGTCGACTGTCTGGACAGCTTTGCCCAGATCTTCTTCTATCGCAATCCGCTGCAGCGTTTCACACGCTCCTACAACCTGATGCTGATCAATGCCTTCAACATGTCCTTGCCCGCTGCACAGATACTGGAGGGTTTCAGCAAGCGCATCAATGAGGCCATCAGTGATGCGGAGGCGCCACCAACACGCGAATACTTTCAGCTGCGTGTGATCTCCGATAACGATAAGCGCAACAAGTTCTTTGGGGAACTGCTGCTGGCGGATAACTATGTATTCATTGTGGACAGTGTGACGCATATGCGCAGTCTGCTCAACGATTTTGTGAGCAAGAATCGCTCCTGGAATCCGGGTGCACGATTTTTGGTGCTCTATCACAATGCCGAGATGATGGGCAAACCCTTCACCGTGGCAACATCGATCTTTAGCGCTTTTCGCACCGAATTCTACGTGCATCGTGTGGCGCTCCTCTTTGCCGACTCACCCACAGATTACAATCTGCTGGTCAATGATTACTACAGCGATGTCGACTGTCGCGTGTCGAGCGTCCAAACTGTGGGGCACTGCAACAACGGCGAACTGCAACCCTCCCCACATGCCGTGCAGGTGGCCATGCAGGATTACATAAGCGGCTTCAGTCCAAAGAACTGTACCTTCTTTGTGTGCGCAGCGATTGCGGCGCCCTTCGTCGAGCAGGACTGCATCATTGGGATCGAAATGCGAATCTTGGGCTTTCTCCGCAATCGATTGCAGTTTGCGGTGCGTATAGGATATAGTATAAAGGATATGGAATGACTAACAGTTAAAGGACATCAGGTTTAAGTTTACTTATTTCCTTTGCAGACAAACCAAACTTGCATACGGGAGTCGCGTGGAGAAGTGGACGAAGAGGGTAATTGGAATGGTCTGCTGGGCAATCTGTCGAGAGGCGAGTGCGATTTCATCTTGGGCGGCTTTTATCCGGACAATGAGGTGATCGGCAGGTTCTGGGGCACTGATACCTATCTGCAGGATGCGCACACGTGGCACATCCAGCTGGCCGAGGAACGACCGCCCTGGCAGGCAATGGTGGGCATCTTCAAAATATACACGTGGGTGGCCTTTCTGGTGGTGCTCTTAATCAGCTGGCTATTGTGGTATACGCTGGTCACACTGCTGCCGGAGCCCCCATACTACCAGCAACTGAGCTTAACCGCTATTAATGCCCTGGCCGTATCCTTGTGCGTCACGGTGCAGGAGCGACCCATTTGCGAAGCGACACGAATTTTGTTTCTGATGCTGACACTTTATGGCCTCAATGTGGTCGCCATTTATACATCCAACTTGATATCCACTTTTCAGGATCCGGGCCTATTGCATCAACTGGACGAGCTGCACGAGGTGGTGGCTGCGGGCATACCCTTCGGTGGCGAGGAGGAGAGCCGGGACTGGTTCGAGAACGAGGACGATATGTGGATATTCAAGGGATACAACTACACTCGATCCTTTCGTCCACACGGCGTGAATCTAAAGGCGGTGGAGCAAGGATTCCGCTGCATCCTCAGCAGTCGCATGTACATCATGCAGACTCCAAATGCCGATAACATTTATGCCTTCCCCGACAACGTCTTCATCAGTCCCATGCAAATGATTATGAAGGCCGGCTTTCCATTTCTCTACGAGATGAACATGCTAATCCGATATATGCGCGATGTGGGCATTATACATAAAATCGATTCCGATTTTCGCTACAACAACACGTATCTGAATCGCATCGCAAAGATGCGTCCCGAATTTGCTGAAACGGTCATCGTGCTGACCACGGAGCATCTGAAGGGACCGTTTGGCATCCTAATTGTGGGCATTTGCAGTGCATCGCTGACATTTGTGGGCGAGCTGCTCTACGGCTATCGCCGGCACAGACGAAGGCAACGACGGGCTCCATCACGTGGACATCGTCGACGACGGGTTGCTGCCAATTGGTATCGGGAGCGGCAGCAAGTGCGCAAAGCGGCGGCTCCGGTGGTGCGCTTCACTCCCGTTAAGCGACGCAAAGTCCTGTAAGCAGCCAGTCAGTCAGTCAGTCAGTCAGTCAGCCAGTCAGTCAGTCAGCTAGTCAGTTAGTCAGTCAAAACAAACAAAACCAAAACTCAACTAAGCAACTAGCTAAAACCATAAAAATTGACTCAATTCACATAAATTTGCAATTGAGCAGAAGGCAGCCAGCAGCGAGAAGATAAAGAAGAAAATGTGCAGATGCAGAAGCAGAAGACGACGTCAATTGTGGTTGTTGTTGTGGTTGTTGTTGTTGTTGGTGCTGTGTTGGGGTCGTCGTTGTCTTTCTCCCCGTTGTTGTTGTCTTCCTCCTCGTTGTCTGCTCGCTCGTCTCGTCTGGTTTTGTTGTAGTAGTTTTCACGCGAAATACTTAAAATCAGCGACAAAATTCTATTTTTGCAACTATCAAAAGCGACGGCATGAAAAACAAGCAGACAGTCAGGCAACCAGGCAGTCAGTTGGTCGGTGTCGGGAGTCTGGTCTGCTCTGCTCTGCTCTGTTCTGTTCGGGTTGGTTCTGCTCCTAGTTCTGTATTAACTTCTGGCTCCCCAAATCCCAAACTTCACCCCCCTCTAAATGCCCTGCTTAAATTGACAATCAGCATTGAATGAACACAGTTTTTCCTGCACACCAAAAATATTTGAAAAGCAAACGCAAATATCGTCAGCGTCAACTGTCGCTGATAATATTGTTACGAGTTGCATATTTACCGACTCTATTTAAAAAAAAAAAAAACAAAAAAAAGAAAAACCATTGAAAACCATAGAAAACCAAAGTTTCTAAATTATAGTGAGCACAGCAAAAATACCACGGATAAACGCTAAACTTTCCGCTTCAAACTTTGGCACTTCGATTCTTTCTCTTCTTTCTTTTTATATCTAATTGCAACTATTTTAATAGCATTTCAGGTAGATTAGAAACCTCCACAACAACAAAAGGAAAAAGAAAAACCGTATTTCCGGAACATCAAAAACTAGTCAGCACAAAAGTTTAAGAAATAAAGTAAATAAAAAGTTATCCAGATAATACTTGGGAGTATAAATTTTACAGTTTATTTGCTCTTATACCTAAATAATCGCTTGTAAGTTCTGTGCAACATTTTCAAAAACACCCAATTTTATTACTTTTACAAGCAAATAAACACTTACAAATTTATGAGAATTTTAACTTTTGAAATTTAGAGCCGGAACTACACAATTTTTTTTAAGAATTATTGTAACTGATTCTGCACAATTTTTTAAGAATTATTGTAACTGATTCTTAAAAAAATGTTGCAGTTCAATAACAGAACTCAACACTAAAAAAAGACGAATAGAAAATGTTCGTAACCTTAACTGAAACATCTATAATTCCATACTCTTACCGGAACCGGAACCGAAATACGGATTCGGTTAACATTGTGCTTATCTGTTGCATTACTTAAGATAAAAAATCAAATCCTTGTTGATATTAAAATATATAAATTTGTGTTCAGATATTTACTTATATTTTCCTGCTAAACGAAACTTTATTTATGTATTTCTTTTCAGCATTTTGAGCCAATAATAGCCCCATTGAACTCTGCGATCTTTAATGGTTTATGCTCTGGCTATCACATAAACAGTTTTTTGTAATGGCCAAAATACGAGCACAATGAATGAATGTCTGTATTTTTTTTTTGTATTTTGTTACCTCTTTTTGGCTGCGTGTGAATGATTCAAATACTGCCCAGCGTCCAAACATTCGCATTCACATTCACATTTACTCGATTACTCACTAAGCACTCACAAAATGGGCACAGTGCGCACTTAAAGCGTGTGTGTGCGAGTGTGTGTGAGTGTGTGTGTGAGTGTGTGTGTGTGTGAGTGTGTGTAGATTTGGTTTTTGATGAAATTTTAGACTATTGAACTATGGCAGCGCAGTCTGATGCGCTGACTAAGCAAACTGGGGAGTCTGCCGCGCTCCGTCGACGGTCGCGACAGACGCCCAAAAGTCTGTCTGTTGTAGGATGCACTAGATGCAGTTGCAGTTCGCAGTTCGCAGTATGCAGATACAGCTGCAGATGCAGATACAGATACAGATACAGATACAGATACAGATGCATTTGCAGCGACAAGTCTTGCCGTCTATAAATACAAACAATAAGTTTATTTGAGGCACAAAACAGTCTCCGACGCTGCCGCTGAAGGTCTGCGCACTATTCAGGCACAACACACAACACGCAACACACAACAAAAATTATGCACTGCATTTTTATGGTCAAAACAAATTTTAGTAGTCTCGTGTTATTTTTTTTGTTCCTGTTCTTGTTGTTGTTGTTGTTGCTGTTTTTATTGTAGCTTCTTTGATACGCTTACAAATAAATAGTTTCACGCCATAAAGCAGCTCATTGGGAGCGTGCACGGGGATTTGCTGGGGGGCAGGGGTTGGGCGGGGGGAGTGGGAGGCTGCAGCAGTTCTCTCGCTGCCGCAATAAAAGTTGTTTACAACGCTTGAGCCTGCGGCGCCCATAAAAATGCAGCAACAACAACAACAACAACAACAAAAACGAGCACATTAACAACAATTTTGCTATTTTGTTGTTTGTTTTGATTTTCGGGCCATTGGCAAAATGCGTAGTAGTAGTGCAGTGTGTGTAGTGTGTGTGTGTGTGTGTGTGTGTGTGTGTGTGTTGTTGTATGCAACGATGCTACAGGTGGTCAATGGTGCACACAGAACGTGGCCCAGTCCCAATTCAAGTTCCAGCACCCGTTCCACTTGGCGTTCGAGTTTCAGTTTTGTTTTTTTGTTTGTTTATTTTGGTTTTTTTTTGTTTTGTTTTTTTTTTTTTTTGTTGCGAGCGCCGTCAAATTAAGTCGTTAAATTAATATTTATGATTTGTTTGCGTAAAAATTATTAACAAGCCGACGAAGGCGATGGATGCGTCGCGTTGATTGCGCCTGCCCAAGGAGTCGCCAATATTGTGGCAATATCCTCAGTCCAGAGGCTGTTCAGATCGCTTAATTAATTCTAGCAAAACTCTTAATGACTGCACGCGCCATAAACTGTGTGCACACAATTCGCTCGCTCCTTTTCACACGCTCGCAACTGCAACACGAGGCGTGCAACACATACAGCTGAAGAGTCAAGCGACGGCATCAGCATCGACACGGACATGGAAATAGCCATGGACATATGGAACTGGAGCCACAACACTTGCAACTGGAGCACTCGATTTGACCACTCTGGTCGCGCGACAATAAAACCAAAAACGCTCCACATAGAACAACAACAACAACAACAACAAACACAACAAGAACAACAGGAACAACGACGACAACAAACCACAATATTAATTTGAATGTTTGACATTCTATGCCACAATGATAAAAGACATTTGAGCAGCAGCAAAAAGGAAGCAAAAAATAAACAAAAAAAACTTAAAACCGAATAAAATGCTAAACAAGAAACAAATATATATTTTTTTATTTTTTATATATATAACTTCAAAAGGTTCGCACGTTCTTTGGCGAAATAAAACACAGAGAAATGTTTGAAATACATAAAAGTAATTTCAAGAAGGAAATGACAGACGAGCCACATCGAATTTGATATGTTCTTGCAGCGACTTGGAGGATCTCATGGGGCACTACATATACAAATAATACATAAATATATATGTATGTACAAATGTATAAATAATTTTAAAAATTATTTTCGAAAATATTTTCTAATACAACTGTTAATAAACTGATTTATTGACATTTTAAAACAATAAAAAATTAATTATTATTAATGGTAATGTAATTGAAAATATTTACTTTTAATGAGAATGCAATTAATAATGTAACCTATGTTTTTACTAACTTATTCCTTGAGTTGTTTCTTTATGAAAATAAAACAGTTAAAAAATATGGAAGTAATTTTTAACAATTACACCATATTTTATTTTATAAGTTATATTTAATTAATTAAAATTGATATAAGCGAAATATTGAATCAACACAAATTACAACAATATAATGGCTAACTGTTTCCATTATCTGTTGTGCCCACAATCAAATAAATATTTACTCCCACATCTAATCTGCGCTGACTGGCTGACAAAGTCAACGCACCCGAACGATAAGGAAGAGTATTCAAATCGAGAAGACAAAATGCCTGCCAGGCGCGCGCTAAGCGAAAACGTGACAGCTTTTCTTGACCCAGGCCCAAACGAGGGCAAAACAAAAAACAAAAAACCAAAAAAAAACAAGAAAAAAACATTAAGAAAAGAAAAATACAGAAAAGAAAAAAAGTTGTTCATACGCCACGTGCAACGCGGCCGCAGCTGTGGGCCTAGTAGCAAAAACAACAAAACAGGAACACAAACACTAACAAAACACACACACACACGCACACTACTTTGACAAACAAGCTGAAGTAGTAGCAGAAGAAGAAGAAGAAGAGCCACACACACACACACATTCATATACACACTGCTAATATTTATGGCAACTGTAAAAATCTGGCGATGGTTTTTGTTTGGCCAGCCACACGTCGTGGTTATAAATTATTTTTGTTGGTTTTTTTCTGTTTTTTTTTATTTTTTTTTTTTTTGCTATTCCCCATACGTCTGCTCGGGGCATCCTTCGTCCTTTAGCTACCGCAGTTTGTTATTGCGTGGTCATAATTTGATTTGTGTGACAGGCGGCGTCGCCAGCGCACTTAGGCGCATTACTCAAATCACGGAAATTCGCTGAACAAGGATACATGACTTTTCTTGACTTCTCTTGACTTTTCTTGACTTTTGCTTGACTTTTGCTTCTCATGAACTCACCGTTTCTTCTGGCGGTGCTCGAGTGCAATGTGCACAGGCACATCCACATACAGATCCTCGACATCATCGATGCTGCTCAGCATCTTCTCGTAGGCCTGTCGCTGCGGGCAGCTGGGCGACTGGAGATGCGTCTCCTCCTGTGACTCCTCCAGTGGATCCAGACTGATGCGATTGTTCGAGAGTGGCGTATGTGCAATCTCTGCCCGTAAGTGTGGCAGCAGCAGTGGCAGGAGCAGCAACAGCAGCACAAGTCCTGGCTGCTTGGCCAAATGTTGCCGTCGCATTTTTGCTTCTTTTTTTATTTTACTTTATTTTTTTTTTGATTATTTAGCTCTTAAGCTTATGAGCTGTTAACTGTTCGCAATTGGCTTGAATTGGATTTGTTTTTTATGTTTAGTGTTAGCTGAGATTTAAGTGAGTTTTGATGTTGGTTTGTGGAGAGAGGGGAACTCTGAGGAGTTCTTCAAATGCAAAAGACATGGCAAAACTTGTTTCCCAATTTAGAAATGCAAAATATTCTATTCAAATATCAAATCTGAAACTAATACTTAAATAGAAAGGAAACAGCTGCAACAATTTATTTTATTTCATCGTGTTCATAAATAAAACACCTGTTTCTCAACTGTTTTTGGTTAAACAACTAACTTTAATTGAGCATACTGAAGATTTAATTAACTTTGAAAAATGGATTTCGTATTACGAAAACTTAAGTAGAAGAAATTGAAATATTGAAGAAAACGTACGAAATTTAATTACAACTCGCTGAAAGCGTTGAGGAATTAATCGTCATATTTACAGGGTAGCATACAAAATGTACTCAAATAAAATCCACTTAAGGAGCGAAACATGAATGCTCTTAAGTCCGAATTTAATCTTAAAAAGAAACAGCTTAGAGCATTTCAAGCAGCTCATTTGGAAAAAATCCCTAAGAATTTTGGGTTTACTTATTTTACTGATAAGATTAAGTCCAGCAATTTCCCAAATATTTTCCATGCCTATTTCTATAAATCATTTCCATCAAGGCAGCTTATCCTTTCCTCTGCTCAATTGTTTGCTTTTTTTTGGTGTTTTGTGTTTTTATCCCACTGCTTTAACTCTTCTGCTTGGCCACTTCAGCAGCTTTGCTGAGGAGGGCTCACATCAGAGCTTGTCGCCCCCACGCTGACAGCACAGCACAGCCACCCCAACCCCAGCCCCAACCCCAATCCCAACTCCTGCTGCTTCCTCTTTGCACAATTAAGGCCTGTCAAACCTTTGACACACGTCGCCGCTGTTGCTGCCAGTGACAACTTCTTTAGCTTTGGCTTTGGCCGAATATATCGGCAAAAAGAAGAAATTATTTTTGGCAGCACAGTGCGACGGCTTTATATATATAAATATATATATATATATATGCATATATATATTTTGTTTCAAGTGTTTGGCTTGGTTTCTTTCTTTCATTTTTTGACTGAGGGCAGCCAATTAATTTTGACTGCAGTGAATCGATTCTTGGAACTGTTAGATTTGCTAATTGCTGTCCACACGCCCCCTACACAAATTCGGTTTTCTTTTTCTTCTTTTTCATTTTCTTTTTTTGGGCAATTAGAGTTCTGCGAATTTGCGTGCGGCGCAGCAATTGGGCAACGCTCTATTGCAAATGGGGTTGGGGGCTGCTGCTGTTGCCCGTCATTAGGCAGGGGGTTGCCACCTGTTGTCGCCGTGCCGAGCAATTAACGGCACACGCCTTGCCATCAAAACACACACACACACACGCACACTGACTCACTTTGCCTACGCTGTTGTGGTGTTGTTAATTTTTTGAGCGCGCATCGTTTGTCTTGCACTGTGTTTTTGTTTGGTACCGTTAGCCTAGCGGTATTTGTATTTGCACACGGTTTGCTTTTGCAGCACACATACACTGACGCACACGCACAGGCATACAGGCATACGCACAGACACTGTCACATAAACAAAGCACAGACACGCGCGTAGGTCGGAAGCTGAAGCTTTCTGCTTCCGTCTGCCTTGACGAGCAAACACAAAATGAGAGTCGTGCGCAAAGCAAACGAAAAACCGAGCGCCAAACTGCTGCCGCTGACTGCGCAGCCAGCGTTAGCAGCGACTGCGAAACGAAGATGCCGCCCCACAAAAGCACGAAGATGTTAGCCGAAGTGCCAGCTGCGCAGCCAGCAAGCATATGTGTATGCATGTGTGTGTGTGTCTGTGTGTGTGTGTTTGTCTGTTTATATATAGCCTTCTTATGCTTTTTTCTTTGCCTTAATTAATGTGCCTGCTTCGGGGGCTGCCCCATTGATGAGGCTGACAGCCTCGACTCATTCTTCGCCGGTTTCCCTTTTTTACAACCCAATGTGCCCACTGTGCCCCTGTGCCATGTACGACCCCCCATCTGCTACCCCCTCATAGCTGTTGTAGTGTCGCGCAAACATTTTCGATTTTTGAATTTCATTTTCATTGAAAGGCAACAGCAGCAGCAGCAACAACAAGTGAAACATAAAATGCGTTTGTTTTATGCACGGCACGTGACTTTCAATGCAAAAAATAAACAAGAACAACAAAAACAAAAAAAAAACCCGAGCGCCACTCAGCCGCAACAAGCTGCAGCCACTGTGAACGAGCGGCAAATGTAATCCGAGTGGCGACCAGAAAACACGGAAGCTAAACATTTGATTCAGTTTCAGATTCAGATTCAGCTGGCTCAGATACCCCACGAGCGACTGCAGGCGCTCAGGCGCTGCTGCCACCACGACTGTGCCGTGCCTGTTGCAAGCAACACGGTCTCTTACAATGCACCATTGAGTCGCGCTCGCCGCTGTCCGTGTCCAAGTCGAGGTCTCAGTTCCAGCCCCAGTCCGTCTACAAAAACCAAACATTGCGAAATTCTCACAGGCCTTCGACTCGAGCATTTTGCTGATCGCATCGATTTAAGTACATGTGTTTTTCACTTCTTTTTTTTATATACATCGCAATATATCCAGCAAGCAATTTAATACACTATTGTACAAATTGTAAATAGTATTCAGAACTTTATTTCAATATATTAGAAATAAAGCCAGAGGCTTCTTGTCGTTAATAATTCTGATTTTTGTGCATATTTTATTAAAATTGGATAGTATCTTTTTCTGTGTCACAAAAATCTAATTCAAAATAGTTTTCAATTGCTTAAATATATAATTTATACACACAATTAAACAAAAAAGTGATATTGCAAATATATACAACATTTAAAATATATAAAATATACAAATAAATAATAAAAACTTTGCAAATCTTAAAGCTGCTGTATTTTGTCTAAATTTCGTTTAAAACACATTTTTAAATATTTCAAATTCATTTACTTACTTTTTAATGTCCATGTATTTTATTATTGTTTGTTTTGTGAATTATATTTTAATTACGTTCTTAAAGAATGCTGACGTCGACCGAGACGAGAGTCCGTCTGTCTGTCTGTCTGACCGAGTTACCTGTGCATTATTACGTGAATGCCTGTTTTTTGGCGTTGTGGGGTTTTCCCGGAATTCTGACAACGCCAAAAATCTGTTGCGTATATGGCAGGAAATGAATTTTTCGATGCCTGGCTTGAAGCACGAGGCAACCAACATCCAACAAATTAACAGCAAATTAGTTAGAAAAGCGGCACACAGAGGCAAACGAGGCCAACAAACTACAGCAACAACAACAAACACAGCAACAGCAAACGGCAAACGGCAACTGCAAGAGTTGACGACAGGAACAAGACAAATGGAGGCACGGAAAGGGGTAACCTTGAAGGCGCCCCTAAAGCGCATAACTCAAGGGCCACGCAGGATGGGTAGAGCCCAACTGAGATCCAGGTTCAGCTCTGGGTTCCCCGCCAGGCGAGGCCAGCCCAAGCCAGGCCAGGCTCATGCATTATGCAAGGCGCTGCTCGGCCTGTCAGCCCCGACTTTGGGCTCCAACTCTTCCTCCGACTCTGCCTCTGACTCTGACTCTGTCTCTGCCTCTGTCTCTGCCTCAGTCTCGCTGGTGGTGGCCCAAGCGGCGTCGCGTTGCATTTTTCAACAAATTAATTATTGACAAAAAGGTGGAACGAGTGCCTGAATGAGCGAGTGAGTGAGTGAGTGAGTGTATGAGTGAGTGTGTGAGTGTATGAGTGAGTGTGTGAGTGTATGAGTGAGTGTGTGAGCTCACTTTTTTTTCTGCGGCTGCTGCTGGCTGTGTGTTAAACGATGGGAGCACTGTAAAAATAGATGGCTTTCCAATTGGTTGACTGTCGGCTTAAGGAAGCGTTGCAAATACAAATACATACATAAATAACTGAATGCCTATTTATCGGCAATAATATTCATATATTCAGCATTCAGTAGACAACTGTAGAAAAATGTATTTAAATTAAAACAATCTAAAAAATATATTGCCTATTCTAGGAACTGCTAATTTTTTAATGTTAATCAAAATAAGGTTTATTTTTTATAGCTTGCAAATTAAATCATTATATAAACAATTACATCACTTGTGATGAAATTAAAATAATATTGGATATTCGTTATAATAATTGGATGTAATAAATGTAAATGTATGTAAATGTAGTAAATTGAAACGCCAATTTTGAGTGGGGCGCGTAACTGGCAATTAAAGTGAACCAAATCGTATTACCAAAGTGTTCCCAGCGCCATTATCGACTGCTGCCACAGCTGCTGCCGCTGCTGCTGCTGCTCCTTATTTCGGTTGCATCCAAGTTATTGGTACAACATTTTTGCCTCACACTAGCACTTCATCAACGCGAAATGATTGGCATGCCAACGTCAACGACTCGCAGCAGCAGCAGCAGCAGTTGAAGCAGCAGCAGCAGCAGTTGAAGCAACAGCAGAGGCAACAAAAACAACAACAACAATTGCTGGCGCTGGTGGCTGCAACGGCGACAGCCTCCGACATATGTAAAAGAATCGTTTAAAATAAATGACAGTCGCGCCCCTCTCGACTCACTCCCTATGTCACTCTCCCGCTCTCTCTCCCTCTCTCTCTCCCTCTCTTCTTCTATATCTCTCTCTCTCTCTCTCTTTCTCGCTCGATACCCCAAGTTGCCTGCATAATTAACCACAAACTCGCAGCACACGGCAGATCACAATAATCAATACGGCGAGCAAGGCTCTTGCCTGGCCGAGTTTATATATATATATATATATATATATATATAAATATATATATATATAAATATATTTTGTTTGTATTTTGTATACCCTGTAGCCAAAAGTTATTAAGAAACTAAAGCTTGAGTTGTACTCATCCCATCATGTGTTGCAAGAGTTAGCGGCTTTTAATGTAGTTTCCGACACAAATCTTAACTTTGTTTTTTCTTTAATTGGAATTAGTTTAATTCTCTTTGTCTTCACATCATTAATTAATTGACAAAGACTTTATGAAATTGAATAAATATCACAAATAAAGTTGGCCAATAGCTCTTCTATTAACCATACTTCCTGCATCAATGAGACAATCTTTGTCGGATTGAAGAATTTTAGGAACTTTAAGCTAAAAGCCTAGGAAACTACTTAATTTTATGACTTGGGTTTATCTGACAGTGCTATAATTATCTTAAATTTCTGCCAACGATTTTAGGAACTTATATAATCTATATAAATATTTTAATAAATTTGCTGCTATTTTTGCAGCTATTTTAATTTAAAGGTTTCGCTATTTTCAAGGAAAAAAAACTTCTGAACTATGTTATGTATTTCAAAAAAAATGTGGTTATCAATAATTATGCACACAAATTGTTTAAGTATTAAAAACTAACAGGAAACTGTAAATCATAGTTAACTGTTTACATTACAGGGCATCTCATAGTCCATCATTATTAGCACACTCATTTTGACTTGTTTTGCTTTTTTTTTGCCACTCGATTGTTGTGTGTGTGGTCCAGTGCCTCACATGTTTTCGGTGGCTTCGTTTGAACTGGGCCCACATCCCAGCTACCAGCTACCAGCTACCAGCTACCAGCTACCAACTACCATATACCTACTACTCATCTTACCAGTCCTGGCATTTTAGCTTCCAGGCGTAGCTAGATTATTTGTTTACACGCAGCCCATCAGCCCGGTGCAAATCCGAGGAGCGATTGCCATCCATCCATTCATTCGAATAGACGAATGCAAATTGCCGGAGAGTTGTTGTTCGAGCACATTACAACACCTTCTTAGGGCGCCGCGGGCTGCAAATAAATGTGGCACACACGCCAAGGCTGTGCTACACAGCTGCCGCCTGACACCTGGTCCTAGAAGACAACTGTTGCTGGTTGCAGGTTTGCTGCTTGCTGCTTGCTGGTTGCGGGCAGACCTCCAGCCTCCTCCTGGCCAAACAGACTGACAGCTGGGCGTGGCAACAAACTGGGCGCATGAAATGGACAAAGTCAAATTGAGGGAAAAACTTTTGAGTTTAGTCCTGCGTCGCTGACGGGCCCTTATCCTTGGACCCTTGGCATGCCAGGGGGTTGGGGGAGGGGGATGGTTTGAAATTGTCAACTTGGCACGCATTTTATTAAATGAAAGAATGTTTTTTAGCTGAAGCCAGAGTGGGGCAAACTCAGCGAGGGCTCAGCTGCTGTCAAACTTATGCCAAGCAAATCGTAAGGGCCCAAAGCTCACGCACACTTACACACACACACACACACACATATTTATATATATAAATATATATATATATTTAGCGGGGACACAAAGTCGACAAAGTGAAAATTTTTTAATTGCATTTTTGCCAACTGTCGCTGGGGATTATTGGCAATTGCAAGCGATTCATTCCGTTGGAAATTGCAGCTGGAAAATCTTTTAGCGCTGTTCGCAACACAAAACTTGCATTAGACTGGGGCAGAGACAATGCTTGCAACAGCAAGAGCAACAGCAACAGCAACAGCAATGGCAACGGGAACTTGTATTCAAAATGCGCAGCCAGGCATTGTTGAAAGCAGAAAGGATATTGGATAAGAATACTTATGCTAATGAGCAGCAGCAGGCAGGATAAGGCAACGAGCACAGTGAGGCAACGAGGCAGTGAGGCAGTGAGGCAGTGAGGCAGTGAGGCAGCCAGTCATCAAGGATGCAAGGCAAAAGAACAGCATCAATTGTAGGTAAGTCGGCAAAAGAAATGAATTTTACACAACAGCCAATACAATATTAATTTCTGTGAAAGGACATCAACAAGCAGCGGAATTTCAAATATTCCTTGTTGCCGTCTTTAACTTTTGGGCAAAAACTTTCAGTTCAATTGAAACTTCGACAACTAATTATGTTCAGGAATTTTTGATTTAAGCATAAAGTGTTTTTTGGAGTACAACTTTCAAAACAAATTTTGGGTTTTGCCAAAATAATTGCTTTTTGATGGCTGTAGACAAAATACATGAATTCAGGAAGAGCGATAGCCAAAAGTGCTAAACATGATTTATTGGCCAACTTTGCTTGCGGAATTTTGAAAACGATTTTCAAATATGCTCAGTTTTGAATCTCGAAAATAGGTAAATTTTTAGCAATGCATAAAATTCAAATGCAGAATTGATTCAGTGAAGAACCCTAAGGAAAGTTTTCTACTTTAAAGTGATTATCGGTTTTGACAAAGTTATAGATGTGTACATGGAAAATTTAATAGTTAATAAAGTAAAAGTAATAGTCTTATTCAAAAAGATACTATTTCTGTAAATGGATCTGAGCTGTATCCATTTATCCATAGTTAAAATGGTTGAAAATAATTTCTGTATTCTTTGAATTAGTTATGCATTAAATGGCTTAGAATAAAATCAAAATAAACACATTAAATCTAATTTAATACATCTACAAATTTTAACTACACTTTTAATCGAAATTTTTTTTTTTTTTTTGCTTTATGATTTATAAATATAAACAAGTAATTGTGAAAAACTAATCAACTTAATGTTGGCCAATAAACGCTGTTTAATTATTCCCTCTGCACAACAACAAGAAATGACATGCATAAATAAATATCACACACCCATACACACACACACACACATATACATATATATATATATATATATATATATATTAACTGATACCAGCAACAATTTTAACTGTATTATTTTTATTTTTTATTTTTTTTTGTAATTCTTTTTTTGTTTTTGTTGACGCCGCCGTCGCTTGTTTGCTGTTTTTCTTGGCCTTTTTGTTTAAACGTTTCGGTCGCTTGTCATGCGATGAAAGAGCTTTTGTATCAGTGCATGTGTGTGTGTGTGTGTGTATGTGTGTGTATGTGTATGTGTGTACGTTGTGAGCTGTTACGCGTCGCCACCCAGAAGCTCAAGTTTATAAGAGCCTACATATTCCATCATCATCATCATGCTCGTTGTTGTTGTTGTTGTCGATAAATTGTTGCTGCCACGCAACCGACAGCAGCAGCAGCAGCAACATGCCACTAAAAAGGGACAGCGATCATGAGCAACTCATGATAATCATGTTGTTGGCTGCTGCTGCTGCTGATGATGATGATCGATGCCGTTGCCAAAACCAATGCCAAATGGCAATAGTCAACGCCAACAGCAGCAGCAGCAGCAGCAGCACCACCACCACCAAAACAACAACAACAACAACCACAACATTATCGGCAGCGTTTGATTTGCTTCGCCTGCTATGCAGCCCATTAAAAGTACAATGACCAGAAAATAACGTTATTAAGCGAGCGCCTGGGACACAGCCACAAAAACCCAAAAACCTCGGAATCAAAACAAAGTAAGCAAGAATTACCCAAAACACGCAAACACACACACACACACACAAGAGAGAGAGAGAGAGAGAGAGAGAGAGAGAGAGAAGGAGACAGGGAGAGTCCAGCTCCCAGACGTCGGACACACAGTGTGTCCAGGTTCCGGCATTGTGGCGAGGGAGCGAGAAAGAGAGAGAGAGAGAGAGAAGAGACCTCCAGTATTGAGACCGAGTCCCAGTTCTTAGCTTGGGGCACGATCGAAAGCGAAAACGTTGGAGGTCCGTTGCATAAACAAACCGCAAAACAACAACAACAACAACAAAAATACACAGCCTCAGGCTAAACGATGATGATGTTGCCAGTCGTGCATAGTATCTGGATATACCCTGTAAATATCTGCACATACCTTGGCTAATATTAGACGAGGTGAATATAACTTTATAAATATATATTTATTTTTATTTATTTATATTTAATTATATATAAAAAACTAACTTATTGTTTAAGATTTCTAGGTTCTTTAAGCGGGCAAAAAATAAAAGTACTTATTTTTATTGTATTAAAGTGTAGTTATCTATTAGATAGAAATTATATCTTTATTTGTATTTATTATAATAATATTAGCAAACCAATTGCAAACATAAAACTTAAAAAAAAAGTCTGTGAAATATTCTTATAAAATTAAACAAAAGATTAATTCACAAATTCAGCAAGCAATTTACACATTTCCTCCACATCATTTGGAAAAAGTCATGGAAATATGCCCTCAAATTAAATTAAAAATTTAAGATTAAGACCAGATTAATTTAAGAAGAGATTAACTAATCTAAACTTGTATCAGATAGCTACAAATGGTTATGAACACAGTTAGTTGAACACACACCGTTTGTGATTAAGTTTTGGGCTTAGGGTATCGCAACAAAAACTGGCAGTAACAATTTCCATTTCATTCTTTTTGAATGCTGGCCTAACTGTTTATCACAAGGGTACCGGCTAATTGGTTGACTCTTTTGAGTTGGGTTAGTTTTGATTAGAAGGCAGCAACAACAACAACAACAACAGCAACAACAACATAAGGCATGCTGCTGTCCAGCAAACAAGTCAAATTACATAGTTGAGCAACACTCAGAGTGACAGAGATAGAGAGAGATAGAGAGAGTGTATGCGAGAGAGAGAGAGAGAGGAAGACACCCACAAAGGACGATGCGGATATCGCCTCAGAACAATTCCCAATGCTGCAATGCGGCCACTCGATTCAGTTGGCCCAAATTGCAGGCCAAGAGGCGCCCAACTGCAAAATGGCTCTCTGTGACTGTGGCTTAAAATTGATTGAAATTATCAGCTTTGGGTTTTGGCAGTTCAGCTATGATTGTAGCACTGTGTGTGTGTGTGTGTGTGTGTGTGTGTGAGTGTGTGTGTGTGTGTGAGTGTGTGTGTGTGTCTGTCTGTGACATTTAATGGGTTAAACGAGCCAATGTGTCGTCGATGTCGCTTGCCAAGTGGCTTACGCTTGTTACTTAATTGGATTTGGGTTAAGCTACCAAATTACGGCCAACATAGCGAACAATAACAATAAACTTGTACTTTAAATCCATACATTAATGAATGTGTGCACTTCTGCTTTTAATGAAATGATTGCTCAACTATCATTATCACAGACAGACACACTCAGATTCATATATATAATTATATGTTTTCCAATACAGTTAAATAAAAAAATATAATTCTTTATTTAAACTGGTATTCTCCAACTGGAGATATTAATTTATTGCTTTACAAAAATTGAGTCTTAGATTATTATTAGGTTGGGGGTGTATGTGCACTGCGACCTGATAGATATATTGTGCCCCCTTCTGGGCTTTAAAGCTCCTCCATCAACCCAAGCTTTTGCACAAATGCTAGAATTTTTATTGGGTTGAGGGCCACTATGTCATTGCTCATCATGACATGCATCCCCAGGATGTTGCTTCTTTTCCCTGCTAGGGCTGCACACTCTGCTAGGATGTGCATTGAGGATTCCTCCTCGCTTTCACAGAACCTACAGAGTCCGCTACTGATTATACCCAGCTTGGCTAGGTGACTTCTTAGTCTACAGTGTCCCGTCAGTAGACCGGTGAGTATTCTAAGATTGTTTTTGCTCATGGCTATAATCTGCTTAAATCGCTTCTGATTATAGCCACCCAGTAGACATTTGGCTTGTCGGAGTCCTGGTGCCTCTGCCCAGCTCCGTTGCCTCCTCTGTCTTTCTACATTCCTAAGCTCCTGCCGTATCGGTTCAGGTCCCACTAGGGGTCTCTCCGCCCCCAATCTTGCTTGCCTGTCGGCCAGTTCATTCCCTACTATGTCCGTGTGGCCCGGGACCCATCTTAGGGTGAGCCTGTTGGTTGCCCCGAGTCGGTCAAGTTTGGATCGTGCTTCTAGGACCACTTTAGAAGTGATTTTCGTCCCACTAATAGCGTTTAACGCTGCTTGACTATCGGATAGGATGGATATATCCGTATTCCGGTAGTTGCGCACCAGGTTAAAATCCGCACACCTTCCTATCGCACACACTTCAGCTTGGAATATGCTGGTTTGCGTTCCTAGGGATTCGTGATAAGATATCCGAGGGCCCACCACTCCTAGACCTGTGCCCTGGTTGGTGAGTGATCCGTCGGTGTACCATTTTATGGTGTGCGGTTTGATGCGGATGGATGTCATCCAGTCTTAGATATAACTTAGAGTTTTTAGTTTACACTTGTTCTGCGTACTCGAAATTAAATCTTAAGAACTGCACTGTTCGGCGTACAAATCAATACTCAACTTATTCCAGGTTTTTGTTTACAAGGAAAACTCTCGCCTTTGTTCTTACAACGTGTACGTGACTATTTCGTCATCTTTTCATAATTATGTTTAATGGTGCATTTTGGTTGCCAAGCGTGGAATAAGCTACTCAGCGGTTTTTATTGGTGCGTTGCAGTGGTTTTATTGAGCGTCTTGATCGTTTCTTTTTAGCTCGAATTTCTGGCGATGTTTGTTCAGCTGTAGTGATTATTATTAAGTCTGGTGTGAATATGGTGTGAGTGTGGTGTGAGTGTAGACATGAGAGATCAGCATGATCTGGATATGTCACTATATATATATACATATATGTATATATGTATGTATAGTTAGAGAGGGTGGGAGGCTTGTCAAAAAAGTGACCGAGGTCATTTACGATGTAATTAGCAATGGCACCAACTCAACTGAACTGAACTGAACGAAATGCAAAATGCAAAATGGCAAAAATGAAAAGCTTGCCAAAAAATTGCCATCAAACATGCAGCCGCAACAACTGCAATTGTCAACAATCAAATGGCTGCAAGCAATGGCGACAAAGCGCCAAACTGACATGACGCTAAAATGCGACACAGAATCTGACAACAACACAAAACTGTCAGCAGCAATTCAAAAAAACACAATAAAGACCAAAAGGAACACCAAAGACTCTACAATTTAGGGATAAATATTATTTATTATTTTAATATATTATTTATAATTACATTTATCATTAATTGGAGTTTTAAATAAATTTAATTAAATTTATATATAAATTAAAGAATAATATTGATGCTTATTGTTCTATGTAATCCCATCGCTTTATTTTTTAATTTAAATTGTGTAATGAATAGTAAAAATAAATTACTAAATAAACTTAATCTGATTATAATTTCATCCCATTATTATTTTTATTTTTATTTTATTATTAAACATTTTTTTTAAATGAAATCCTAGAATAGTCTCGTAGGCTTATTTAATTTTTTAAGCGAAGAGTGTCAATCAATTTTTAATCAGAGTCTTAAATATAGCTATTTAATTTTGTATATAAATGAAAATCATGTATAAACAGTTTGAAGCATGACTCAAAGTGCAATTTGAATTAGCGTGTTTATAAAATAATCATATTCTAAGCATCATCAAATATACAGAATGTGACTTGTTGCCAATTTTAGTGTCACATGCCGGCAATAATAATTCAAACAATTAGTTGTAGACTCGTTTTTGACGCTAATCTATAGAGTACCATAAGTACATAAGTACTATAAACAATAAACTTGGTGCGAATAGTTTTCGAAATAGCTGGCAAAAAGCCATCGAAAAGTATTTCTATAATAATTGAAATTAATTCTTTTGTTTTCTTTTCAAATTGAAGTGGTTCTCAGCACTCAGTTATTTCCGGATTATTTTGTTATTTGTGGATTTGTTTTGAACAAATGTCGAATAAAAATAAATAAAATAAACAAATCACACAAAATGCGTGTCAAAAATGTTAATGAACGATAGAGAAAATAGAAAATCTATATAATATATAGAATGTTAAATGTTAAGTTCATGTTAAGTTGATCTATTTAAAAAAAAAAAGAAGAAAAGTTTATTTGTGATCTTATTATTGTCTATATATTCTATATATTATAAAGATGAACAGCAGATCAGGCAAGTAGATAGAAAATATATATGAAGTAGAATGAATATTAAAAAAATTAGAACAAGTCTTTTCGATCTTCTTTTTAAATATTTATCGGAAAAAGTTCAGTTTTTTTATGGCGATTAGAAGATCAAGAATATTTCTATATTATTTTTTATTTCAAATATTTATTATTTATTAATTTAATAATCTTTTCCTTGAATATTTGTTGTGGTCAGCAAATTGTTTATGGTGAATAGAAAATGCGAATTTAAATTGAAAGGCTGCGGAATCTGGGTTCTCTGGCATATGCCAAAGCTGGTAACATTGTGAAAATGCTTTTCTTTTGAGGCATTTGGCATTCAAATCGCAACTAACGCTTCCAGCAAGTTAAAATTCTGACATGCTTTTTACATTTCAAACATGGCTCAACTCAACGCAACTCAACTGGGGTCGCAAACTGAAGTTTCAACTGCAATTCAAATGTTGTTGCTGATGTTGCTGTTGCTGTTATTGTTGTTGTTGTTGTTGTTGTTGCTGTGGCTGTGGTATTTGGTGTTGTTGGTTTTTGCTGGCAACATGTTGGCATTGCCGTCGCCATCCTTGGCGCTGACGTCGCTGCCTGTCTAACTGTCATATTTTCTTGTACAACAACTGTTATTTCATACACACAAACTTGAGTTGTCTCCCTCTCTCTCTCTCTCACTCACTCTCTCTCTCTCTCTATCTCTTTTATGCGCTTTACTTAGTTGTTTACTCCTTGCTACATTCGACAGCACATTGGACTCCAGCTCAAACACACATTTAGATGTGATGAAGTCTATGAAGCAAATGTTTTATTAATATTATTCGAGTGAATTTTAATTATTTTTGGGCGCTTTCAAAGTCGTTAGTGAAACAATCCCAGCAAGAATATTTCAACAGCAATTTAGATTTACTTAAAACTCAAATGTTAGATTTTTAAGCTGCTTTAAAGTATTTTTTTGTAAATGTTTCGATTTAATTTCTCATCAAGTTTTTAGCGTCAATCCAATGCTACCAGCTTCTTGTTTGACTAACTTAATAAATTAAACGTTTGCCCACAGAAGCAACTGAAAATGTATAAATTATTTTATTTATATTTAAATCCTTTTCAAATCCTACGGCTAAAGAGCATTTAAGGATCGTTGTGGACATCGTTTTGTGATTTGTTTGCTGCGTGCTTTGCTATTTTCCTTTTTTCACTGTGGCAACATATTTCACTGCATAATTTCATAGTTGCGCTGGTAACGCATGCAAAAGACAACAGAGGCAACAACAACAACAACAGCAGCAACAACAACAACAACAACAACACACCCACAATGGGAGCAGCGAACTAAAAACTTGACATGGGAACAGCCGCAGCCAGTCCAACTGACAGTTGTCCTTGTATCCTGACGTGTTTCGGCATGTTGTTCTTGTTCTTGTTCTTGTTGTTGTTGTTGTTGTTTGGGGCACTAGCTTGTTATCATTTTTTAATAACATTGTTGCGCCGAGCAACGAATTTGCATAAAACACAAAACCGGGCGACGTCAAAGCCAGCAAACCAGCAACAAGAATGGGAAGCGGCCAACACGTGGTATGAGTAATTTCTACTTAAGCACAAGACAATGACACGCGCGTGCATTAAGTGTGTGTGTGTGTGTGTTGGTGTGTGTGTGTGTTGGTGTGTGTGTTGGTGTGTGTGTGTGTGTGTGCGTGTCGACTATGAGTGATTGTGTGCGTGCAGGCAGAAATAAAACAATTTTCATACAAATTCCGTGCATTTGCATAAATTTCAAACGATGTCGTCATTCCCTGGAATGCAACGCCATTGTGATCCTGTCAGGATGAGCAGAAATAACTGACACTTACACCATTCCCCCCTCCAGCAGCAGCAGTGGCTGCAACTAACGGAAGCATCAAAGCGCGACATTTGGCCAAGTGCACGAGCCGTGCTTGGTAACAACTTTTGTGGGCAAATTCTCTTTTTTTTCCTGGCCGTCACGGCAATAATCATAAAATTTCACTGCATATAGAACAAAAAATAAGTGGATTTTCCAAGAAAAAATATCAAAAAACCAGTTAGAGTGATCTGAAATGAGTGATAGACCGGATAGATACCCTGTACGCAGCTAAATAGATATGGGCAAGGGTATAAAATATCAACCTTTGTCAAAACTCAAGAGATTTTAATAGGTTTTTTAGCCATTCTGCATTTCAATTTGAGAACACTTTTTCAGCTAAAATTCGAATCTAAGAAAACGCTCAAAAATTAACTTATACTATGATTAACATTAAAAATTTAAAGTCTCTAAAAATTATATAAATATAATAAATAATAAAGGGAGGACATTATGAATACATATGTTGCAGAAGGTTATAGAGCTCCTAAGATAAGAAGTTAAGGATTTAGTCCTGTTTTCAAAATGGTAAATTAAGACTAGATTTTAGATCTTTTCTTTTCATATCCTTACTTTCCAACTATTCCAAATTAGGCGATTACATTTTATTGAAATTTCTCTCTAATCTGGTTATTGCTGATAAACATAAGAATTTCCTATAAGGTACCTTGCTCCCACATCCTCCATCTCCTCCATCTCCCTGATGCACAACTGCATAGATACACTGTTCATTCAACTTTTAATGGGTACAGGGTATCAACAAAAAAAAACCAGGAGATGGCAGCACGTGATTGCAACATAAGAGCGTCATTTACATGCTGCTGTTGTTGTTGTAGTTGTTGTTTCGATGTTGTTGCTGTTGTCGCCTCAGTCTATTGCTCCGGGGCTCGTCTCTGTTGAGGGCTCGTCCTGGAGCTGCGCATGCGCCGCAAACTTTTCCGTTTGTCATTTGCCGCCTCAATAGTTTGTAACAACCTACAGTGACACCACACCCACCAACCTCTGCCCCAAAATGCACCGCCTACACGCTTGGCCACCCATCCAGGCAGCTGCCCATCGGCTTTATTGAGGTTTTGTTTAAGCTTTTAGCGTACTTTTCTTTTTCCGAGTGCTTCGGCTACGGAAAAGTTCAACTGTGTGTGCGAGTGTGTGTGAGTGTGGGTGAGTGTGTGTGTGTTTGCCCGGCAGCATTTTTGCAATTAGGCAACAGTTGCTTTTTTGTTGTTTTTTTTTTTATTTTTTTTGGTAAATGCAATGGAACTTTTCAGTTTCGGCTACAGTTGCACACAGTTTTCATTGCTAACAGCGTTCGACACATACAAAAATGCTGCGTAATTGAGACTGATTGTAAACTGCGGAGCAACGAAGGGGTGCATGCTGCTCAGGGGGGTGGTGGAGAGGGGAGTGGGGGAGGCTGAAGCGCTTGCAGCTGCTTCATGAAAAAGTTTAGTCCTATGTGGCATTTGAAGCGAATTTGGCAATTTTAACTGCAGCTCACAAATGTCTGTGTCTGTGTGTGTGTGTGTGTGTGTTAGTGTGTGTGTGTGTGTGAAGGCCTGCGGAGTTGAAAATATTGTATAGAAAAAGTTGCATCGCAAATTGATTATTCTGATAGAGAATTATATTTACACTTGTGTTTAAATATTAACGCTCAATTCAGAATAAAATGTTGTTTCATTTATTTTATCGTTTTACAATGCAACAACTATTTCTTGACCAAAAATTTGCAATAAATTTTAAGTTCAATAAACCACAAGGCTTTGCTCGAATTTGGCTAGCAAATATGCTGGCCACATTTGCGTTAGTTAGCAAATTTGATAATCAACATCAATTCACACATTCCCAAATGGCTCGTCAAATGAAATGCACTTAAAATAATTTCAGGTACAGGTATTTATCTCTGCCACACCCGTCATTTCCCCATTTCCCCAGCGTTGCATTAATCCAAAATGCTTCTGCACTTCATTCAATTTAACGCCAGCCAGGGGGTGTGTGTGTCTGTGTGTGTGTGGGGCAAGCAGCAGAGAAGGGTCAGTGCCAGAGGCCATCAATATAATGTGCGTGCCACATTATCAAACGTATTTATTTGCCAAACAGCTACAAGCAGAAGCAGCAGCAGCAGCAGGAGTAGCAGCAGTGGCAGCAGCAGGAGGAGCAACATGAGCAGATGGAGGGGCAACAACAACAACAAACAACTAATGCAAAGCCTACACATAAAGATAAACTAAGACGCACTTATCGCTGCCGCTGCCGCTGCTGGACCCGAGATGAAAGCAAGAGAAATTGCCAAGATATTTATATATATTTTTTTCTAGCTGTTGTTTGGGGCAAGGCAATCGACAGGCGAGCACAAAACGTGCGTGAAGCAAAAAAAAAAAGACAAGGATACAAAGGACCCTTGCCACCGCTGGACACACGAATGAGATACAAGAATGCTGGCAACGTTGACAGCTTAACGTACAAAATTAATGTGACAATCTAACTAAATGCGTGTGTGTTTGCTGACGAGTGTGTGTGTGTGTGCGTGTGTGTGCGTGTGTGTGTGGACTGCGCATAAATGTGCCACTATATGGCATACATATGTATTTACGCATTGAGGCAGATAAACATGTTGCCAAAATGACCAACCGAAACGCAGAGGAGCAGAAGCAGTAGTGGGAGCAGCATAAACAGCTGCCCCAAAACGCTTGCAACATTAATTACGCACAAAACCTCAATGGCTGGCCTGGCGGCGACTGCCAAAAACTTCGAACTCATTAAATAGAGCCGGGCCAACAGTGCGTATGCGTTATGCGATATGCGATATGCGAGAAAACAAAAACATTAAAAGTTTTTATTGCTACGCCGACTAGTATCTTGTCTGGGGCAGACAACAAAAAGCATTAAATTACTTTATAATCCGTTTATAGCTCCAGCCGGAAGTGGTCGAGACACACACTGACTAACACACACACACACACACACCCCCAGAGTAAACTTATACACACACACTGTGTCAGAGAAGGACATCTCGGCACGTTTTGTGCACACACATAGAAGGCAGCTCAACAACATAATCAAATCAAAGATTACGTTGAAACATTGAAATTACGTACAGAGCACACACAGACAACACTCTACAAACACACACAGACACACACACATACACACACACACATACATACACTCCACTGATGAAATGTGTGCCTTCTCATCACTTTAGTTGGTAATCTGCCATCAGAGCACTGCAACAACAGGAGAATTTGGCATAAATCTAAACGAAGCGCACGCCTATAAAAATACCCTGTAATGCGACGAATTCTTAATCATTTTGATGCTGACAAATATTTATTATATATTTATAAGTCCTTAAAATTTTGATAGAATAAATGATGCCTATAAATGACAAGAGAATAATTGATTCATCTTTGTAAAAACATATTTTCCTTGCATTCTTTTAATTTGATTTTTTGGAAATAATAATAGAAATAATAATAAAAATACATTGAGTAAAGTAATTCACAGTTTTCAAAAATATGTCTAGCGATTAAATTAATTTAATTAAGTCAGTGAAACAACTGCAAGAAAAAAACTCTTTAAGAATGCTTAATTTAATGGTAAATGTAAGAGAAATGTAAATAAAACCAATGCAACTTTAAACTTCTATTTCAAGTTTTATCAATTGAAAATAGTTTTTTATAAAATAAAGTTGATTAAAAATATGTAGAAATCGAACTAAAACCAATGCAATATTATCTCAAAATAGTTTTTAAGTAAATCATATTTTTTATAGATTTAAAAACAGTAATTTAAATGATTTTACTTTGCTTACTGCCCAGCCTAACACACCTTCTACAGTCACTTGTAGGGTATTAAAAAAACTGCTGCATAGCATGAGGCGCCGCTCGACTGCCGCCAAACAATTACACACATAAAGCAAAATGCGCTACAACTTTGAACTGCTGTGTCCACCCCACACCCCCTCCTCCGCTCTTCCCTCTCAGAGCAGCTTCAGTCCCTCCGCTCAGAACGTAAACAGGCAAAATTCGTTGCTTCATTCACAAGCAGTGAACAAAGGGCCCAAAAAGGTGAATGCTTTTGGCACTCACTGTGCACGTGGCATGCGCACTGCTTGCGCTCAACGTGATCTGGCAACGCTGGTCGCTGTGCTTGGGAAGAGCCAACAACAGAAGCGAGCATTGCTATCAGTTGGCTTGCTGCCCTCGGCCTGAAAACGTCGCGGCTGCTCTGCTTTAGTGTGTGTGTGCGAGTGGGCGAGTGTGTGTGTGTGTGCGTAGAGACTGCGACGTAAGCTGGAATCTGTTCATGTGTGTGTGTGTGTGCGTGCGTGCGTGTGTATTTGTACGTGTGAGGGCGCCAAGTTGTTGTGCCTTTAACAAATAAAACGGCCGCAGCAACAGCAAACAGCGACATTGAACCACCTGCCACAAAAGCACGCTGCTATTTTCAGTGAAACGACATAAATACATAAAAAGAAACACACACACACAAACAAGCATAGGAGGGACACACACACGTACAGCGAAATAAAACAAAAAGAAAGCTGAAACTTCCGGCTGACAATTTGCATATAAAAAACAAAACACACGCACACAAATCAAAACTTTAAAGTGAGCGGAACTGAGCGGAAGTGGGGCTGTTTAAACAGCAGTCGAAAAACAAACAACTCCAATAATTGTGAGCAGCGAAAATATAACAGGAATCGACGCAGCGCGCAACAAAGTAGGCAACAGTTTTTTGTTGCGCACCATGGAAATGGATGTCAATCGCCAGACACGCCACAATGCCAACCTAATGACCATATCCGCCCGCTGTTGCGCCAACAACAATGCCACAAGAGAAACAACAGCAACAGCAGCAACAGCAGCGGCAGCTGCAACAATTGGTGACAGCACAGCAACAACAACAGGCTGCTGCGGCATCTTGAGTCGCCTGTTTTGCGTGAGTCGTCACAAGGCGACACAATCGGTGGCAGGCACCGAGTGCAACCACAGCGAGCCGCTGTTCATGCAACGTAAAACACTAACAACACAGCCGGCAGCGCAGCGACGTCGTCGCACGCCACAGGAAATCTATTTTGAGAGTCGCGGCAAATCTTGCAAGAAGCTATTGAAATTCAATGGTAATTCGAATAAGGTGAGTGCCACAAAATGTTACTATCAGCGGGTATGCTAGTGTCAGTGTGTGTGTGTGTGTGTGTGTGTGTGTGTGTGTGTGTGTAAGAATGACAAGCACAAATGTGAGAGGGCAAAAGAAAGACGCTCGAGCAAAATGTTTTGACACATTTAAGAAACTTATTTACATAGCAAAGCAGCGAGCTGAGTTTACAGTTTAAGCTGACAGTCTCTATATACTATACATATATATATATATAAATATATATATATCTTTTTAGGTTGGGGTAAAAAGGAGTGTATTTGCCTTGCCCCAGCGAGAATACCTTGCGATAAATTCGGTTACCAAATTCTCTTCTTATCCGACAAAAATAAATTACAATCATAAATTTAAGCATTAGAATCTAAGCATATCTGTAGATTCGAGGGAACATTAACAAGCTTTATTTTATGCTGTTCACGGGTACCGTTAGCTTATTGAAAAATAAAAGATATATGAGTGCCGTTAAGTGATATACACTTGAGCCTAATATTAAAGAAAACTTGAATGTAATCAGAGCAGATTTGAAAACATTTTATGTACAATTTGATAAGAGGCAAGGTTTATTTGGGAGTAAACTAAATGCGGGGAAAATATTACAATTTCATGTATTAAATTTGCATAATAAATAAATAACTTTTTTATTAGCCACATAATCGCATAATAAACCTGAGCCGTAAATTTCGACGCACTTAAATAACAAAATATGAATCTTGGCAAAACATAAACAGGTCTATTATAATTTTAATGCTCGCCAAATTGAAAGGGGACAATAAAAGTTAACAAAATATGCTAAGAAATTCTTGGTTAAATATTTAAGCATCTTTTTGAGTATAAAGCATATAACCTAAAATATACACAATATATTTCCGCAAGTTTTATTCATCATCAAGTTGTATTCATCATTCATTTGACAAACTAAAAAATAGATTTTAAGTGTTGTTAAATAATTGTTTGGCACATCATTTCAATCATGTATATTTTAGTGCAAGAATTTAGTAGCAGCATAAATTAAACATCATAAAACAAACATAAATCATTCGATTTACATTCCATTCCATTTTCCATTCCATTTTCATCCCATTCTCATTAAATTCTATAGCCGATTTAAAAAACCCCAAACATATTCGAAACTATTCATTTAAAGCGACAAAACCATTTCTTGTTTCTGAGAGCACTTCAGAGCACTGGCTCAAAGGCCAAGTCTGCAGAGTGTTGCCCAACACCGCGAGCATGCAAACCAATACACAAGTGATTTCACTTCACATTTTATGTGAGTGTGTGTGAATGTGTATGTGTGTGTGTGTGTGTGTATGTACATTTACATATGTGTGCGCTATTGTTAGAAAATTTGGAAAATTTGTTGCTGTGGCTGTAACGAGTCGTGTGGAATTGAGTCGATTGTTGGCCTTTTGTTTGTGGCGCCTGCCAAGGTGCACACACATAGAATGTTGTGGCACCGCACACACACACACACAAACACACACACATGCATGCATACACACATTATAATACTTATATTCAAACTCATGCTCATAGTCATGGAGTACTTTGCATATAAATCATTTGGCAATGTGACTGGGGTCGCAATGCGCTTATGAAATATTTCACTTTTGTTTAATGTGCCAGCAACTTAAAGCAACATTGTGCCACTTGCCACAAATGCCACACTTCCTAGCCATCTAGCCGTACCGTTGATTCTATGGCGAACTGCACTAATTAAAAACGTGCAAAAAGCAAGCCAATCAAACAGGTCGATGAACAACAATGGCCTGGCCCAAATTGCACAAATACATTCACATATGTAAATATGAAAGTGTGTGTGTGAGTGTGTGTGTGTGTGTGTGTGTGTGTGTGTGTGTGTGTGTGTGTGTGTGTGTGTGTGCAAAAGCAGCGCTCCACTACTGCTCCAGGGTACAATGCATTGTGCTGGCTGTCCGGCACGCACTGAAGCGCAAGCAACAGGATGAATTTGTTAAACAACACGAACGAGGAGGCGTCTCTCCCCCTTCCTCTTCCTCTTCCTCTTTCACTCACGCTCCAGGAGTAGCTGGACCCATCTCAGCTCAACTCTCTATGTGAAAAGTGAAAAATGAAAAACTCATTCGCCCTATCTAGTGACATCATCAATTTCAGTCTATTTTGCACTGACCAAGCGAATGCAGCAGTGGCAGCAACAACAACAAAAAAAACAAAAAAAACAACAAAAAACCAAAACCAAAAAAAAAGGAGACAACCAGGCTGCCAGAGAACATTAACTGCCAAGGCAGAATCGCATTTTGCATGTGCCAAGGGGACAGGGGGCAAGGGGCAGGGGCATTAGCAATAGGGATTTTGTGGCGAAAAAAAAAAAAACGAAAAGAAAAATGGAAATTCGAAGACTAGTTTCGAGTTGAGCTCTTGTTTACAATTGTCAGACAGTTACTTAGATCAGGCCAGATAAGACCTTAAGCTGGGCCAGTATTCAACTCGGATTGATAATTGCTGGAGACGAGTTGAGTCTAAAAGCCACAAGATTGGAACGAGAGGATTATTGTGCCTCGAATTGTGATCAGCTGAAAAACATTATTCAAAAATCGTTTTATTCACAGCATTTTAATTAAGCTCCTCTCATTTTAATTTTAATAGATTCATATAAATTAAATAAACTTTGCAGCTAATTATTCATAGATTAGCACAAAGCTCTCAGAGCCAATTTCTCAGAATTACCATTTCAATGTTGTTCATGTTTTTCACTAACTTGTTTAACTCCTACAAACAAGAGAGAGCTTTCAGCTATAATTCAAACTAATTTAATTCGCTTTATAGAATTAAGTTTGAGCAAAACTTTCTCTAAACATCAACTAGTTAGTAAGTTGCACAGATAAACATCACTTCTAGCATAAATGAACTTTATTACATCAACTTTTCTTTTGTTCTCTGTTTGCTTGGAAATCATTTTAAACACGCCCCGAAGTTTCTAAATTGTTCGGAAGAACGCTGAACACTAAACACAAGTGTATCTGTTTTTTAACCCCTCGGGCAGGGCTTAATTTACACCTCAACCCGTACTCATCGATTTTATAATGAATCTATGGGGCGAAAGAGTCAAGCCAAAACAGTTTGTTTTACCACAAGGGGCAAGGGGGAGAAGGGGGTGAGGCAGGCAAGCTGTTTGCAACCACCGAAATGAAAAAAAAAAAAAACAAAAAGCGAAAATCTACCCCTCTAGCAAAATGCTCCGGATTATATTGCATTACGGAAATTGGGGGGCGGTTTTGGTTGTGTTACCTTCAAAGGCGCTCTAATGTCATTACTTTTATGTCATCAGCTGAGCTCATTGGAAGGCAGCCTTGAAATGCATTTAATCCCACAGCAGCCAAGCCAAGCAGAAAGGACTCGAACAGGGAGTCAAATGTTTGCCTGCTCAGCGCTGATTGCCGAGCAAAACAAATTGAATTTGCAACAAGGTTTCCAGTATTTCAAACATACGTAACAATTTCAGCTAATCTGCTTCAAATATGCTTATGCAAATTACGATAGCGAAATTTCGATCTGTAATGAAATAATGCACTGAAATCTTTGCTCAATAATTTGATTGCTAATAGAGTTTAACTATGTTCTGTATTTTTTAATTTATTAGAAATTTAATATTACTTAAAAATCTGCTTTTAACTCTCTACAATTTGACATTTTAAAATTCTTGCTCCAGATTCGATTTGTAATTAAATAATGCACTGAAATCTTTGCTCAACAATTTGATTGCTAATAGAGTTGAACAAATATTCATTTAATTATGTTTTTTAAGTTTTTTAAGTTATTTGAAATTTAATATTACTTCAACATCAGCTTTTATCTCTCCACAATTTGACATCTTTGTTAAATTATTATGAATCAATTTTAAAAATCCTGTCTCCAGATTCGATCTGTAATTAAATAATGCTTCGAAATCCTTGCTCTACAATGTTATTGCTAATAGAGTTTAATTATGTTCTGTATTTTTTAATTTATTAGAAATTTAATATTATTTAAAAATCTGCTTTTATCTCTCCACAATTTGACATCTTTCTTCTTAAATTATTATGAATCAATTTTAAAAATCCTGTCTCCAGATTCGATCTGTAATTAAATAATGCTTTGAAATATTTGCTCTAAAATTTTATTGCTAATAGAGTTCAATTATGTTCTGTATTTTTAAATATATTCGAAATTTAATATTACTTAAAAATCTGCTTTTATCTTTGTCCAATTTGACATCTTTGTGGTTAAATTATTATGAATCAATTTTAAAATTCTTGCTCCAGATTCCTTTTTTTCTCTTTTTATTCAACATATTTTCTAGCATCAACGTTGAATATTTGTTGTATGCTTAAAAATATTGATTGCATTTTATTTATAGCACATTTATTTTTGCTGTTGCTCAATTGCCGTAAGACGCTTTGCAAATTTTCTATTTTACATAGGAAAAGGTCCTTTTCAATTGAGAGGCAGGGAAGATCCTTGGCTTGGTTGCTGTCTAGTTGGTAGTGACATGAACTTAAATTTAACATTGTGTCCACAGAGTCTGGTACTTGGATTTAATTGTTTGCACTTTGTGCACAAAAGTGCCTATTACAATGTAAACAAGCCAAAAACTATCGTAAACTTTAGTGGCAAAGCAGCTTAAAGGCTACATTTCTTTTCAGTTTATCAGCGTCAGAGGCACGTTTCCGAGGTCCGCCCTCAACCCTGCCACATCGCACGACTGATTGCTAAAGAGTCTTTGGCAAGTTTGCCGCTTGAAAGAAATCATCATGTGCCAACATTAGTGACCCAGCGCATGCATAACAGACTAGTTGGCCAAAGTCCTTCGTCGTCCTTTCATCGTCCATAATTATGCTGTTGCTAGTTGTTTGCTGCCTGCCTTCTGCTGGTTACTGGTTACTGGTTGCTGGTTGCTGCCACTGCCACCGCCCACAGCCCACAGCCCGGGCACAAGGCTCTAATGCAAATGCAAATCAGGCAACTGCCCCGGCAACAAAAGCCGTGGGAGCTCAAACAAAAAAGGGTATTATAAAATGGACAGACCCCGCCCCCACCCCCGCCCCAGCAAAGCGGAAGTTACTGGGCCCCATCTTCTGTCTGTCTTGCTGTCCGACTCTGACTCTCCCTCCTTCTCTCTCTCTCTATCTGTCTGCCCCCTCTGTCAGTGTCTATGTGTGTGTATCTTTCAGTTGCGTTTGGTATGCGAACATTGTTGTACCCGCTCCAATTGGGCTGAAGAGGATGTGCTAAACTTATGTTGCAATAAATTGGAGACACTTCAGTAGCTCCAAATCAAAGAAATTAATATGATAATATATAAATAAAAATTCCAATTAGCAGATAGATTTGTATATGATAGGTAAATAGGCAGATTCTTTAAAAAAAGAATTAAATTAGACTCTGATTGGTAAACAGACAGATTCTTTAAGATAGAAATTAAATTAGACTCCTTTTAATTTTATTTGCTTACAAATCCACAAGATCAGTAATTTAAATGTAATAATAAATTAAAGAATTTGCACAAATCTGAAGAATTTCATACGTTACAAGAAATCCGTCCATTTATTCCTCAAAATATGAGCTGACCAAGTGCAGATATCTTCAAGTTGAGCACTTCAGTAAACACTTCGTTGCTGCCACATATTCTTATGCAAAAAAAAGGGGGAAGCCAAAAGCCAAAAAAAAAAACAAAAAAAAACAAAAAACATACCATCAACATTGCAACGTTGTAATTGCCAACAGGCAATGAAGAGCCGGCGAACACAGGCGAAAAAGTGTGGCAGGAATAGAATAGCAGCAACAGTAGCAAAGAAGTTGCTACAAACTGTTGGCTACCACATGTCCTACAACTCGCCTTAAATTCCCTTGCGTGGTCTCTGCTTGTGTGTGTGTGAGTGTCTGTTGCCGTTGCACGCTGCGTGAGCTGTGCCACATTTTGAGTACACGGCTAATGTGCTTTGGCTTTGGCTGCCTGCCGTTGCTCAGACAACCGCAATGCTGGCAAACGGGTTAGATCGCGGTTGGCATCCCTACCATGTCCCAAAGTCCCCGCCACACCCCCTCCCTCCCTCCCTCTGCCCTAGGCATGTGGCGGTCTGATGAGCTGGTTTCTTGGTGATTGGCCCCGACTGTTCGCATTCATTACAATCAGGCCTGATTATTCTCCAGCTAAAGTTAAACAGACGCCAACGACAAAAAACTCTATTCAACAGTGAATTTATTTGAATGCCTCGCTATGGCAACAAAAGGAGTCAAAGTGACAGCGTTGTATAAAAAAAAAAAAATAAAACAGAAAAAAAAACTGGCAAACAAAAAAAATGTCTGCAAAAATAAAAAGTCATAAAAATGAACCGTTAATCCAAGTAGTTGAAGCAATGGACTCGAAGCCCTTTTTGCCCAACCAGATGAAGCGTTTGCCCTTTTTTCGGCAACCTCCTACCCTACCCCTGCCCCTCACCATTCACCCCGCCCCGCTAGTTGCCACACTGCCACCGACAAGCGTTGACGATGACAAGGGTGCTTTGCCGCCTCACTGACTAAATAAAATTGGAATTTATTATCATGATTTGTAGCAAGTAGCAGCAGAAGAAGAAGCAATACCAACAGCAGCAGCAGCAGCAATAACAACAAACATCAGATGAAAGAGATAGCAGCAGTCAAAATGGCAGCATCACTTCATCTCTCTCTCTCTCTCTCTGTCCTCTTTCTCTCTTTGGGCCGACGTTTACCAACACTGACTCATCGGCAGCCTGCAGTCTACAAGTTGAAAAGGCCAAGGGACGGCGATAAGTAGCAGCACTTTTTAGATTTATTCACGATGCCACTGATTTAAATGCCAGCCAAAGTTAAAGTCACGCCTACAGCCTGACAGGCGGGTCCTCGTCCTGGTCCTCGTCCTGGTCCTGGACACCAGCCAAAAGGCTTAACTATGCATTTCAGCTAGTTTATTAGGGCTTAAAACCAACCAGCAACAGCAGCAGCAACAGCAGCAGCAGAAGCAGCAGCAGCAGCAGCAGCAGCAGCAGCTAAGGCGATTTACTTCGCCCAGCCGCATGCCACAAGGCGTATGCGTAATTTTAGTTTGTGGCGTTGGCAATATCTTAAATAGATAGCGATTACAGAACTGCTGAGTGGCAAGTTTTATGATTCTGCAACCAATAAAGACCCAGCAGCAGCAGCAGTAGACTATAGTTAATAACTCAGCGAGAAAATGCGCAAACAAAAATGCAAAATTGCAAGCTCGAAAAAATGAATTTTAAATATGCGACGGACAACAAAATTTACCCGAATAATGGAAGATTTTGAGAGAATTTTGAGAAGTACGCATAAAATCGATATTTGAGACACAGCGAAAAATTATTATAATATTAAATATACATAGCAGTATCCATTATTTATGGCTGTAATAAAAATAATAGTTTGTGAGGAAGCTTCATCATTCTTTTTGAGACAAATTTGTAGCTAAGAAATTACAAAAGCAAAATATAAAGAAAAAATTTCAATTTCTAGTAAAGAATTAAATTATAATGAAAAATATAGTGGAAAAAAAAATGTATAAAATGCATTAGTTCAGCAAACAAATATAAATAGTTTTAGAATATAAATTAAAAATGACTTAAGTTCAGCAACTACAATTTCAACTATTCCAAGTAACTGTGCCTTAAGTTAATAAATATTAATAATAAATATAATAAAAATTTAAATAAAAGGCAAACCAAAAACCATTTTTAAAATAAACTTTAATTACGACTGTAAACAGCAATTTGTCGGTGAGTCAATTCCGAATGAAAATTTAAACGTTTCCCAGCCGCACAATTTAAAAAAAAAAAAACACATGCACAGCAAACTCTGCGGTTTAGTGTGTGTGTGAGTATGTGTGTGTGTGGGTGTGTGTGTGTGTGGATATAGTAAATAGTGAAACATTTTTCTCATCGCTACTCGTACGAGGAGCAACTCCCCACACTAAATGGTAATTCTCCATCCATCCTACAAAATACATCTATGGCCAACACCTGCACTTGCAGCTAAAAGTGGCCAAAAACTAAAAAAAAAAGAAAAACGCTCTTTTAGCCGAGTTTTGGTGCAAAATGCTGGCACGGTTAAGCTAGCAAGTGTAGTCGACACTCTACGCCGCCTCGGTCACGCCCCCTTTTAGGTGTGTGTTGTGCACATTTTTTTGGCATTTTTTATCAAAAAAAAAAAGAAATATGTAAAATAAACTTTTAGCTAGGAGGCAAAACTAAAAATGCTTCTAGCTGTCAATGCTGTGGAATTTTTCTCATTTCCAAGCCGTTTACATTTCAAATGAACGTAGGTGTGTATATATATGTGTGTGTGGGTGTGTGTGTGTGTGTGTGTGTGTGTGTGTGTGTGTGTGTGTGGGTGTGTGCTTACACTCACTTTCATTTCACCTGTCGGCTCAATGTGGCATTGTTGCTGCCACTGCTGCTACTGCTGCTGTTCTTGTTAGACAATGTACGAAGGATATACATAAATAAAGCTTGCCATTTTTTTTTGGTATGGGGGGGGGGGGTGGGAGGCAGAGACTAAGCTGTCAAGCCGCCAGTGCTCGGCTGTTGTGACAAATTGCGTTAAGGCCAAGTTAAGCTGCAGGCTAAAGGACAAGGTAACTGAATGAGAAGTGGCGTGGAGCGGGCAGAAGGACTCAGCTGCCTGCAGCTAACTAGCTGCTGCTGCTGCTGCTGTCGCTGGCTTAATGCAGTTAATTATAACGGCATCTATTTAGCATTTGGCCAAAACGCAGCACAAAATCGTTACAGGCTGGCGCCGCAGAGTATGCTATAGTTTTTTTTTCTAAATCAACAGCTGCCGCTTGATTAGCTTAGCCTCTCCATGTGTGTGTGTGTGTCTGGGAGTGTGTGTGTGTGTCTGTGTGTGTGTGCAATTTCGACGGCACATGTGCTGTCAACAACAACAACAACGGTCTTTTTTTGGCTCCAACTGAGACCGGATTTTTGGATGCCAAACAAGATTTGTCCGAAAGCAGCCAGCTGTGTGCCCTGTTCAGTTCTGCCCAACTCTCATTTTGTCTTGCCAAAAAACTAAACGAGACAAGAAAAAAAAATTAAAAAGAGATTTGTGCCAAAATTAAAAGCAATTTCCTTTGCTGCTCCAAAAGCAAGCCGAGCAAAGCTACTCAATTTCCTAGCGCATCAATTTAATTCAATTTATTTTATATGTGTGCCTGTGAGTGTGTGTGTGTGTGTGTGTTTGTTTGTGTGTGTGTGTGCTGAGCTAATTCAATGAACTAGACAACAAAATAACTTAAATTTTATGTAGCAGATAAAAGCTGATGCTGTGTGCACCATAAAACTGCCAGCCTTTAAAATATCTTGATACACTCCACAGCACAAGAAACAAACTCCCGCAGGAGCATGTTGAAAATGGGGCATGGGAATGGCGGGCTTTGCAAATTTGACGGCTTGACAGAAGGCAGCCGGAGTCAGTAGACCCGCACACACACACACACACACACACACACACATGTAGAGTCATGATATTTGATGGATGGTATCGCAGATATGTTAACGTGATGGCAGCCAACCAACCAACGGATACGCGGAATGGCGACGTTATTCGGCGACAACTTGGCAGCATGCCTCTGATATAGGAGACACACACACACACACACACACATACACACAATGGGTCAGAGCTGAACTGAATTGAAAATCAGTCTGGGACAATGCAACGAGTAGGCGTGCAACACACACACACAACACTCTTTGCCTCTGGGGTGTGCTTCAAACGAAAAAAAAAAAAAATTTTGTAATACAACATAAAAAGCAGCTCTAGAGAAATTATTGAATAAAGCAATATATATACATACATATAAATATAATATATATATATTTGTATTTGAGTTAAAGGATGCTTATTCACATTTGCAAAAATACATTTGAAATTGTCTATATTCAAAAAAATATAAAGCTCAAGGCTCAAAGCGCAATTTCGATAAACCTTCTTTTTTGCTTACGAAAAAATGGTTGCTTCACCGAAAAAAAAGTTAATAGATTTTAAAATGTTTATTAATTTTCAAAGGACGTAAAAATGTAAAACGCGCATAAATTCCAATGGCTTGAGGGTATTGTTATTTCATAAAATACTTTTCTGGAGGTTTTTTATTTTGCAAAATTCTCTATCATTTTTAAATTGCGCAAAAATAAAATTCAATGCTTGAGTTAAATTTAATAGATTGTATTCAGCTGCTGACATTATTTCAGTTTTGATTAAAACATTGTATTCCGTTATTAACACATCTATTCAATTTGCAGCACACAATATTGCATATCGTGTATGTTAAAATAATAGAAAATTCAATTAAATTGTCATTGTCTGTGGCCAACAGAGTTTTTCGAGAGTTCCCCTAGTTTCCACAGTGCAACCCGGTTGAATGCCGGGTTTTATATAAAACAATCCGCTGCTTTAAAAGCAGCCTCAAAATAAAATCATTTTATGTTAGGCACTGTTTGGCAATGAAATACGAGAGACGCAAAGAGGGGGGTCGGGGAATGGGGAGTGGCATGAGTGGGGCCAGAGCGGCTTTTATGTGGCGCCATATAAATTCGGGGGAACGTACTTCAGGCGCCGCATTACGTTTATGGCTGGCTAAATTAAACACAAGGAGGCAGAGCCTCCAAAGTGGCAAAGCAGGCAGTTCAAAGAGGGGTAGCAAGAGATGTATGTGCGTGTGTGTGTGTGTGTGTGTGTGTGCGGGGGGGGGGGGGTGGTTGAGGGTAACGTGGCGACTGGAAGGAAATTGCTACAAGTTGCTTTATTTTATGCGCATATTTGCGCATATTACTCATACGCTCGGCTGGCATACATCTTCATTTAAGCAAACGTCTTCGACTTTGCCCCATCCCTGTTTTCCACTCCCCTCCTCGTCTCCCCCTCGAGCATATTTTGCGCTCCCCGGTTTGGTTGTGGGGCGCAAAGCATCATATATTTTTATTTTATTAAATTTTCATTTCATTTGGGCTGCTTAACATGTTGCATGTTGGCTCCACATTTTCCGCTTTAAATGGAAAATTCTCACAGCAGGCGAATCCTGTCATTAACAATAATTGAAGCCAGGAGAAGCTGCTGATTCGTTGATTGGTTGCCGAACAGTCCTCTTACTTTATTTCTTTCCTTCTTTTTTTAGGGGTTAGGGGGGAACAGACGCTTTTGGGGCATTTGCGCATTTCCGCGCTTGATTTATGCCAGCCGACTTCAATTCCCAGCACTATTAAAGTATGAATACGCTTTGAATAAATGTGAATACCGGATGTTGGTATCCTACATTCGAAATCCTCTTCTCCTCACTCACTGTACAAGCGATGTTAAGCTACACCGGCTCCATCCGGTTGCTGCTCCCAGCGGAGGTCAGGCCGCGCTTATGGCACGCCCCCCGCCCCGCCACGCCCCACCAGCTCCGCCTTTGACCTGTGCGCAGTGCTTTTCATGAGCCTAGCGTATCGGCAAATGGGTTATTGATGAGCTATTTTCCAATGCTCGGGGGGAACTTGGCATTGACTTGGCATAAGTTACAAAAGCGCGCAACTGGCAACTTTTAAGCTGGCAGCGTGGGAAAGGACTAGTCTCGTTGCTGAATGTGTGAACTGAAGCGTGACTGGGACTCTGCCGAGCAACACAATGCACACCATTATCAAAAGCGACAGCAACAACAACAGCAACAACAACAGCAACAACAACAGCAACAACAACAGAAACAACAAGAGAAACAGCAACAACTTGTGGCTGCCTAATGAGCATGTCAAGCTTTGAATCATTCAAGCCACCTCAACTTATCCAATTCGGACTCTAACCTTACTTTTGTCGGTCAACACGACTTTGAGGCTGATAACCTGGTTTCTAGCAACTGAATTCAATAATGATTACAAGCAATCAACCTTATTGAAAAGGAATTTGAGACTGAATATTTTCATTAAAAATTGATTTTCCCTTTTTTCATCACTTTTGATCGGGCAAACTTTAAACAGAATTTTATTATTGGAAAATGGCATTTTTTATTACAACTTTGAGTCAATAAAAAATCTCCACTCTTCAACTCCAACCACACTTTTGATCAAACTTCATTCAAAGGTTAGGTTTTAAAGATAATTTGAGACTAAAAATGTTCATTAAAAATTGATTTTCCCTTTTTTCATCTTTAACATAACTTTCCAACTGAATTTAATTGTAAAACAAAATGACGTCTTTTACTCCAACTAAATAATCTCCACTCGTCAACTCCAACCTCACTTTTGATCAAACTTCATTCAAAGGTTGGGTTTTAAAGATAATTTGAGACTAAAAATGTTCATTAAAAATTGATTTTCCCTTTTTTCATCTTTTACATAACTTTTCAACTTAATTTAATTGTAAAACAAAATGACGTCTTTTATTTCAACTAAAAAATCTGCACTCTTCAACTCTAACCTCACTTTTGATCAAACTTCATTCAAATTTCTTCTGTCATATCTCAATTTTATTTGTTCAAAATAGAGTTTCAACTTGCAGTTGTCTAAAAGCAGTCTTAAATCTCTAACTCTTAACCTTCTTTTGAGCATACTTTATTCAAGAACTTTGCCAACTTCAAGCCTCATTAACTCTTTCGTTTATCTTAATTCAAGGAATAAAGCAAGCCACGTGTTGTCTTTTCCACTTGTGCAGTGCTCAACTCTTACTTTTTAGCACTTTAACGAGTGCTGCTTACAAAAACTATAACTCTCAACTTGTCTAAACAGCTATCTGCTGAGCCAGGGATCTGCTCTATAAAGTTTACTTGCACCCAGCTTATCCTGTCAGCCATTTTAGTGCCGCTTTAATGCCAACAGCGAGCAGTTCCCCAATCTCTCCAGGCTCCCCTCACTCTCTCTCTCTCTCTCTCCACTTGTACATTTACATATGTGTGTGTGTGTGTGTGTAGCCTTCTGCTCAAATTTCATTAACGCTACTTTAAAATTGTGGCACATGCGTGGCATGCATCGTCCGCGACTTCAGCTCTGTCACATAAATGTGCTTAATCTTGTTGCACGGCAACCCAGCGCGAAGGATACTTGTGTTTATGTCTAGGTATGTGTGTGTGTGAGTGTGTGTATTGAAGCACTGTGGAAAAACACTGATAGAAATAACAGTGTTAAGTGTACTGAATGAGAGATAAGTTTAATTTGATTGGAGATAAGAAATAATATGCTCGCAGCAGGATATAGTTTAATGATGCATTTAAAGTATATGTTTTTTATTTAATAAATTAACATAATAAAAAAATTAAGTTAATATTATAAACAAAATATATTGCAACACAAAATATATAACAAATAATTTTGCTAGTGGAATAAACAGGTTTCAGTTGACATTTTGATAATAATCAGACAACTAATCAGAAAATTATATAAATTATGCGCTTGAAATTGACACACATAAAAAGTAGTTAAAAAGATTACCCAAACATTTATAGTTGCATTAACATTTATAGTTTAATTTCAAAATTGTTCCCCATTCGGTAATTGGTTTTTGTCCCACTGTGCAGCTGGTGTTGTCTCCGTAGTCGCATCACTTGTCTAACATATCAAATTTGTAGCTACGCATATCCTTCGCCTCAGCATGTCAACTGCAAGTAGTGCGAAAACTTTTGGCGGCGCTTGTACTTTGGCAAAGAACTTTAATTTCAGCGACGCCGCAGAGTGTGGAGTGAGGGGTGTGGCAGGGGTGGGGGAGGGGGTGCCGCATCCGAGACACATGAAAAGTTTGCTATATAAAGTTACGCTTAACAACACGCCCAACTTGCGGGTTGTTGCCTGGCTAAAGTGCTGAAGGGCTGGGGATGGGGCTCTCTTGGATGAGGGGAGGGGAGGGGGGGAGCGGATACCGGATGTGAGGAAATAGTTACGTCGCTTAAAGTTTGCGCCGTAATACAACTCATTAAATTTAGAAAATACTCGCGACGAACTTTTGCGGCGGCCGTCGAGCATCTTTTGCCGGGCGTTTGGCAAGCATCCGTTGACATCTACATTTACAGCTAGTACGCCGCAAACTTGGCCCATTCTTGGCACGATTTGGATTGGGTTGGGTGCACGCACACTCTGCCACACTGAAATTGAAGTTGCGTCGAGTTTAATTGCAACGGATGTTGGGCGTGTAAATTATTTTGTTTCGGCTGCCTCATTTTCTCTGCTAATGAGCAACTTATTAAAACTTTTCACGGCACCTCCCCCCTGGCCACCCCTCCCCTGCCGCAAACCTCTGCCCCCTTTTCATCTGGAGGCCAATTTGAATGCCGGACCCGTTGCTATTCCAAATTCAGGGCGTGGTGCAGCGCGTGAGGCGCATAAGTAAATAAGTAAAGTATACGAATTGCGATGCCAATTGAAAACAAAGCCAAAGATAAGTTTACAGCTAGCTGAAACTCATTTACAGTTAGCCAGCGTGCAGAAGAAGAAGAAGAAGAGCAAACAAACTGATACGCCTGCAATGGAGAACGGAACGGAGATAAAAAGAAAGAGCGAGAAGTGAGAATTGAGAATGCGACTCAGCGAAGAAGAGAAATAAAACTTCAGTTTCTTCCGCACTTCAAGAAAAGCACTCGAAGCACACGTAAGAAAATGGAAAAACTCAATCTGAAGTTATTAAAGCTTTCATTGGAAACAACACATAAAAAAGAAACACAACAAAAGATGAAAGAAAACGCGACTTTAATGATTGACTTGCAGTTACCCTATAATCCATTTGCAAATGTTTGAAAAAGAACAATTGGAAAAATTTGAATTATCGTCGAATTAGTTAAGAAGTTAATTTTTAAGACAAAGAATTTGTATAAATTTAATTAATCAATAAAAATTACACCATCAAAAACGATTGTTGTAATTATTTTGCCAAAATTTTAAATATTTACATAATTTTCCAAATATTTCGCAAAATAAATCAAAACAAAATGTTACATAATTTTTTTTATTAAAATCTATTTTGTTCCCCCTTATCTGACTTCCTCAATTTGTTATCTTGCCTATGAAATATAACAGGGTGTGCTAAGCCAAATGGCTGGAATCATTTTTAGGAGTCTGGGGCAAGTTGGATGTGTTGAGGGGGGTGGCTAATGGATACTGGGAATGCGGGATGTCTGTTGGGAAGTGTTTTCGTAGGCGACAGCCTGCCTCGAGTGCTTAGACAATCGTGTTGAAGCTTTGATTTTCGAGCTTACTTCGGATTTGGTGTTGTGCACTGTGCACCAGACTTATGAGGGCGGGTAATTAACATCGAGTGCCCAAGACACGCACACACTCTCACACACACACACACACACATAGAGACGTTGTGGCAAATTTTTGACTAAGTAATCGTCGAACTGACAAACTGAGTGACTGTTAAAGTGTTGAAATGTCTGCGGCAGCACTTAATTAATTAATGTCAGCGTCCGTCGAACGAAATGAGAAAAGTTTTTCCACGCTGCCTGGTTGAAAAACTTGGCAGCTACTTAAGTATTTGTTAAGTCAGAGACCGGGACCAAGTCTGCAAGGCGTTCAATATTTGTCAATGAACTCATTAAGCAAATTAATAGACAAAGTTGCCAGCTGACAATGCAGGTCGAAGGGTTTCACTTGAAGAGGGGGGGAGGTTGCTGGGGTCGCAAGAATTTATTTACTCTGCTGGCAATAAAATGCCAAGCAATAAAAAACCAAAAGTCAACAAACAATTGCGTGCCGCGCAGAAATCGATTATGGACGCCTTCAAGGCAATAGCTATTGCAACCACACACACACAGCCATACACACACACACACAGCCACACACACAACGCAATTACACACACCACGGTGCCAGCAGTCAGAGCCACGTTTTCGATTTTGCCATTTCGCAAGCGACTTGGCCACCTGATGCCCCAGCGTTGAAATTGCCATCGATGCAGTTTTACAGCAGCCCACAAGCGGAAGTGATTTTCTCTGCAATGCTCTTGTGTATGTCTGTGTGTGTGTGTGTGTGTGTGTGTGTGTGAATGTATAAATGTGGCATGTGTGTGCTTGTGTGAGTGTGTGTTGGTGCGGGATTTTATGACCCTTGATAGCGGCAAGCGATTTGTTGCGTTGCATTTTCAATTTCGCAGCATTCACATTGGCAACTTTGAATAATGCAATTGTAGGGCACCAAATGCAGCGCATATGTGACCCCTGCCCCATCCCCGAAACCATCCCCAACCACTTCGCTACTACCAAAAACCCTTAACCCGCTTTGACTGCACATTTTTTGGCAGCTTATTAAGGAGTTGTGCGGCTGCTGCAACCTTGTTTTTTTAATACCCTCGCACAGAAAATGCCATTTATACTTGGCTTAAATATATATAAGGATAATATATGTTAAATATATTCCTAATTATAAGGCTGCCTATGAATGCAGAAACAATGGTTCCCATATCCCTTCAAGGATAATTATTATTATTTAACTTTCTTCAGATTAAAAGGGGGTTTTCTTATAGACCAACAACCCAAAGCTTTCTCGCAAGAAGTCACTAAATTGGTTCTTAAGGATCAAGGATTGTCCAAAACAGTTGCCAGTTCTAAACCCCTTCTAGACTCCTTAAAAAAACAGTATCTGATGCATTTCAATAAAAATAATATGACTTATCCTGTGGCTTAGCTGTCATTTATTTGAATTCGAAGAAAAAAAGATTCAACGACTATTAAAGCTTATAGGATATGTGATTGTTATTAAAAATAATAATAAAATAAATAGTTCACTAAAATTTCTATTTTAGAATCAAATCTTTTGCGGTTTTTTAATAACCTGAATTTATTTAAATTTGAATTTCTTTTATGGTCCTTGGCATAAGGCGAATCAGACAAGTTAATCTAAAGCCTTCATTATTTTGTCAGATCAATTCGTCTTCGATCTTTAAGAGTATTTAATTTTCGGCTTGCTTTAAAAAAAAACTCCTTCTTTTCTTTTTGTGCTTACCTATTTTTTTTTTTGAAAATTTTCAAACACGAGTGCACAATTTGAGCGCAGCATTCGCCATGTGGGGCAAGTTGACATATATGCAGCACGTGCGCTGCTATGTGCTACTCACTATGTGCCCCAATCTGAACGGGGATTGATGTCCCAAACATGTACACACACACGCACATACAGCTTGTTATTGGCCAGCGAATGCGGTTATGTCTCGACCAAAAAAACGGTAGCAACATCATCAATAGGAACAACAAAAATGCAATTGCATTTTGTGGTAACTAATTAGTTGACGGATAATTGAGCAGCACTCGCAACTGCAAAGCAGATATTAAATCTGTCTCACAAATATTAAAAAACAAAGAATATAAAAATAATAAGAATAAATTTTAGTAGTTTACCTATCGAATATTTAAACAATTAACAACACGAAATTTGGTGTCTCGGCTTACATATTATGGCATATATGCACAATTAAGTTGGAAGCGTGATTTTGGATCGGAGCATAGGTCGAAAATATAGTCCGAAAATCGGCATAGGGGCATAGGTCGAACCTTCAAAATGCCATAACTTCGTCAAAACTCAACGCATTTTGAAAAGGAATGGCGTTTTAATCATAGCTTGGCCTCTAGATCAATCGTACATTTAAAGTTGGAAACGTAATTTTGGGTCGGAACATAAGTCAAAATTATAGTCCGAAAATCGGTATATGGGCATAGGTAGAACCTTCAAAATGCCATAACTTCGCGAAAACTCAACGCATTTTCAAAATCATGGGCGTTTTAATCATAGTTTGGCCTCTAGATCAATCGTACATTTAAAGTTGGAAACGTAATTTTGGGTCGGAACATAAGTCAAAATTATAGTCCGAAAATCGGCAAATGGGCATTTGGGCATAAGTCGAACCTTCAAAATGCCATAACTTCGTCAAAACTCAACGCATTTTCAAAAGGAAAGGCGTTTTAATCATAGTTTGGCCTCTAGATCAATCGCACATTTAAAGTTGAAAACGTGATTTTGGGTCGAAACATAAGTCAAAATTATAGTCCGAAAATCGGCAAATGGGCATTTGGGCATAAGTCGAACCTTCAAAATGCCATAACTTCGTCAAAAATCAACGCATTTTCAAAAGGAATGGCGTTTTAATCATAGCTTGGCCTCTAGATCAATCGTACATTTAAAGTTGGAAACGTAATTTTGGGTCGGAACATAAGTCAAAATTATAGTCCGAAAATCGGCAAATGGGCATTTGGGCATAAGTCGAACCTTCAAAATGCCATAACTTCGTCAAAAATCAACGCATTTTCAAAAGGAATGGCGTTTTAATCATAGTTTGGCCTCTAGATCAATCGCACATTTAAAGTTGAAAACGTGATTTTGGGTCGAAACATAAGTCAAAATTATAGTCCGAAAATCGGCAAATGGGCATTTGGGCATAAGTCGAACCTTCAAAATGCCATAACTTCGTCAAAAATCAACGCATTTTCAAAAGGAATGGCGTTTTAATCATAGCTTGGCCTATATATCAATCGTACATTTAAATTTGGAAACGTAATTTTGGGTCGGAGCATAAGTCAAAATTATAGTCCGAAAATCGGTATATGGGCATAGGTAGAACCTTCAAAATGCCATAACTTCGCCAAAACTCAACGCATTTTCAAAAGGAAGGGCGTTTTAATCATAGTTTGGCCTCTAGATCAATCGTACATTTAAAGTTGGAAACGTAATTTTGGGTCGGAACATAAGTCAAAATTATAGTCCGAAAATCGGTATATGGGCATAGGTCGAACCTTCAAAATGCCATAACTTCGTCAAAACTCAACGCATTTTCAAAAGGAAAGGCGTTTTAATCACAGTTTGGCCTCTAGATCAATCGTACATTTAAAGTTGGAAACGTAATTTTGGGTCGGAACATAAGTCAAAATTATAGTCCGAAAATCGGTATATGGGCATAGGTAGAACCTTCAAAATGCCATAACTTCGCCAAAACTCAACGCATTTTCAAAAGGAAGGGCGTTTTAATCATAGTTTGGCCTCTAGATCAATCGTACATTTAAAGTTGGAAACGTAATTTTGGGTCGGAACATAAGTCAAAATTATAGTCCGAAAATCGGTATATGGGCATAGGTCGAACCTTCAAAATGCCATAACTTCGTCAAAAATCAACGCATTTTCAAAAGGAAGGGCGTTTTAATCATAGTTTGGCCTCTAGATCAATCGTACATTTAAAGTTGAAAACGTGATTTTGGGTCGAAACATAAGTCAAAATTATAGCCCGACATACATACATATGTCGTGACATATGTCGATTTTTTAAGGACATCGCCAACAACCTATATTATATACCTTAGGTATCATTGTATATAAATTATTGGAGACTATTCAAAAAATATATTTCTCCTCACTTTTGATGCCCTTTTTCACCTTTACCAATTTGTTAATAATTTTTATCTTACCGCCTTAGTTTCAGTTAGCAAACCTTATAATCTTTCAGAATATTAATCTCAAATCAGTTTGAAAGCATTATTTCCATCTGAATCCCAAGCATAGTGTTTGTGACCGTAAGCAAGTCTCTGGTTAGTTTAAACTATTCAGAGTATTCATTATGGTTTAATGAGTATTTGCCATTGACTCATTTGCATTCACCGCATCCGCCACATACACACACGCAATATATATAAACATTTTTCATTATTCTGTTAACTGCGGCCACTCGAAAAGCGTTTAATTTTCATTAATAGTCAAGTGGGTTTTCATTCGGGATTAATGCACCATGACTGTGGCAGCTCAATTGCCATTGTTTTTGCGCCGTCTGCTTGTTAAATGCGTTAAGAGCAAATAAGAGAAAGGAAATAAATATATATATATATATATATATATATATATATACATATATATAAATAAAAAAAGTTATGTATGGATTTTTAAGGGTTGTCTGTGCCGCATTAATTTTAAACAATTTACCTGCACGGTTGCCCCCTGTGCCACACAGACAGACACGATGGGTAGAAAGAAAATAAAATGGAAAAACCACATAAGTATTTTATTTTAAAGTCAAAAACTTAACGTATGGCAGTTGCCACAAAAGCCTGAAGCCAGCTAACGGTAACGGTAACGGCAACGTCAGCCTGCAGCTGCAGCCACTTCAATTTCAAAAGCATCTGCTTCTGCTGCTGCGGTGGACATTGCCACTAGCCACTGGCCACCGTTTGGGGGCAACAACAACGACAACAACAACAGCAGCAGCAGTAGCAGCAGTGGCAGCAGCTTCTGCAGCTCAAGTTTTCATTTCTCTTTTACGCTTTGCTGCTTTATTTCAATTCCGTTGAAAAAATGTTCTTTTGAATTCCAGAGATTTTCATCCCTGCCCCACAGAAAGTATTCCTGATTCCCCGTATCGCTTTAAAGAATAAAGCAGCGGCGACTGTCGCTCCATTGTGCGTTTAATTCAGCGTTTGATTAGCGCTCTCTCTCCCCCTCTCTCTCTCTCTCCCTCTCTCTGTCTCTGTCTCTCCCTTTCATACGCCCCGTTGTTAACATTAATATACATCTGGATACATATGAATTAATAATGAAATTCTTTGCTGTGGCCGCAATGACCGCATGCAAAATCGCTGCCAGTTCATGATAAACGAACTAACACATAATATTTATGAGCTGCCGTTGATAAAGCAGCCATGTGCCACCTGCCGCATGCCGCATGCCGCTTGCTGCTTGCCACATGGCCGCCACAAGCCACAGCTACAATAATAAGCATATTTGCGGTCGCTGCAGTGTTAAAATAATATAAAAATAAATACACCATAATTAAATGCATTTACTCTGCTCAATTTCGATTAAATTCCAGCTCGGTAGTTGTAGAAAATTTAAGGTTCATTAAAAAATAAAAAGTCAAATATTTAATTTTCTTTTTTTATGTAAAGAAGTTTTCTTTAAATAAATTATTAAGAAACAATTGTTTTTTAATTGTAGATTAATTTCAGAGTCGAAAACGTGATAAACAATTTATGTTTCAATAAAAAAAATATATTTAACTTATTTAATAAAATTTCATATACAATATGAGAAATATATCTCTACTAAATGAATAACAAAGAATCATTGTTTTTTTTATGTTTTAATGTTTTATGTTTTAATGTAGTTTTAGTCCAAACCATGATAAAAAGTATATTCCTCATGCAAATCAGTTCAAATTAGACAAAGCATAATGAAGTGTTTACACACCATTTACGAACTACAACTTTGTCCTCTTTCCACTTGGCTATAAAAATGTCAGAAACAATTAGCAATGAATATTTTAAATAATTTACAAACAGTTTCGCTAGGCAAATGTCGATAAATTTTAATGCAATTAACTAATGAGTGCCACTTAAAAGCATGAACAACAATTGCGTTTGGTTAGGCATTAAAAACAATGACTAACTGGCTGCAACAAAATGTACAAATGTGGGGCAGTTTGCACTTTTTAATTACGATTTTCAATTAAAGTGCGAAAGCAGCAGAAGCTGCGACACACAAAACCAATTTACAATTGGTAGTTGGCTGAAAATCTCACTAACCTATCTCTCTCTCTCTCTCTCTCTCTCTCTCTCTCTCTCTGTCTGTCTCTTTCTCTTGCTGATTCACTCTTTGCATTTGTCGCAAACACAGATATTGCTGTATCCGGAGGAGGGCTGGGCGAGGACTGCCTCATCGAGCTACTGGACCATCACGCCCTGCTGGTGGCAGCCAAATCGTTGCCGCATTGTCGAATGCGCTGGCACGCAACGGCAGGCGACCAAGGCGAGAATGCTGCCCATGGAGCAGCAGGGCTCGCTACTGATTGCCGGACACTTTCGACGGCCGCCAATAGCGGCAACAGCAACACCAGCCACCACATCAACAGCAGCAGCAGCAGCAGCAGCATCAGCATCAGCAGCAGCAACAACAACAGGCGCCTCGGCATCAGCAGCAACAGCAGCAGCAGCTGGAGTTGGTTCTGGACAGTCAAAGTCGAAATCACAGCTGGCGTATAATGATGAGTTTAAACTGTATCTGACATCGAACATCTCGATGGAGGACTACAATATGGGCTACTGTCTAACTGGCTTTGTCGAGCGTCGCTGCCAGCTGACAAACACCTTTCAAATGACACACTTTGCAGTCATCAAGCGGCAATGGCCGCCGCCGTCCAATCTCAGCAACAACAGCAACAGCAGCAACAGCAGCAACTCATAGGCAGTCAATGTGATCCTGTCTACCCATTTAAGTATATATATACAGATATGTGTATATAGAGTATATATACGTACGTACTACAATTTGTCAGCTGAGTGTATTTGGTATTCTCTAAGCATAGCCTTTAAGTAGTGCAATTTGCAGAATGCTCTGTTGGCCCACGTGATAGCAGCAAAATAACAAAATAACATTTAACAAAAAGCTTAGCATACTTTTCAGCGCTCACTCGAAAAATTTAAATAAAATAAAAAATAAATGTTTGTATCCAAAATTGTTGAAACTGCGCAACGCTGGGCAAATTTTTGCCAAATATTTTATTATTTTTGTTATCAAAAAAGCAAATTTCTAAGTGTGTATTAGTAAGTAATTTGTAATTTTAACTAAATGCTCTAAACGTGCTTAATTCGTGTGCTTTCGATGTTGTATAAACAACGAAACCGAAAAGGGAAAACCAAAAATAACATTTTAAAAACGTACGCAGTTCAAAATAAAAACTAAATATGTAAAAGAACTGAAAGCTTCGGCATGTCGAAGATTGAATACCCTTGCAGAAGTATATTAATATAAGCTTCCTCTAAGAATTAAAAAAAGAATAGCAATTTAATTAGTTTGTCTGATTGTTAAACACCAAAAACCTACAGAGTAAATAAATAGTGGTATTATAAACACCAATAATATCGATATCTATTAAGAATTATTGAAAAATATTAATTTCAATCGAAAAAATTTTAATTTGAAAAGCATTTTTAACAGGTTGTCAAATTCAACACAATACAACACAAATTTCTATCTTTCATCCAACTAGTGAGACCAATTTGAACAAGTTAAATTCAAACCATTGCTTTTATAACAGTCAAAATTTTAATATTTGTAAAGAAATCTGATCCAGGTTACAAAATTTATGACGCAATCCTAAAACACTCTGCACGGGTAAAAAAAAATCCAAAAATAAATAACTTCAAAAATACAAACTACAAAAAAACTAGTAGCTGTTAAAAGCTAAATTGCAGCTAAACCGCTTTTCTGGCCAACGCACACACGCACACATATACACTTATGGCAAACGCACAAGCACACACACACACACACACACACACACACACACTCACACACACACACACAGGCATACACACAACATTTAAGTCCGGGCGCTTGGGCAGCTACTTAATGCTTAAAAAGTGCAACAAATTGAAACTTGTGCTTGTCGAAGCATGTGATTGTGTGCCAAGTAGCGTGTATATGTATTGTATATGTATGTGTGTGTGTGTGTGTGTATTTGTGTGTATGTGTGTGTGCTGTGTACTGTGTTATGCGTGCTTGACTGTTTTTCAACTGTTTAAATGGCCATGTTTGCAAACGTATTGCCTTTAAGCTTAAAATATGCACAGCTCAACAAACAAATGTTTGCTGTTGTTTCCATTAACCAGCATCAGCATCGATTAATGTTGGCATCACATGGCGTTAGGGCCAAATTATGTCAGCAGCATATTTTTCACAATTAGCGTACAACATTCTTAATTATTCATTTTTTTTTTTTTTTGTTAACATAAAAGCATACGAAAATCAAATTTATTTAATTTTTTTGATAGCTCCTCCAATTTCTTGAATATTCATTTAAATCTGTGGTAATAAAATCTTATAGAGTATATATATACCTTGATATGATATTGATCATTTGCAAATCTGTAGGTTAAGATTTTGGTTCAGGGCATATAAGACCAGAGCTTTTTTTACTAACTTTAAACAAATTTCTTTTTAAACAATTATTTTTTTTTTTAAATGTTTATTTTTTAAAAATTATGTTCAGCTTTAATTTAATATTTCGGACATGCTGATTGCTGATAAGCAGCTGCTCTCTACTCAACGCTTCTAATCTACAACTAGGCAACACTTTCAACAACTCTCTCCACACACACAAAACAGCAACTCTCATACTATTTCTCTCTTTCTATCTCTCTGTCTCTTCTCTATCTTTCTCACTTTTGAGCATAAACCGCAACGTATATCAACAATTCGTCCAATAATTGGAGTCTTTCGGCGCAACAAATGGTGCCCACGCCAAACAAGGCCGAAGCTCCAATTGCCAAACCCTAAGTGTTTAAAAAAAAAAAAAAATGGTAAACAAGAAAACAAACTTAAACCAAAGCTACTTAAGACAAGAAAAAATACAACAACAACAAAAAAAAACTACAGCTAGGTTAAGTGCTAGAAATTAGTAAGCAAAATCAAAGCAGAAAAACAAAATCAATATTTACAAGCTAGAAATATGATTAAAGCTAAAAATTAACAAATATAAATATAATATATTTATGTGTGTGTAGGCTTGAAGTGAACTCAAAGTTTTTTGCCATACTTGTATCGGTGTATTTATAAATATATACATATACTATATATATATATAGTATATATCAAGAACTATGTATACAAAAACTAAGCAAATCAATCACTAACATTTTTTGCAGTTGTGCATAGCTCGCTTTTAGGCGCTTTTACACGCAGGCGAAATCAAATCAAAATCAAAACCGAGAACCCAAAATCAAATAAATAGCGAAAACCACAAAAAAAAAAAAAACATATTTATGCATATTATATACACATACTTTACAAGACCTATTATAAATGTATAGTTTAGTTGCTCTCCAACACAGCCTGCTCCCAGTAATTGATATTTAAGTATCAGGTACCTGCCAAAAAAACAAAAAACAAAAAAACCAAAAACCAACAAATAAAAAATATTCATAATTGTAAAATGAAATGCCAAAAAAAAAAACGCAGTTGCGAAGTCCAAGGGCATTTTATTGTATTACTAGGCGAAACACACATGCAACTAATTATTTTTTTAAATCAACAATTAAAAAGTTTTCTATGTATACAACAAATCCCAAGACACACAACACAAACACACATGCGTATTTTGATGTTGTTGCTGTTTTTCTATGTGTATTTAGAATGAATATGTGTCTATATGTGTGTAGCATATATATTTATCTGCGCTTAGCTTAGGGGTAAACTTCAAGTTGAAAAAATAAGTAATAAAAATATAATAAAAAAAAAATACTAGAAAAACATGCAAGCCAAAAACACGCAAAGAGCTTTTTTTGTAGCAAACGGTAAACAGTAATTATAAACAAATTACTAATTAAACCTATAAGCAGCAGCAAAAAATAAAAAATAAAAATAAATAAATCAACAAATACAACAATTAGGCCAGCAATTTATGCGAGCCGGGCAAATGGGCTTAATATTAAAATTAATTCATTAAATTAAGCTTGTATTTAAATAATTACGTAAATGCAACAACAACAAAAAAAGAGTTTATACAATTAATGGAAGAATTGTGTCACGCAATCGGCTGAAATCAAAAAAGAACGCGAAACAAAAAAAAAACAAAAATCAATTTAAATCGTGCAATGGCTAAAATTAAAACCATAAATCAACTAAAACCAAATGAAAATCGTAAATCAAATAAACGACAAGATATATTCAATAACTTTAATATGCTTGTCAGCCTAGGCTAGGCTAGCCAAGTAGTTTAGGCCGCGTTGCAAATGTAGAAAATGCGTGGAATCTAAGAAAAAACGGATGCGATTAAAAAACATAGAAAATAAAGCAAGAAAAAAACTAAGAAATTAATTGTTTCATTTTGACTTGTGGACTTTTTCAGACGCTGCAAAAAAGTGATGGTAAAAATTGGATTATAAACAATTGAAATTATAAGCGCTTACAATTTTAATTAATATTACTATATTTATGCTTTTGTGCAAGAATTTCATAGATCAGAGATCTGGATCAGAGAACTAGTTGGAACAATCGGTCGAAATATGAGTTACTGGCTAAAAAAAACTTGTTTACTTACTTAAGGCATATTGAGGCTTTTTATTGGGCTCCTCGAATTGGGACATGGAATCTTCAGTATCAAACTACTATATCAAATCAATGCCATGGAAAATTTAATTTATTTAAAAGAATATTGAATTTTATTTTTATAAAACCTACAAATTCAAACGCATTGCATTTATTTTTCCATTACTTTCAATTCATTTTAATTGCCATTTCATTTTGATCCCAAATTATGTTGCATTAATATTAATTCACTTCATATTATGTAAGACTTATTTAAGGTTAAAATTCAATTGCTACAAATGACAATTTACACCTTGATTCCGGTTCTTATGTATACCTTTTTCACTATATTAATTAAATTGATTCCATTTAACATCAGCATATTTGATTTCCTTCTCAACACACTCGATGGGTCTCTTTTATTTTGTAATTTTTGTTTCGTTCGCAACTCGCTTTCTTTTAGAGAATGTAAACAAACTGAAAGGCAAACAGAACCCATTTCAGAATGTAAACCAACCGTTGTCAATTCAATTTACAATTTCTATGGCAGTCGCCCGTTTTATTAATTATATCTGCAATCGCGAAAACTTGCAATTTAAAAATATAAAAATGGCCATCGCATCTTTTTGTAAATTTTTTTGTTTGATTTATTTGTTTCACGTTTTTTGCGCAATTAAATTTATATTTACATGCGATGTATGCGCACGATATGTCCATGTCCGACTAGATATATGGCACAATTTGGATTTGGTTTTTCACATTTTTTTATTATATATATTTTTTTCACACTCAACGCTAAAAGTGTTCGCCTGGATTGTCGCCTATTGGGCACAATACAATTGCAGTGGTTTTTTACTCGATTTATTTGAAAACTATATTTGATTTTTATATGTGTTTTATGTGATGAGCTTTGCATGCATGCAAACGATTTGCGAGTCAATTTTTTATTTGCAACATGTGAAAATGCATAAAACATAAAAGATTTCCACATTGATTCGGTTTTATTCCATGCATCGGAATAAATGCCATAATAGAAATGTGCTACAAGCACACTAAAAATATTAATTTAAGAAAATATGCATATTATTTACAGAGAGAGAAAGGATATTCCTATAACTATAAATAAAAACTTTCATTGTGCTCCATTTACTTAAAAATCCTCCGACTTATAACCTACCTCTTCATATTCCTGCCCAATATACCAACTTAATTATAATGAACACCGTCACGTAGCCCAATAGCTGAACAGCATAATAATTATTTATAATTGTTGTTAATTTCCAGAGCTACCAAACCAGGCAAAAAACAACAACAACAAATATAAGAATTAAACGGAAACAACGAAAAATGGAAACCATTAAAAAAAATATAAATAAAGAAAAGCCACAAAGAGACCTCAATTAAAATTCAAATTAGAGCGCTTGGGAAATTTTCGTTTGACGCTGGCGGCCAAAGTGCGAAAAACTTAAAACCGCAGCAAATGGCAAATGGAGGCGCAACGGACCGGTTGCCCCAAAACTGAGCTGCTCGAATGAAATATGAAGCCGAGACTGGGCTGAGAGACTCGGCAGCAACGTCAGCTCTGGAACAACTAATAAGAAATTTGTGAACTTTGCAAATTTGCCATCATTAATTCTGGGCAGCCCGTCTGGCCTCGCTTCCAATCTCTTCTCTGCTCTGCTCTCCCCGTCTGCACCTCCCCCATTCCACACTGCCACTAAGCACATATAAATTTGTCGAATTCGCATTTGGGTCTGCAGACGAGGACAACAATGATGATGTCGCGATGTGGTCCTTCTTCTCCTCATCATTGTATAATAATTGTCAAGCAATTTAAATTGAAGTTGCGAGCATAATAAATTGTCATATGAAGGCGCGCGCACACGCAAACGCCTCCACCACGCCCACTCCGCCCACCCCGCCAGTCAAAAAGGACAGTCCAGAAGATGGCAAAAGTGGCATATAAGAGTGTTGCAACCGAAAATGATTTACGGCTAGATACCACGTATCGGACTCTAAAGTGTAGCTTAGCTCAAGTTAAGTTTAAACTTTGAAATTTACTTGTTTTAAGAATTTGCATTTTATTACAATAAAAATATATTTTTAAGAAATTCTGCATACCAAATTTAGTAGTTTCGAATTCAGATTAGCCAAATTCCGATAGACATTTTCTGAGCGCATTCTTCTTGTGCAGGGTATAAAAAGGTAATGAGGAAACGGAAATTGCTGCCGGAAGTGTATGCGAAGGCGGAAGCTCATTTTGCAATATTCACAGTTGACTGATTTCTAGCGACTTTTTGCTTTGGCGCCGGCCAACGACATGAATTGTAAATTGATTGTAGCCAAAGTCGTCGCTCCATTGACGATTTTAATCATTAATAATGGGGGCGGAGGAGTGGCATTGGGCGGATCTCAGGGATAGTCAAGATGCGAGGCAACAGAATGGAATGGAAGAAGCAGACGAGGATGAAGAAGATGAAGAAGATGAAGAAGATGAAGCAGCACACTTGGACTTGGACTGTGCCTAAGGTTAGGCAACGACTTTTCAAGAGCCTTTCGAGCTGGCAACAAAATGGCTGCGTTTGCAGTTCCCCTCAGCTAAAAGCCAAGTTACCGTTTGCTGCCAAGTTGTTCTTTGTGAAGTGCTGCTCAAATAGCAGCAACGGGCACTGTAGCAACAACAACAGCAACAACAACAACAATGGCAACGGCAAATAAGAGCTGGAGCAGCCGTTAGTTTCATTGTTGACATTGCAGCGCAAAAAACAAAAAAAGAAAGCCAACAAAAATAACCAGGTAGCAAAGCAACAAAAAGCAATTAACTTGGCTTACATCTTTGCTGAAAGTTGAAACTCATGGCGCGATTTATGCCGCCGGTGTCGATGTTGTTGTTGTTGTTGTTGTTGTTGTTGCCGTGACTTTGCCCGCGGATGCGGGTGGTGCAACCAGGTGGTGCTGCTGCGCAATCCTTGAGCTGTCAGCATCCAGCTAGCAACCAGCTGCTTGCGTTTCTCCAACAAGAACGAATGTTTGTTGATGTTGCTGCTGCTGCTGCTGCTGCAGCAGAGCGAGCATCTTGCTGCAAAGATAAAAACTTAATGGCTTGCCCCACTTGAAAGGTTAGATCTTACTCTGATTTTGTGGCAAATTGTGTAAGCAGTAAGCAGCAAGCAGCTCGCAGCGCATTTCGCCACTCGGCAAGCTTTTCCTTAACAACTTAACAACCACCGGATTAAACGCAATCTCTGCCAAAATGTTCCTCGAACTTAATTTGAAGCGGAAAATTTCACAAGATTTCAGATATCGATTGACTCCAAAAGTTAACTACAAATATTATTGAAAATATATTCAACAAAGAAAACTTTAAATAGAAAGCGATATTGGGTAGTTTATATTATTTTTTATAGTTTTATAGTTTTTTTTTAGCGAAATGAGTAAAAACAAAATATTTAATTAAAATGCAAAACAGTTAAAAAAAAATATGTAATTAAAATACAAAACAGTTAATAACCACTTCTTTGTTAACACACTGATAAATAAGAAACAAATAAAAATAATTCATAACTAAATTATAATAAACAATAAAAAATAAATTAAATTATCTTAGTTTAAATTCTAAATATCTAAATTAAATTATAATATCTACTCTATTTTTTGTGCCATAAGTATTCTGTGTATCTTTATAAGGCTTAACTGTTTCATCAAGAGTCAAAACACATTTTCCTTGATTTGTTGTGCAATGAAAATGTAAATATTGCAATTATAACTTTCCATTTTCAATGAAATGTTGTAAATCCTTTTTTTCCATTTGAGCTTGAAAAGTTGAAGTGCTCAGCTGAATGGCATCCACTTGGCCCAGACCGAACAATTTTGTAATATTAGATGTGCTACACAAAAATTTGGTTTACTTAACTCGAGGTTTTTTCGGGTTTGGGTTTTTCATGTTAAAACTGGTGAAAATTCATTTTTCCAGCTGCAAAATCAAAAATCTTGCGTAAATTGCGTACACAAAAACGACGAACTCGACCCTGAGTCGGGGAGAAGCTTCAAGTGAATCTTGGAGAGCTGCAGCAGCCTGGTTTTGGTCTTGGTCTTGGGCACTGGGCTCCGAAGGATGGCAGGCCCTTGAGCCAAAGTTAAGTAAATATGACTCAAGGACACTTGGCGCATGGAATCCTTTTGGCCACTTACTTTTGTGTGAAGAGCGGTGGGTAGATTGTGCTGACGGGGGGGAACTGAGGGGTTTGTGGCACTCTGTCTCATTCAGTTCCATTTGAGAAACGATTTTAATACTTTCGCCAACACAAAAGCTACTTAAAGTTTTGCTTGCTGGCTTAATTCGTTTTTTGTCAAACAACAACAAACAACAAACAGCAAACAGACAAAATAAAAAACAAAAAAAGGCGAAAAAAAAAATAAAAGCGAAAACTTTTTTAAATTGAGTTAAGTTAATTTTTTTTTGCTGTTTTGTTGTTTTTCTTTTCCGTTGCTTTTCTTTCCTCGAGCGTTCGTTACTTTTTGGCCAAGCTGGTTTCAGGGGCGGACTTTGGTTGGCCTAATAAATGTGCGTGCTAACAAAGGGCTAGATAAACAGTTGGCCAATGAGCAACAGAGAGCGATAGTGATGGTCAGAGTGAGAGAGAGAGAGAGAGAGCGTCAGACTGACAGTTGTTGCGACAGCCAAAGGATAAAGGATAATGACAGCCATTAGTATTAAGTGAGCGTTGGCTACTTTAGACGCTCGGCAGTTTTTTTGTTTTTTTGTTTTTTTGTTTTTTGCAGCCCGCCGCTCATTAAAGTTGTTAAGTACTTGGCGTAAACGTTGCCAGACTGAGACAGAGATAGAGATAGAGATAGAGACAGTGACTCAAATAGAGCGACTCCTGCCAGTCTGTTAGTCTGCCACAGTGCCACTGTGCCAGTGGGTGTGACTAATGGCCGGGCTGTGCGGCTTGCCCCACGATTAAAGTCAATTTAAAGGCCGCCTCAGGCGACGTTCCCGACTTAATTCGTTAAAAACAAACTCGCAAAAAAATGAAGAAAAAAAAAAAAGAGAAAACAAATCAAACTTGACCGTTTGTGCTGAAAACTTTATGCGAGCAATTTCCTTGAAATTATGTCAACAAATAAGTCACTGAACTGAAGCACAATTTGCACCACAGCACCACCAGTGGTGGGTGGGTTAAAGGTATGCCCTCTTCTGATTTGGGCGATCATTCAACTTTTGAAGAGGGAATTTTAATGAGATTGTCAAGTTGCTTAAAAATGTTTACAAAATAATATAATATAAAAATCATAAATGAACTTCTTTTTGACTAAATGTTGTTCTATTTTACTACTTAATTTATAAATATATTTTTATCTGATAAAACAGAGCAATTATTCAAAAACCAAAATGTAAACAGAACTCTCCACAAGACTTAAAGGTTAAGTAAGAATATCAAGAAATATAGATAAATATCGATAAATTAATATTAAAACTATTGCAAAGATACATAACAATCCAGAAAAGAGAGTATTTAATTTTCTTCATAACTCAAACAGCGATTTGTTCTGCTTATTTTAGTTTTTTTTTGCTCAACACTTTTCCGAGAAATGCAAAACCACAGCTCCGATTGCATTCGCTATTGTTTTTGCAGTTTTCCGTTGTTGTTGTTGTTGTTGTTGTTACTTTTGGCATATTACAAAAGCATTTTTGAACACAACGCAACAAAGCCAAGCTAAACAAAACCTATGACATAAGGAGAACACAGATGGGGAAGGTTGGGAAGGTTGGGAAAGGAGGGAAATGAGGGAAAGGAGGGAAAGGGGGCTTGTCAGTGGCGTGGAGAATGAATGTCTGGCAAAAAGTGTCGTTAAACAAAAATTCGGTTGCAGTTTTCTTTCTCAGTTTTGATGGTCGCACTCTTTCTTCTTCTTCTTCTTCTTCTGTCATTTGTTTTTGATGTTGCTGCACCCGCCACTCCACATCCCGCCTGTTGCTCCTCCTCATCTTTTATGGTGTGCGACAAAACGCCACATTTGCGTTCAATGAGCATGAGATAATGTCATCATCAACGTCGTCATCAACCCAATCCTCCAACCCACTTGCCCAATTCCCCCCGCTTTGCCCATAAGCAAGTGCTTCATCCTCTCGTCCGCATCTTTTGTCTCTGTTTTGTGCCAGTATCTCATTCTGTCTGTCCGTCTGTCTGTCTGTCTGTCTGTCTGGGGGCAGGTGCAACGTTTGTCGTTGTCTGGCAATTTTGCTTGAGGAATCGCATTCAATTTAATGAGCACTGCAATTTTAATTAAGTCGTTCTGTATGCAAAGTCTAAATAAATGGTTGAGAACAGATAAATGGACGCATAGTCGAGATAAGCTGCAGAATAGCTACTGATCCAATTATAATAGATAATTAATAATAGATGATTGGAGTGAGAAGTTGGCTTATTATTAAACTAGATATTATCTATTTAAGACAGTACAATAATAATAATAACTCAACAATAAGCTTATGTTTGCTTATTACTTGGTGAATTTACTTCAATTTAAAAAAAAAAACTCTTCTTCTTAAATATTGAAATCTAAATACAATGTTTAAAATTCTTATCTATTTATCTAAGTAAATTATTAAAGCGTAATTTTTCTTCGTTGGCGCTCATCTGAATAGGTTCACAAGTCTTCATCTATTTGTACAAATATTCTTGGTAGTTTCCTAGTTTTTAATGGGTTTATATATAGATAGTCGTTCTAAATGCTTTCTGTCTATGTTTGTAAAATTACAAATATTTAAAATAATGCGACAGCAGCAGCAGCGTCACCTTTGCTTCAATCCCTTATTTCTCTGCGCTGCAATTTTAATTTCTTTCACTCTTCACTCACACAAAACAAAAGATAGAACAAGTAAGATGCTGTAGTCGAGTTGGCTCGACTTCGATATACCCTTAGCCAAGTTGTTAAATATATTCTAGTTTTATTGGCCATTTTTCCTTTAAGATGATTTGCACTCAAATGTTCAGTTCTGCAAGTGTATTTCTTACAGAGTATTTTTACTCACAAGCATATACATACATACAGACATACATACGTACACGAAACAGTACTTATCGGGGCATATAAATTAGAAGCCTCTGCCTCTTAAATTGTGGAATGTACTGCTATCGGAAATCGAAATGTATCGATAACTTAGAACATGAGTCAGTTATAGATAAAATAAAGAAAACTTTATCTGTGCCTTATACACGAGAACTTATATTCCAAAATTGAAGTCGCCAGCGCTTATAGTCTCTGAGATCCGCGTGTTCATACAGATGGACAGACGAACAGACGTACGGACGGACGGACAGACGGACGGACAGGGCTATATCGACTCGGCTGTTGATCCTGATCAAGAATATTTATACTTTTTGGGGTCGGAGATTCTTCCTTCTGCCTGTTACATAAATTTGCACAAAACCATTATACCCTTTTTACCCATTTTTAATGGGTTAAGGGTGCAAAAATAAAAGAAACCAACAAGTTGTGCAACAAGAGCAATAACATAAGCGGCAGCTCTTCTTCTTTGCCATCAACTAAGCAACAACCCATTAAATTTCCGACACAAATTTTTAGAGAGGATCGCAGTGCGGAAAAAGCTGCCACAACAAATATGTATTATAAAAGATAGCTAATCCTCTCTAGCGTTTTTTTGTGGTATTCTGCATTAATTGAGAGCAAATAAAAAGCCGCATATGCATTGTTATAATTTATTTTGATTAATTTTAGTTTTGCTTTAATTCATTTGCGGTTTGCTTCTGATTTTCCTGATACGCTGTTTAGCAGTGTTTAAAAATACAAATGAATTGTCAAGTGTATTATTTAAATAATATAATAAACTTTTAAATAGTTATTTCATTTACTCTTTTATATTATTGAAATTCCACTCGATGAATTTTGATTGGCTTATTTTCGTATCAAATATAATAATTAAAATGAAATTACTCAATGGCTTATTTGCCATGGTGAACGCTACTTGCAGTTAATTGCCACAATTAGCTGCATGTTCAATCATACATATAATTATTCAAACAGAAAGGGAGTGCCGCTGTTATCATTCATTCACTGACAAGTGTGGGCAATTTCATGTTGCATGTAGCGCCCAGAATCCACTGCTGCACTGCTGCATTATGACCAACCTCAACTTGTTGATGACGTCACTGGAGAAACAACTGAATTTGATGAGAGAGCTCAACGCGTTGCTGCCAGCTGCCAGAACGCACTGTGCCGCTGCCTCGCCCCTCTCTCTCTCTCTCTCTATCTCTTTCTCTCTCTCCCTCTCTTTTGTACACTCTCTTATTTCAGTTCGACGTCATATTGGCGCTGCTATGTAATAATTTCACACGCCCCATCGCGGTCATTTTAATTAGCACGATTGCATTTTCAACACGTAGACGCAATTCAAATTGTAAATCACATAGGCCGTTAAACATGTGCAGTAGTCTCAACTGCAACAACAACAACACACACACACACACACACATATGTTTGCACCATTTGCCAGATGTGAAACTCGAGTTTCAACCACACAAAATTTTGCAGTAAATTAATATTGGTAATTAGGGCGACAAGGCCGCATCACCGACAATGCCGCCGCCGCCGCTGCTGCTGCTGCTGCTGCTGCTGCCACCGTTTTTTGGCCACCTCGTTTGAGGCGAGTCTGACCAACGGATCCACCAACGTGGAGAGTTATTAATGTTGAATCATTCGTTTGACTCTGCAATTAACACGTCGGCCGTGTTTGGCATAAATCTAACAAGTTCGGGCATTACAAAAGTTAGATAAACATACTACTATATGAGGAAAGGCCAACAAGCAGACGTCTCTGATACACTACGACTAAATACCCTAACATTAAACTACATTTCTTGCAAGTTGTGATATCAAAAAAACATTATGGCTCTGGTTCGATATTCACATTAAAATTGTACTCCCAAAAATAGCTTAACAAGATTTTCAAATGTTTTTTAATTGTGGCTTCAACTCTAGATTAAGACTACATTTAGAACTAAAATTCCTGATTGTGACTCTATATTCATTTTAGAATTATATTCCCAAAAACTGCTTGGATTGGTTAAAACCTTCAAGTATTATAACTTTGTCAAAAATTATCCGTTTTTTAAAAACCATGACTTTTCAATCAATAAAATTGAATTTAAAATTGGGAAGATTCCGCCTTGAAAATCATATTAAAATTATACTCAAAAAGCTTGGTGAGTCTTTGTATCTGATCAAAAGGAAACAGTTTTTTATAAACCAGCGCTTTTCGATAATGGGTTCAACTCTAAATTAATACTACATTTAAAGTTAGCAACGCGATTCTTGGTCGATATTCATACAAAAATTCAATGCTGAAAAATCAAAAACAGCTTTAAAACTGAAGCAATAATGTTTTTGTACAAAAATGCGTCACAAACTTAACGATTCAATTATAATACTGTCTTGAAGGGTAAAAGGGTCATATATAAAATATATTAGTTCCTGCTACAAGCTGTAATACATTGTTGAGGCCTATTCAATTGATCAATGGAAGCTATAACAAAACACACACAGCTCTCAATGTTTGTTTATTTATGGTGGCATTAGCGATGGCCCTGTATCTAAGTATGTGTGCGATTAGCTCTCTCTCTCTCACACTCTCTCTCTCTCTCTCTTTCTCTCTCTCTACCCCCCATATTAACTGTTTACATTACGTATACGCCGCATTTAATAAAAGCTGTAAACAGCTCACGATTGGGCCACAGTCGAAGCTCGAACGTCGCGTTTAAAGCCCGAAACACGTCTTGAAAGCATCTTAAATTGAATTTTTATTTGAAAATGTTCAATTATTTTCCTGGTGAAATTCATTTAAAAGCTGGATAGTCATCTAAACTGAAAGAGATGAAGTCAATTAAGCAGCGAAAGTATTTAAATAAATAATGGAGCAATACAAAATATAATTAATAATAATAATAATAATAAAAATTGTTGACAGCAATTTGGTAAAAATGGTTAATAAAATCAAATTGAGTGCGTAAAGTGTGATCAGCTTCCCCAAAAAATATAATTTAGAAAATAAAAAAAATAAATGTAAATAAACAATACAAAAATAAATGAATAATAAAGTTAAATGTAATGTAGATAATATATATATATACAAATGTGATCAATAATTATTGTGAATAAATAAAAAAAATTGTATGAGTGGAATTTTTTCTGCTGACCAAAAATAAATAATCAATAAATAAAAGTGAAATGTTAATAATATTAAAAATTAAATGCGTTGACAAGAACTATATCAATAAATAGAAAAAGTAGATTAATTTTTTATGGTGCCACAAAATGCGTGTTTGCTTTTTTTATGTACTTACTGCAATTGGACTCCAGCTGCTGAGTTGCCACACTGCGTTCGCTGTGGATGCAATATGCGAGAAAGTGCAACACAATCGAGCTGAGTGTGAAGTGCATCATGTGGAAACTGTCGATGGTTATCAGCTGACAATGCAACGCATTTTGCCGCCCCGCAACCACAGTTGCCCCACCCAGCTGCCCTTTCTGCTGATGCACGGACTCATCGGTTCGGCGGCAGATTTTGTGGCAGCTGGTCGCGCAGGCGCTTTGGCATTTCAGTTGCATGCGCGCTGCTTCGATGTGTGGCTGCCCAACGCGAGGGGCACAACTCAATCGCGGCGACATCGCACTTTGTCCGCCAGTCAAGCGAAATTTTGGCATTTCAGCTGGCACGAGATTGGCGTCTACGATCTGCCCGCCCTGGTGGAGCATGTGCTGCATGTGACCGGTCATCAGCGACTCCACTATGTGGGCCACTCACAGGGCACCACTGTGCTCCTCGTCCTCCTCTCCCAGCAGCCCGCCTTCAATGCAAGATTCGCCAGCGTTGCTCTGCTCGCACCCATTGCGTACTTGCAACATTTGAGCAGTCCCCCGTTGCGTTTACTAGCCAGCGATCCAGGCGCCGTCACGGTGCGTATACTTAATGTTGCAAGTATAATTTTAGTTGTACTCTGATTCCAAAAATGCAGGAATATATTGGGTTTGTGTAATGTCTGTCTGTCTGGACACTGTACCTTAGTCAGATAAACAGACCTATGTGCTGGTAGTAATTTGACAAACCTGTATGTTCTTGTCTGTTTAAATCGATAAACCCAAAAACTTATCGCTATTTAAATCTATAAAATAAATCTCAAAATTCTCACAGATTAAACCAATCTTATATTTTGAAAAGCTAAAAAAATTTGTATATAGTATTTAACTAAAAAAAATTAAGAATTTAATGCCAAGCTCTTTAAGAGTATCAACAAACATTTACATAGTTGTTAGTTCGATAGTTGAAATCGATAAACCTATATATTTACAATTATTTAAGACCATACAACATTTCACACGGATTAAATCAAATAAAAACCCCAACTTGACTAACTCAGAGTTTAAATAGCAATAATACTGAAAGTTAGATTAGCAGTAACCTCTTTTAGGGATCTGCTAACTCTACAATCAGCGATTAATCGATTATAATCGATTGTAACATTTTTTTGTCCGTTATTGTCATTTCTTTGCAGGCGCTGCTGAACCAACTGGGTCTGCACGAGCTGTTGCCGTCGACGTCACTGACCCAGGCGGGTGGTCAGCTCCTGTGCAGCGCCGCTCTGCCCACATCCGTGCTCTGCACTCTGCTCACATCGCTCTATGTGGGCTTCAGCGAGTATCCGCTGGATCGTGTGAGTACTACGATTATATATGCAGCCATAATTTAGCCAACAAAGCATCCTTAAAGTTGCGTTGTATGGAAAAGTTTTTATTGCACTCAGGAGTGTGCCACACACACACACACACACACACACAAACACACAGACACAGAAAACACATTCAAGTGCCTGGTTTAGTTTTAGTAATAAAAGTTATTTGAATTTAAATGCGTAAACGAGCTGCCAGCCCAGCATCCTGCCAGTTGTGCCAACTATTGTAGCACGTTTGTTTCCACACTCACTTCAAAGAGTTGCTTAGCTTCCTCACAAAGTTTGTAACAATGGGGAAATTAATAAATTATTATTTAAATAAATGTACAGACTGCAACTCTCATAACTTTTAAGCAAGCTTTTAGTCTAACGAATTATTTATGTTGATTGATTGCGTTACTAATTTAAACAAACAAAAAATTTAAACAAAAACTACTAAGAATTTAAAAAACAAATTCAAAACGTAGGTTTATATCTATAATTTGGAAATCGAAGTTTATCAAATCTTTTATCCAAAAACTTCTTTTGGATTTTGGCTTTGAATATGAATGATACGAATTATTTGTGTTAGCTAAACTCATTCCACAATCATCCCGAATTATACTTTTCGGCTATATACAATATATATAATTTATCTAGCATTATCTACATCACTCCGTAAGAGTATTTCGTATTCGGTGACATTCGAGGGGCTTCTATATGGCTTTGGATTTTTTGCTGTAATGTGCACCAAAAGGTGCGCCAAACTTTTGCCTCGCCTGCCGTTGTTTGTTGGCGCTGCCTGGTCACGAACCCCGGACGTCCACCCACCCACCACCACATGCCCTCTTGCCACACACACACACACACACCACTCGCCTACGCTCACCAAACGGTTAACTATACAACACACATTACGTATACGCCACGTTGCCTTAAACACTTTTTGTTTTTTCCACAAACGGCACATTTAAATTTTATTTTGCCATGAAATATGGCAAATAAATCGCGCTCGTATTATTTTTGCCAAACTTTATGGCTTATCTGTGCGTCGTTGTGGGGCGCGTGCTCAAAAGGCTTAGCCGTTCCACAGAGCGAACGAGCTGCTCCTCCCGAAAAGGTTGGCGCCAAGTGCTTGTTAGTTATTAGGCTAAGGGTCCTGGCAATTGGCTTTGGCCAACAACATAAAAGATAGAAAGAGAAAAAAAACACGAAATAACTGTAAGCTGTAAGACAGCACGTGTGTGTGTGTGTGTGTGTGTGTGTGTGGCAGCTGTGGCAGTTGTTCTTATTTTATAGCTGCCCCGAAAGAGGTGCAAAAGTTTGACAGGCAATAGATAGTTTCCGAATCTCTTTTGTATTGCGGCCAAAAACTTTGGTCTATACCTCAACTCGTTCTGATGCCAGGCAGTGTAAAATTGAGTTATTCAACATTGGGCCAAGTGAATGAATTGCTGTCAGCTCGACAAAAATATGAATTTCTTCACGAACTTTTGCTTTAACAAAAGTCTTTGCATTGTTTTTGAAAATATTTTGCGTTGCACATAAAGTTTTATTGGTTAACGCAAGATGGATTTAAAAAAAAATAGGTAAAAATTTTAAAAGAAATTCTTAAAATAATAGGAATTTCATTTTAGCAAGTTCTCATGAGATTTGAAATGGAGCTTAAGTTGAGGTGCTTCATTATTTAATATGCGATATTACGGAATCAAATATTACAAATAATTTGAAACCAATCCATAAACTGCAACAGAATTTTTACACTTTACGTACCGGAACCGGAGACGTGATGCGGTTTCAATCACATTTTAACTGTAATTTTTATAGAATTTACTGCTTTAAAAATACCACAGAAAGCAGCAATCAAAACTCTGGCCGTCAATAAAACTAAGAAAGAAATAAAGAAAAATCTCACAGCTCGAATTTAAAGTCGAGTCAACAGAGCACCAGCCGCGGAGCAAAGTGCAATCGCGTGTCGTCGTATCTCTGGGATCGTCGTGGCTCCCATAAAAAATGTCAACAAACAAGCAGCCAAACAAACAGCGAGTAGACGACGACAACTGAGGCGACTCCCGACTCCCGACTCCGCTCAGGCACCAAAATTGCTAAGCAAATAGCGCAAGGCGATGACTTACCTACAGCAGCCATGGAGTGGGCTGTGGGCCAAGGAGGGGGCCAGTGTATTGCCACAGTGACAACTGCCAAACATGCCCCTCTGTCGTCTGCTTGCCCCCACCTGCTGCCCGCGCAAATAAATATTTGTGCATATTTAGCTGAGAGCTGTATCCCCTTGCGCCCCATCTCTTTACTTAACTTTACGCCACATAAAGTTCAACACACTGTGCAACTGCAATGCGTGAAGCATGATTTGTGGCAGCCAGCAACAACAACAACAACAGCAACAGCAGCAACAACTCGCCCACTAAAAATGAAACAAATACCGCACATTGAAGAACTCTAGTAAAGCAAACAAGCTGCCGGCTGTGAAGCGATACACAAAACTATTTGCCACAACTTGCTGCAATTGAAAAGAAGCCAGAAAAATAAAAAAGAATAAAAAGAAAAGGCGGGGAAGAAGAAGAAGAATGAAATGAAATGCAGCGGACAACCGGAAAATCAAATAAGCATCAAAACAAAACCAAACATGTCGCCGCAGGACGTGAGGCACGCCCAACACCAATCTGAAAAACAGTCAAAACAATCCAGCAATAAAAAAACACAGATTTTCAGTTGTTGCCAGTTGCTTTAATACTTTAAATAGTGCAACTTTGACACATTTAATTTTTAAGGATTATTGAGAACATAATTTAATAAGAATAAGAAATATTGCAATGATTCTAAATTGTTCCCGTTTGCTTATAATAAATCAGCTCAGAAACTATTACTTTTGTGGAGGGTGCTATAATTTTGTTCCATTGAAGGATACGTCTACAACCCCTTAATGTATATATATATTATCCTTATTAGCCATTCTTTCCTGTTTATAATGCATTCCCGTTTAAACGAGCTGCGCGCAGTACACAAATAAATACCAAAGCAAGCAAAGAATTTAAAAAATAAGCTACATTTTGAATTAATTCTGCTTCTTGGTATTTATTTATTATTAATTTATACTATTAATTTTGCACTTGTTGCAAATTAATTTAATATGCATTAAGTCTTTAAACTTGCCTTAAATCCTTAAGCATTTCAAAATCAGAAGAAAAACAGATTAACAATGATGCCCTAAGTCAATTTAGGTCAAGGAGTGGGAGAAACAGGACCTTCTGGCTGCACATGTGTCACAGGTCGTGTGTGATAGTGTGTGTGTGTGTGTGTGGGTGTGTGTGTTTGTGTTGTGCCTGCATACACTTCCGTGTGCTTTGTGTCATTGTGAAGCGGAAATAGCAGCTTTTCAAACACACACAAAGCGACGAGAGTCAGTTTTGGTGGCTGGTTTGGGGGAGTTGGTCGTAAATTTGAAAGCTTTTGGCCATTGGCCTTTGAGCCTCATCAATTGAAAATTTTTGCAATATTGCAGAGCATATTGCCACGAATTCTGGAGACGACACCGGCGGGCATCTCCCGTGGCCAACTGCTGCACTTTGGCCAGCTCATCAACAGCGGTAAGACAATGCACAACTCATGTTAAACTGACAGGATCCGCTGCTGGTCGAAACTGTCAGCTGCAGCTCCAGGCTCCCTCTCCCTCTCCCTCTCTCTATCTCCGTCTCTCTCCCTCTGCCTCAGGTAAATTCCAGCAATATGACTACCGCTCGGCCCGGTTAAACTCCCAGCACTACGGGCAGCCAACACCACCCGCCTATCAATTGCAGAATGTGCGCCTCAATCTGATGCTCTTCCATGGCAATCGGGATGCATTGTCCAGCCGCAAGGATGTGCTGCGTCTGGTGCGCGAGTTGAAAAACAGTCGCATTAAGCTCTATCAGGTACGAGGATACAATCACATTGACTTCCTCTATGCAACAACAGCGCCAAAGATTATCTACGAGCGCATCATGCAACACGCCAACGAAAACAGCCAATTTAATGGGGTATAGGAAAAATGAGAAGATGTTTTACTCATAAATAAGTTATAGAATTTATCAAGTTTTAAATATGAGAGTAAAAAAGTTTTTCATTTCAAAGAATATAATACATTAAGTTACAAAATTGAACTCATAATTTAAATGTTATTCATTTTATGGTAGAGGAAAAGATTTTGTGCAAGAATATTTATATTTAATCCTATTATTTAAGACTTAAACAGCCAATTTATTAGTTGTGGGCACACACTAAATATTTCTCTGTTTTATCTTAAAACATTGTGATTTACATAACTATTATTTCAATTATAAAAATACAAAAGCAAGAAAAATAGATTTATGCTCAGATGTATAAATATAAATTGTTTTTTCAACTCTGATGTACAAATCTTTTTCCAATAAAAAGAAAATAAAGGATGTTAAATATAGTTTTGCAATCAAATACAAATTCAACTAACAGTCGTCGTTAAATCAAGTCAAGGACACTGGACAACAGCAGGACTCCGGCACCTCGTGTCCAACTCTTGTGTGCATTTGCATGCACTTCCGCATGCTTTGTGTTGCAATGAAACGGAAATAGCACAGTGTACACACTCACATACACACGCACACACACACACACACACATATATATATATATAAATAACCTGGCAGCCAAATGTGCCATAAATTTAAAAGGATTTCTCACTTTTAACGCTTAAAGATTTATACACAAAACACAATTTGGTTTTTGTTTTTTTTTTTTACATTTATATTGTGTAATACGAAAGAAAACAGAAGAAATTAACTAAAAGGAAAAACTTGGAAAAACATACCTCATAAGCTTCCATACATTTACATTAGACAATTAATTAGTACGTTAATCATAATGTACATTTCTAAATGAAGTGGAATTGGTGCCTGACCAGCTGCTGCTGCTCCTGCTGCAGCTGGATTAGGCGATCCCGAGTCGGTGTCGGTGTCGGAGTCGGTGTCGGTGTGTTTCGATATTGCATTCGATATGTGTGTGTGTTAGTGTATGTGTGTGTTGTGTGTGTGTGTGTGTAGATTGGGTGAGGATGAGTGGTATACATTTTAGCTAAGTTCGAAACCCACACCGGACTGTATGGCATAAAGCAGCTTTTCGCGCATCTGCTCAATGGTGTTGAAAGGAGGCAGCTTCAACAGATTCGTGCAGGTGCTGGCCGTTGGCAGGCGCTCCATGTCGCCAGCGTTCTGGATGAAGAACGGCGGATCCAAGTCCTACAAATTACAAATATATATATTTATTATAAAATTGATTACTATTTGACTAATTTTACCTTAAAACCTAGCAGCGGTGGACGCGAGCAGCTGGTGACAAATTTGAGCAGCTGGCGGCGTTGTAGATCATTGAAACCCTCCAATGCCGCCCAGAAGGCAACGATTGAGGGATGCTCCGGCGTATATTCACCGCCATATTTGCAGTGCTTTTTCAAATCCTCCAGATCAATGGGTATTTCAGCGCCAGAGATGAGTATCTGCAGCTCCTTGTTGCTGAACATGTAAAGCCACTCGATGGGCAGCACATTGGACAGTCCCTTGCGGAAGGCTTTGCAGTGCCGTTTGATCTGCACATTTAGCTTATAGTTGGCTATCAGCTGCAGATACTCGATGCGATTCGAATTGGTGACCGGCGTGCTCTGTCCCTGTGGCTTCAATTCCACCACTTGCGTCTGTCCTAGCGAGCTGCTGGCGACCGTAAAATCCAAATTCAATTCACTCACATCGCCCGTGTAATCCTTGAGATATAACAAATTCCGATATAGCTCTGGATCGAGAGAGGCCAATTGATGGATATCCACGTCGGAATATTTGCCAGCCAATTTGGTTAAGAAGAACTCGGCCAACGGCAGTTCGACCAACAGATTCTCATAAATTGCTTTGCCCAAAATGCGACCAATGAAATAGTAATGCTTCTCAAAGTCGCTAAACAGATCCGCAACATTGGGATTGGGATACAATTTGTTGTCCGTTGTCACCCTGCACAAGAAATTGGAGATTAGTAGTGATTATTTAGTGAGCAAATTTAGTGGAACACTAACATAAAGAAGCCACGATTGGGATCAAAGGCGGTTTTGATGAGCTCCGACAGAAATTCGCGAAAAACACCGCCTCCATCAATGCCCGCCTCATCCAATCCCAGCGAGGAGACAAACTGTATGCGAAACTTTAAACGCAAGTCCGGCTCTGTAATAATATAAAAAAACAAGTTAATAAAACAACCACAAATATTTTAAGCCGCAGCTTTACACACCATTCTCGGGACGCAGCTTGTCGTAGGCATCCTCGTAGAGATGCGACCGGCGCACGGTTATCATAATGGAGGGGCCCTGGAGAAAGGCCTGCAGATGTCCCTGCACACGCATCTTGTTGGCCGCGACCAGGCCCTGGAGTATGCTCACACGCTTATTGAATGCGACCACAAAGGGTATTTCGCGTAGGATGGTAATGGAGCGTTTCTGTTTCGTTGACATGGGCGGCCCATTCTCGAAATCCTCGCGCGTAAAGTCGCGTATAGGCTGAAACGGTCGTATGCCGCGCAAGCGACTGCTGTGCGTCAAGGGGAGATCCGTTGGCCTGTCAAGCGGCAAATCCAAGCGGGAAACGGTCCAATGCGCTTCCGGACAAAAGCCCAGACGCAGATCACGCGTATGTATCTGATTGAGCACGAATACCACAACATTTAACAAATTGGCCCAGATTTGCTTCTGATGACGCAGCTTCTTGTCATCCGCATCCGTGTGCCCAAGCACACTGCGAAACGCCAGCTCAACGAGGCCGAGACTTATGTCTTTTAGCGTCTTGGACATTTGCACAATTTCCGCAATCGAAAATGGCATCAGACGCACATGTTGCAGGGCTGGGGTCACCAGCAGCTTATTCTCCACGAACTCGACATCGTGCAGCGTGGGCAACAGGCGTCCAAAGAGCATGCAAAATGTGGCCAGCAGAGGTATAGTACGATCCACGCCCTGTTGCTTGGCTGCTGAAAGCAATGGGGATTGGGAATGAACAAGAGTGTGATAATGGCTAAAAGAAAGCTTTCAAGAATGCGCAACACAACAATCTATTTTTAAAAGCTGCATTTTTATACTCACGCACAACACCTTTGGAGATAAGTGTGAGCGGCGCTGAGAAGCCGAGCTGCGTGGACTCGGCGGCCAGCTTGAACCAAACGGCACGTATGAACTTTGGCGTAAAGGCCAGGGTGTAAAGCAGTCTAAATAGATAAACATAAAATTGGCATTAGAATCGTTTTGGAGACACATATAAAATGGGAGACGCACTTATATTCATAGACCGCATGCTTATTGTATATCATCAGATTGTGACAGATCTCGCAGAGCGCATAGATCACCTGACTGTGCTCAATGTGCGGCTCAATTTGCTGCACAATGAAATCCACGCGCTGCGTTTCGTTTAGTATCGCTATCGATTCCAGCAGACAATTGCGCTCCTTGCCGCTCAGTTCGGCTGTGGTGCGACAGGACTGCTCCATATCATAGTCCAGTTGGCGTGTCGTTGGCTGATCACCGTCCTCCTCATCGGACTCATCCGTATCGTCCTCGTCATCGGAGTCTGTGTGGCGGTGATGCGGTGTTGCATGCGTACGCAGCGTAGACTTCGGCAGCTGCAAAATGTTCGGCATCATTTTGGCAATAACCCGCACATAGACAATCAGCAGTTGACTCTGCTCCAATGTGGCTGCCATCAGGGAGAGTGTGCAACAGATTAGACAGATATGCATATGGTAAACTCTATGCTACTCACCCAGTTGCCGGCGATCGAGCACCATCAGCGAGTTGAGCAGAAACGAGCTGAAGAGCTCACGTGACTGTGGCTTTGACTGCTTCACATCGATGGACTGAGTGACGCCATAGAACACTGAATTGCGTTCGCCATCATCTGCGGCAGCGGGGTCAGCAGCGCTCGTCGCTGCGCTCATCTCGAGCAGCCCGTGCAGCGAGTGCATCAACAGCGAGAAGGGAAACTCTGCACTCTCAGCCAGACAGGGAAGCACAAAGTACCGTATTGGCTCTGTATGAGGCATGGCCAAGATGTCGCTAATGAACTTGCGACAGAAGAGTTGAGAATGCTCGCCGCCAGGCAGACGTCGTGCCACCGTCAACGGACGTAGCAGCAGCTGCAGCAGTGCATCGACAAATGGACTAGGCGACACCAGTGTCTCGCCGTCCAGCGGCGGACACTTCTCGTCGAGCAGCTGGCGCAAGCGTACAAAATAATTGCGTTGAATTAGGAAATTGAACACACTCGCCAAATACTTGTACAGCAGCGTCTCATCCTCCACATAGCGCTCCACGGCGGCGATCGTGGTGAACGTCTCCAGCATGCGCAGCGGTATGGCCTGAGCACAATGCGGCAGAGTTAACTGCACCAGGCACGCGTCCAGCAGCTTACAGACGCGCAGCAGCCAAACGGAATCGTGCGCCGAATGCTGCAGCAGCCGTACAGGATTGCGCAGGATTTGCTGGCAGATCTCAATCTAAATATAAGAAACTAATTAGTATATACATGTATGCGTATAGATATGTCAGCTCCTGCCCACCAGTCGCTCGCTATCCTTTTGCACACGGATGCTGTAGAAGAAGCTCAAGCGGCGCAGCAGAAAGCACAAGCTCTCATCCTCGGTGACGCGATCCCGATGCGCATGCAGATAGGCATCGAAGGCTTCGCGTTCCGCGCGCTTACGACGCTGGCGATGGATAAAGGAGCGTGCATAGGATTGCAGGACAACAGCACCGTTCGCCTTCTGTCGCAGATCGTTGCGCTTTTGTCGCTCCAAGGCCGCTTTCCGTATGGCCGTGTCACGGTCGCAAGTCTGCGAGGCGCCACCCAGACTTTGCACCGGACGGCGCCGATACTCTCCATCAAAGCCAAACATGACTGTGCAGTTGCTGCTGCTACTACTGTTATTGTTGTAATATCCACCAGCTGATCAATTGCTCTCAGCTCAACACATAATTTGTATGTTTGCCTGATGGGGAAAATTGACGCTGCCTTTGTGCAACAACCAATAGCAGCTGTTTGTGTGTGTGTGTCCGTGTTGCTTGTTTAAATTTCCACTTGTAGTACACTCTCTTCACTTGACTATGTTAATTTTTCGGGCTGCGCATAGAAAAACAAAAAAAAAACACTGCTAATACGAATGATTTGTATATTTTCACTGTGTTGCACAAAAGCACTAATTAATGACAAATGTGCCAGCTGTTCTGTCGCTGTCCAGCACTTTACAGTATGACAGTGTTGGTAAACATCAGCGAGTCAGTTGAACAGCAGAACGCACGTTAAATTTAATTGTTAATTGCATTTTGTTTTTGATTAACACACTTTGATTTTATTAGTTTTCTAAATTTTGAGCGATAAATCGTGTAGATATTACTAGATTATAAATTAATTGTAATTAACATTTTCAAAGTGAATAATAATAATCAATAAAATATATGATTTAGTGCATGTCACTATTTTAAGCGAATCTAATTTGGACTCTTGTTTATATTTTCTTGAAACTTTTGACCATTCGCCAAGTAAACTATATATATATGTATGTATATATATATATAGACAGATGCGTCACATTCCCCATTTCTATTTGCGCGTTGCAGAATATTTTTGTTATTTTGCTAATCAGATATTTACGCAGCTGCCACCCACGTATCAGCTGATCAGCTAGTAAATATAACAGCTGAGAAACTGCGGCAGGCAAAAAACAAAAACAAACAAAACAATTATTTAGAAGTTTACGTAGAGTGCGGCTACAATTGCATTCCGTTAATTTATTTGTTAATAAAATTATCGCTCGTGCTCATAACTAAGTCAATAATCATAAAGTTTATGTGACAAATTCTCAGTTTGAGGTTGTATTATAGCCGCAACCATGAAATCAATCAGTTAGAACAAATCTTTTTGGATTGTTATCAGTAATTAACACTAATGCGTATTTAAAGAAATGTCATTTTATTATGAAATATGTACGTTCATAAATACTAATGTAAAACATGAGTGATTTGTTTTCCTTTATCGCTTAAATCTAAAACATCTAGCGTCTTTAATTTGGGTTCAGTGAAATGAACACTAACAATTTGAAGGAAGGTACTCCAAATTACACTTGGAAACTTATAATGCACTCAGATGGACAGCTGGTCCATTCGCTGTGTGTGGATGGCGTAGCTGATGACTTCTCTCGATCAGAGCGAGCAGTGCTCTCGGCACATCCATGGTCTGATCATCGACAAGGACAATGTCGAACGTGTTCATATACTTATCCATGTTCGCCTCCACATGTTCGAAGAGAAAACCAATTTTCAGAATGTGCGATGAGGCTGGCACACCAGCAGCCATATCCGCATCGCCGAGAGAATCACCCATGACAATTATGTGATCGCGTGTGTGCACCAATTCATAATATTCGCTGCCATCCAAAACGGTTTCGTTTTTGTTGAACGTATGAATCATGGGCTCCTGGAAGCCGGCCAGCATACCGTCGCGATATTGCAAAAAGTTCGATATGACCTTGACATTTGGAAATAGAATATCCGCCTGCTGCAGCACCGACACAACCGAGTTGCCCAAACCGGCTGAGAATACAAGCACGGGAATTTGTAATTGGCGTAGAGACTCAAACAGTTCATGCGTTCGGTCACGTAGCGCATGTTTAAATTGGCCAGCCATCTGATCTATTTCGGCTTGATCGAAGGGGAATCCGCTGGCCAGTTGACCCGATTTCGTCCACCATTCGATCATATACTGCACTTTCTCTGGAATGGGCATATGTGGATCGATTTCGATGGGTCGATATTTGTGAAACAATTTGTCCGATTCCTCCTTGAAGTACGGCGGCAGAGATTTGCATGCATTAAAGATGCCAAAACTGGAGAGCACTGCGATGCCATCATCCGTTCGCTGTTTGGTAATCGTATAATCAAAATCGGATACAATCTGCATACGTTCCGGTCCGCCACAAACGAATTCATTGATTATTCTCTCCACCTTTTGCGGATCACGCATTTTGCAGTGATCCTGATTTAGTGACGGAATATCCTGAATACGCACATAGCCCACACGATCCGCATCTTTACCTAATCCATTTATTTCGTCGCCGCCCATATTCCAATTGATATTTATTTATTTTATTTAGCTTTTCTTCAACTGTTTGCTGACAGTTTTACTGCGTGTGTTCAGCGTGAGTTGCACTTTGTGACTGAAATGGGAAATCAAGAATACAGATTTTACTGCAAAGCCCATTGCGCTTTTCTAGCTGTTAGTAACAATAACAAAATTTGCTTTGCTCTTTTTCTTGCAACTTACATATATACATATATAGAGATGAGCGATTTTTTCTCAACTTAAACGAATGCAATTATTTTGTAACTATAAAAATTAATTGAATTAATATTAGTTACTATTTAAAAAAAAAAAAGTGTTATGTAAAATTTAAGAAAAAAATATATTGCTTAAAAATCTATGGTTATTTGTTATACATAAATCTAATTAGCTATGAACCTTCTTTTAAGGAAATTAAGTTGCTCCATTAAAAAACTGCCAATTAGCATGAACTACGCAAAAACAGTTACCTGCTTTCAACAAAAAAAAACCGGCGCGCGAAAGTTCGCTCATCGCTAGAATAAATACATGTGTATGTGTGTATGTATGTGTGTGTATTCCTAGCTGTGTACTTCGAATGACTAACCTTGGATCGACTGTTGCCAATTTTTTTTTTGTATTTTGGTTGCTCTTAAGTGCAGAGAGCTTATCAGGCTTTTATCGCAGCTTTTTCGATGTGCTTAAATTTATAAACAATAATCGGTGCACGAGTGTTTGTTTGTCTTATTTACTTTTAGCTTTGCTCTGCATTTGCTTGCTTACAACACACGCTCCCGTCGGGCACGCAACACGACGACAACTGGCCGCAATCAGCTGTGCGCGCTGAAACGAAATGAAACATTGGAACAAAGAGAGAAAAAAAGCGCTACGTTTGGAATTGAATTTTTCCTGTTTTTGTTTATTTTAGTTGCATCCCACTCTTGCCCGAAATTAAAAACCATTCACATATCTCATAATTAAAACAAACTAAATTATTTATGTAGTCTTACATAAATTAGAACTTATTTCTAACATATTTTATATGCAGTAAGGTTATGTATATCGTTTATATTATATGCGCGGGTGTATTTTGTTTTCCATTTTTCGATTTTTTTTTTACATTTTAGTCCTCGATTACAATGGGACTGCTGTTGTTCATGGGTATAAATTTCCAAACAGCTGGCAAATATATCTTTAAATGCGACTTACGTGACAAACAGCTGAAAAACAAAATTAGTTCATTGTTAGCTGAGCTTAAGCTTTAAATGTATTTAGGCCACTCACCGATTCAGAAAGACGCTGGCCGCCTCGCTGTTCTTGAACGAGAAGATGCCCTCATCGGGCACCTTGATCAAAAACTTGTCATCCATAATTTTGACACGATAGCGCGGCAAGCAATCGGCCACAAAGAAACCATTTCGGTTCTTCTTCGGATCGATTGGCCGAGGCCAAAGAAGCGATCTCGACGGCTGCTCTTGCTCCTCACCATCCTCAGCAGTTGGCGGCAAATTGGCTGCTGGCAGTGATGTTCGGGGCAAAATGAAAACAGGCGTTTTGCTTGCCACCGAATTGCCTCCGGCGTCAGTTTGATTCTTTGGCTGCTGTGGCGGCGATTTAACCTTGGACTGTGCTGCTGCTCCTGCTGCTTTTGGCGATTGAATCTTTGCTTGTGCTGCTGCTGCCTTTGACGATTGAATCTTTGTCTTTGATGCTGCTGCTGCTGGTGACTGAATCTTTGCCTGTGATGCTGCTGCAGCGGATTGTGTCTTCGACTGTGCTCCTGCTGCTGGCGACTGAATCTTCGATGGTTTTGCTGCTGCTGTAGCTACTGGTGCCTGAATCTTCGACTGTGCTGCTGCTGCTGCTGGCGATTGAATTTTTGCCTGTGATGCTGCTGCTGCGGATTGTGTCTTCGACTGTGCTCCTGCTGCTGGTGCCTGAATCTTCGACTGTGCTGCTGCTGGCGATTGAATCTTTGTCGGTGCTGCTGCTGCTGCTGGCGATTGATTATTGGGCTGTTGTGCTCCTCCTGCTGGCGACTGATTCTTCGATGACTGTGCTGCTGCTGGTGACAATTGATTCTTGGGCTGTTGTGTAGCTGTTGCTGCTGACGATTGCATCTTAGCGAGTTTCGCTGCAGCAAGTTGAGCCCTCGACTCCTGTGCTGCTTTGAGTTCGATCCTCAACTTTTGTATGACTGCTGGAGGGAATTGAATATTCGAGCGTGGAGCAGATGTTGTTGCTGCTGCTGGCATTTGAGTCTTTGACTCTTGTGATTTGGTTGCTGCTGCTGCTGCTGTTGTTGTTGGTGTTGTTGTTGCTGCTGCTGCTGTTGCTGCTGCTAATGTTGTTGCTGCTGCGATTGCTAGTGGTGTTGTTTCTAACGGACACATTAGCAGCGACTCCAAATTGAGCATGCTGGGCATATCAATTTGCTCCAGCATGGACTCAGCAGACATGCTGCCCGACGCTGCCGGCGCTGTTGCTGCTGCTGCTGCAGCGAGTGGTTGCGACTTGCGCTTGCTGCCTATTTTAATGGGCTCCTCTGTTTTTAGCTTGGTGATGGTAACTCCTCGGTTGCCACTGCCGATTTGCATGTTGTTATTGCCACCGCTGAGCAACTGTTGCAGCGAACTGTTGATTTTCGATGGCGCTGGCGTCTCTTTGACGTCCATACAACGCTGCACAGAGATGCGACTGATTTTAGCTGGCGGCGGCTCATTATCACTTCTTGCCACATGAGATGTCGCTGCGGTCTGGGTGACCTGCACCTGGGGCGTGAGAAATTGTGTGGCAGGTGCAAAGCCTCCCACAGCAGGAATATTCGAAATGAAGGGCAAAAAGCCGCCCGTCTTCACCTCTGTACTGACGGAGGGGGGGTTGGTAGTACTTGGAGAAGTGGATGTTATTTGGAGGGTGCCACCATTGTTGGGCACTGCTTGCGATCGGCGTTGTGTATTTTTAGTAGACTCCTGCTCCTGCTTCTGAGTAGCATCCAACACCTTTGTCCTCTGCTCCTCCTCGGTCTCCTGCTGCTCATCCTCATCGTCGTCGTCCAGCACCAGCGCCTCCTCCTCTTCATCATTGTTGATAATAACACAATCGTCGTCGTCGTCATCGTCGACCATGGTGGCATTAAATGCCGCCTGAAAGTCGTGCTCCTGAATTGTCAATGTCTGCGACGAGTTGCTCGCCACCATTGCCGAGCTGCCCTTTTCACACATCTGGATGTCGAAGTGCACCTGCTTGTTAATCTGTATCAGCCAGAAGGCCATGGTGCGTTTGTCGTTTTGTACAGTAATGTTGTGATCCCTTTGATACACCTCACGCAACATCATCTTTCCATCGACGCTCTGGAGCAGCACTAGCACCGGTGGCTTCATATTTAAGCGAAGTGGTCCAAAGTAGATTTTACGCTTGGACAGGGGCGTAACGAAGGCATCGTATGGGGCATCCTGAAAGAATTGCAGCTTGACCACCTTGCGGGTATCGAGCGCCACCTGCATCACATTGTGTATGCGATCCAGTGAGATCATGTCCCTGAATGCCGGTACAAAGATGTGCGAGAAATCGTCATACAAATTGAGCACAAGCCAGCGATGATCATTCGGTTGCAATTCCGGAATTTGCATTTCCGGCACATCCAATTGGATAACCTTACGGATCTCCACATTGCTGCATATATTGATTGGTGTCTGTTGTTTCACCTGGTCCGCTGAAGTCATCGTAGTTGTGAAGAAGGCGGCAGCAGCTAATGCTGAAGAAGGCGAAGAAGCTGTGGAAACTGTTGCCGTTTCTGTGGCTGATGAACCCGCTCCTGTTTCTGCACCTTCTGCGTCTTTCAATTGACGTTTCCTCTCCCTATTATTTTGATTCACCATCAGCGTGCATAAAATGTTGATTTTCTTGGTGAGAAAGGGATGCGTCTGTGGCGTTGGTTTCGTGCACGTATTGTTTTCAATGTAGCGCAGGAAACCCTTGACCATCCAATAATGTTGTCTGCCCTGCATGACGACAGCCAGCTGCGAGGTCTTCTCATTCAGTTCACCATTCAGCAGCATCCTGGCCATCTTCGGCAACGCATTCGGATCGGGTGCAAAACGTGCGTTGACAACACCAATTGCACCGCTGACAGCGGGCATCATGTTCGTTATGGTCGCCGCCAGGAATCTGGAGTTCGTCATTTGCACAACCCAAATGAAGACGTAGTTCGACTCGAAGGAACCCAGAAAGTTGACCCATTTGATGATGCAGAGTATATCGGCGTTCGGTGGTGGAATGATTTTACTTTCACGCTTCAGCGCCATATCGATGTCCTGCATTTTCTTGCTAACCAGCGTGTTCATCTTCATGATGATATCAATGTAGGAGGAGTGAAATGTCGACGGATCCACTGCGGGATCCTCCTCGCGATTGGATGGAGCCGCACCAGCAGCAGAAGTTTCGTTGTTGTTGTTGTTGACGATGCTGCTCTGGGGCACTTCGATGGCAGCATTGTTATACAGCGAATAACACGCGGAGATTTTGGGCATTTGTATGACCATTTTATCGGTCGTTGGAACTAGCTCAGCTGGGATTGCAGGAAGTTCATCTGCGGATGGCGCTGGCTTGGGTGCAATTGGTACAAACGTAATGGGAGGTAAATTCTTCACTGGCATCTCCTTCAGATCCCCCTTCTTTCGCTTGGATGGCTGGGGCTGCTCCTCCAGGTAACTAGTCGGCTCCTCCATATCTGCGCTCCTCTTGCGTGTCGACAAACTGAAGGTTTCATCGAAGCAATCATCGGAATCGTCGTGCACCACAATAACAGTTGGCTCCAATTCCAGCTGCTCCTGTTGTTTTCGTGACAGCTGCTTCTCCCGGCGCCGCTGATTATCCAGTTCGGCCCAATAGAAAGAAATGGCTTTTGAGATGCGCTCGTTGAGAATTTTCTGAGTGAGTGGCGTATCCGCCTTAACGATCTCCGCACGGATTTTCTCCCTGCGCCGGCGATTGTTTTTAATAAAGCATTTCTTGGGAACAACTATGGCGCGACGGCACATGTCGGGCTGGCAGTGATAATAGCCCATGATTTGCTCCATTTCGGCGGTGATTGATTTCTCGGGCAGAACAGGTATTTTTGGCTTTTTCTTAGATGCCACAGTTTCAGTTGGCTGCTCTGGCGGCGTCAGTGGCCTCTTTGGCGGTGATGGCGGCTGCGACTGTTTGGCGGCAGGCGACACCTTCGGTTGTTGTTGCTTCTTGCGTTTCTTGCTGTGCGTCGGTGGCGGTGTCTCTTGGGCCCGCTCGAAACTGTAGTGAGCGCGTGTCGCCAACTCGGGCACATAGTGGGGCACTGGCAGCTCAGCCTCCTCCTTGTCAATGACAATTGGTTTGCCGTCTTGTTCGAGGCCGCCACAGAAGCATTTATACAGCTGATGGGTCATGCAGAACGTGGCCAGATTAGCCATATCTGGCAGACGACGCAACAAGACCTGGCAATGGCGCAGCTTCTCGTAGTCGACATCCTTCACAATGCAGGGCTTGGCCGGTAACAGTGGTGGTGTTGGCGTTAGTTTGACATCATCGGGACTGCGTTTGAGGCTCGCATCACGCTTGGCTGATCGTGTCGGACGCACGCAGGGCTCCTCATCGTCGTCCAGGTTGTCGTCAAAGTCCTCGTAGCGTTTAGGCGCTTTGGTGCACCGACGCTTCTTGTCGCACTGCGTCTCATTGATGAGCAGCGTCTCGTTGTCGGTCAGCACCAGTGTCGAAGTGAAATCCTTTTCCATTTTGGCCAGACGCGCCGTTGCCTGGCGACGCAAATTGAATGCATCCTCATTGGATATGCCGCGACCCTGTGTGGCAGGAGAGGGACGCATGAATATACAGCTTAGCTGTGAGCATAATTTTTATATCTACTCACATCTGTTTCGACGCGCATAATGCGTGTTAGCTCGGATCCTGTGCAGCGGCATTCGAGGACACATTCAGCGCGTCCACAATGCTCGCGGGTGGGTCGCACTCCGGCCAGACTCTCGCAGACGCAGCCCAGCAGGCAGGAATTCTTGATGCATGGTTTATTTGCTGTATATGTCAAGGATATTATTAGCAAGTCCTGTCTAATAATTTATCATTACTACTCACCATCCTTGGCAATGGCAGCCGCATCGATAATGGTGGCATTAAGACGCCTCAGTTCTTTGGTCAAACGCTGCTGTCTGCTGTTGTTGCTGTTGCTGATGTTGTTGTTGGATCGACGCTGTTGCTGCTTAGTTGCAATTCCTTTGCCAATCGACTTGGTGGCAAGCACATCGTCATCAACCGGTTCCGGCATGACAGCACTCACTGCATCGGGATCCTTGCCGATGAATGAGTTCTCGCTGCAACTAATTGCGACCGTGTTGATCATGTCACTAATCGTATCCGCACAGTCCAAGGCAATTGCATCGCATGTGGGTGGCAAATGCTTGCGGAACTCAAATTCCCTCAGCTTCTGCTCGGGTTGGGCGGCCGTAAAACTCTCGTCCAACTGCTCGGAGCGATCGACAACGCGTCGCACTAGGATATGATTACGATCATTGAGATATGGTATCACAAACGTGAAGCTCTGGCGACGCCCGGCATTCGACATTGTGGCCGCCTGTGCCTCCGCTTCGCGCATACTATTCGGCGACTCCTGCAACGTGGACACACTGAACTCGGCCCACTCGCGGGTGATGTCATGATGTGGCAGTATATACTGTAGATAACGCTTGGCTATCTCGTCCAGGGGTCGACCCGTCTGCGGTTTAACATCCAGTTGAACGGTGGGCATACTCACAACAGCCATGCTACCGCCAGCCAATAGCAGAGCAGCCGTATCATCATCCATCGGCTTCTGATATGGTTTCTGTGACAGGGGACACGGTGGAAAGATGGCCGGCAGCGGGAATTGGTTTAGCTTCTGCAATTTCTTTGCATCGACCTGGCGTGTATTCAAGATCTTCAGATCGGTCCGCACCGTTGCATCAAGGCAATTGCTATGACATTGCAGTTTAACCAACTCCTTGGAGCTCAACTGATTGTGATGCGATTGCTTCTCGCGCCGCACATTGTTGCCCTGGCTACCCGGCAGACGCACCATTTGTCCATCGATACGTATGACCTGATAATAATACTTATCATTCTCCGTTGCCACATAACTGGCCGCCTGCCAGCCCTGGCGGGTGAAGGGCATCTGGCTGCCACTCGATTGCAGCTGTTGCATTGCGGCAATTTTCACCTTGCGCTTGCGCTGCTTACGCTGCAATTCCCGATAGACGTTCGACTCGTTGTTGATGATGGCCATCTTCTTGTTCTTGGAGCGCTGCAAATACTGTCGTCGCTCGGCAACGGTACGCAAACGCTGCAAGCTATCCGGCACCGCCGGCATATCCATATAAGGCGGCACACTGTGCGCCGTGACGCGTCCATCCTGGTACATTGGTTCGAGCAGGCGATCACGATCCTCACGCAGATTGTTCTCCTTCATGTAGGCCTCGAGCGCCTCGCTGACAAAGGCGCCGTTCCCCTCGAGCGCTTTGCCGCTCTGCGGCACCAACGGAGTCAGCAGCATGCCCGGCTGATGGGCGGTCTCATCGAAACCGACGAAATCTTCGCTGATGTCATCATTAAAGCAAAATTCGTTGTTTGATTCCGCCGTTTGACTCGGCTTGCTGGGGCTACATTCTGCATTCGCGGAAATGGTGGTGGACTCTTTGGCAACATTCTTGACGCGCACTTTAATCATGAGCATGTCTAAGAATTTGCTTCCCCCCGCTTTTCCCTGTGACTTTTCAGTTATTTTTACAGGACTATTGGAACGGACGCCAGCGCTTGTGGGCGCTTCTTGAGATTTTGGAAAGACCGGTTTTGTTGATTTTGGAGCATGTTCTTCCGGCGTTTCCAAAGTGAGTATTTCTGGAGATTTAACAATAAGCTGTTCGGAAGATTTTCCAGTCATCGCTTCTGCAAGTTCTTTTGAAAATTTTGGGTCAAGTATTTTTGCAGGTGTCGGAGGAAGCTCTTCTACTTTATCGTGTTCTCCTTCTTTCTTTTCTTCTTCGCCAAGTTCGCCATATTTAGCGCTGCTCTCCTCATCTTCTACCTTCGGCTCTACAACTTCTTTCTTAGTTTCTTCTGCTCCCTTTTTCTCTTCTTGTTTGTCATGACGCAGCTCCAAATTCTTGTTGGCATCCTCGATCAAGGAGAGTCCTCGCTTTCCGCTCTTCAGCAGCTCCAGTTGTTGTTTCATCTGTTTGGACAGCTCTTCCCCGTACAGTTCCGTCTCCTCGTACTCCGATATGCGACCCATCTTCCTGTAGTACGCCACAATGCTTGGTGACCATTGCTTTATGTGCGCCATGCGCTTCTTAATCATGTGCGACAGACGCGGATCGAAGAGCAGAAGACGCGATCGTTGAATGATTATGACCCGATTACGGCGTTTACGCCAGGCATATATGCGCAGGACACAGCGCGGAGTCAGGGCGTAGATGATGAAACGTTTCGCATTTCCCCAGTTGCTGTGCAAGAATTTCAGCGAAACGGGATATTTGTGTCTCAGATGATTAAATTTGCGCAGCTCTTTGCCCCTTAGCACTATTGGTGGCAGTTCTTGTATCATTCTAAACCAAAAAAAAAAAGGAAAGATTCATAATTATACGTTTGCTGACTTTGAAAACAATTTATATAAAAATAATTCATGTATAATAAGATTACAATAAATTACATTTATTTCTATTTCTAACACGTTAACAATTATTTACTGTTTCTGGACTGTAACGAAAATCGTACGAAACTAAAAACTTTTGTTGAAAAACCATGTTACGTATGCTTTTGCAATGAAATAATGTAATTATTGTAAATATACGGTCACACTGTCACGGACAACTTATAAAATATATTTTCTTTAAAGTTTTCACCCGTGAAATCTTAAATCAACAATTCCGTGGGGTTAAGCTTTCCAAAATCACAAACGTCTAATCCAATATATGTGGCAAGTCCAAACATGTCACAATTCAAATATGTCACATGCCTAAAAATCAAAAGTGCTTCCCCTCATCTAACCCTAAGCTTTTTAACGCAAATGGGTAACACTTGCCAGCTAATGAATACACACACAAACACACACACACACAAATATACCGCATACAAAAGGGGACAAAGAACTACCATTTTTGCTACTCACTCACACACACTTTTACATTAAATTAAAAAAAAAATAAAAATATGTACATTTATTGTCTTCAAAGGATCTTAATAATTAAACGCACTGTTATCGATTTGATATCGAAATCTACAAGCACCGTGTTTATCGAAATAGCTGACAGGAAAGCGAATTTACATACATAAATATTTACGTACTTTCAAAGCACACAAAAAACGGTAAAAGCCAACGAGCAACGAACAATCCACTGTTGTTATTTAAGCGCCTTTGAATTGCCCAGGCTCACGTACACACACACATACAAACACACACGCACCAGCAGAAGCAGCAGCAGCAGCAGCAGCAACTACTAAAACATTTTACACGCAAAGTTTATTTTCACTATGCGGCAATTGCATATTCACAGTTAATTAATGCCAGCAATTACAAATGTTTATAAACATTGCGCATGAATTCGTTATTTTATTGTTCGAAATAATGCAATTATTAAAACTTTTTATTTCAATTCAAGAAGAACGCGTGCAAATAAATTACGATCACAAACAGCTCTGTGCGGGCCCTGTGACGACTGCTTGGCTGCTGGTCTTAATGTGTATGTGAACGCAGGTCGTGCTTGTGTGTGTGTGTGTGGTGCGAACCCATCCCATTCCCAATCGTTCCAACGAAATGCATTGGAATTGATATGTGTGTATGTATGTAATTATTTATGTATTAAGGTGCAGATGTGTGCGTGCGCACGTGTTTACCGATAAACATCTACAGATGCAAGAGAGAGACAGAGCGAGAGACACCAATGGGATAACCAACTATGACCTATTTACTTAAGTGGCCACAAATACAATGTTAACGTCCTTTTAAAAAAATAAAATAATAAAACTTTACTCTTGTTTGCACATTGCGATCTTGAAATATATTTCAAATTACGTAATAACTTTCACAACTGTTAAAAAACAAGAACTACTACTTATTTTATGTAATTTAATAATGCCGCAAACACACACACACTGATTAAATAATTACTTTGACGCTAAAAATATCAAATAGTTGTAAAACGCATGAAATAAATCGATAACCTCAAAAATAAATCCAAGATGGCGTCGCGGCAACAGATACACACTTTTTACGCCGCTGATCACTTATGTCAGAGTGTGTAAGGCACCGAGCGACACCCGTCTCTGTCGCACTCATGCACGTCACGAATGACGTTGAGAGAAAATTTTCGCTAGTTACACAAAATGTCCTGACACGTCAAAACCTAAATTGAGTTTAAAACACTCACCTGTACAATTAGGTTGGCACAAAAAGTGCTCAATTACGAACTTCGGAGTCTTTCTTCGATATTTGCACTTTTCCTTCGCTTTAATGCGCAATTAGTTGCAGCTCTCTCGCTACCGACGTCGCACGTCGCAAAAGCGTACAAACGAGTACATACACAAAAAAAAAAATTGACGCATGCATGTATCGGCGACGACCGATGAATTTCAATACGGAGACCGATAACAGAGCGTCAAGGCAGCTGCAACGTGGAATGGAACACAGGGTTGTAGAGTGTGCTATAACTGTAGTCTACTGACATTTAAACCTGTTGAAAAGAGCGCTACAGAGCTTTTACCACAATTAATGTGCTTCAATTATTAAAATAGGTGCTTTTGACACTAAACAGTCAAGAAAATTTGTTCATTTTAATATTGTAGCACTTGTCACAGTGCAAATGTCAGTCAATTTGAACACAGGCCTGTTCATTGCGCTTAAACTCTAGTCTTTTGATATTCAAAGATCACGACACGTTTCTTTTAGCAAAGGTATGTTTTATTTTGATTTATTATTAATTAGTTCTTTTTTTCGCTGGGCAAGATATATGGGTTATGCTTTATATGAAAGCTCAAGGACTCTATTGTCAGAGCAAAATAATTGCTAATATTTAATTCGATAACGCAACACGTGCTAAGAAGCACGCTTTACAACAACATATCGCAACATCCCAGATTTGAAGCCTTGGCGGCACATTCTCCAAATAAACAGCAATATCGTTTAATATGCGCCGGGTGGCAACTCTGAATTTTGATTCCCGCCAAAAAGCAAAACATTTTCAGGTTATGCGTGCTTTTATCCGCCCCACATTGACAACAACACGTGTTTACCATGAATTTATTTATTTATTTATTTTTGTGTAAGCAGTATAATTTTGCATATTTATATTTATATTTAAAACGAACGTCACGTGCTGAGGATAAAGTACAGTACCTGCAAATATAAGAGAATAATAAAGTTAGTTTCCTGTTTGCTGTTTGACTCACGAAAAATGTTAATAAATTATTTTGCATTCAGTAGGACCTATTTTTGAGGATTGAGTTGTTGCGGATTTTGTGAATCATGCCACATATCAGCGTTCCTTTCTCATCATTCTAACAGTTTTTTGAATATGCTTTCATTAAAATTTTACCCACCTTTCGATTGTGAATAAAGTTTCCCCTCTCATGATACTGGCTGGAGCTGCAAATAAATATATTTTGTATTTAATAACATTGTTAAAAGTGAAACAAATTTTACTTATAATACATTTTTTTCAGTAGGACCTATTTTTGAGGATTGTGTTGTTGCGGATTTTGTGAATCATGCCACATATCAGCGTTCCTTTCTCATCATTTTGAGTATTTTAATAGATAACTAAATCACATGAGTTTGCTTACCTATCAAAATTGCCATTAAGAAATCATTATCTGTTTGTTGAAAACTGTAAGAAAAATTAAAGAAAATATCTATAGTAAAGATCTAAAAAATATTCTTTAGGGTTGTAAAATCAAATTATCAGTAAGACCAATCTCGCATTCAACATGAGAAGTTTCACTTAAGTGTTCAGCTAGGGGCGAAAGTTTATCTCTCATCACAAAGGATATTTAAGGAATGGTTGACTTTAATAGATTCTTACCTCTCGAACAGGATGATTACAAAGCCAAAGATGAACCCATTTGGAACTGAAATTAAATTAAAATTAATTAGTAAAATGCCAAATAATGTATTATATCAGTTATCGTGATTTCAATATTGTTTCAGTAAGACCAATCTCGCATTCAACATGAGAAGTTTCACTTATGTGTTCAGCTAGGGGCGAAAGTTATTTCTCATCACGTAGAAATTAAGTTTTCTTGCTGTCTTAAGAATGATAATGCTTACCTTGAAGTCATTCCCAATAAGCAACAATAAATGCATCTCTGCTTCATCTGAAAAAATCAAATGAATATCTATTTAGTTGAGAATATAAAAATCTGGACAATCATATTTGAACAAGTTTGATATCAGTAAGACCAATCTCGCATTCAACATGAGAAGTTTCACTTAAGTGTTCAGCTAGGGGCGAAAGTTAATTCTCATCACAAATTTCAGTTTCACAGGCCGAAAATAAAAAGTGTACTAACCGTTTATTTGATGGCCAAAATGCTTAGCTGTCGTCAGCTGCAATTATTTTGAATCTGCAAGAATACAAAAATATATATAAATATAGGTCATAAAAGTTTGTATGCTTCGATTGGAGACTTGGTATATTATCAGCAAGACCAATATCGCATTCAACATGAGAAGTTTCACATTTGTGTTCAGATAGGGGCGAAAGTTAAATTCTCATCACAAAATATAGAGATAATTTTTATGATACTTGAATTTATGTAAACTCACCTCATAATTGTTCTTCACTACCGGTAGATTCCATGGTGCAAGCTGTAATTTATAATAATAATAATATTTAAAAAACATGCTAAATATATTGAGATTTTGCATTATAAAAGACAATTTTCAAATGTGCTGGCTGTCAAAATTCAGTAAGACCAATCTCGCATTCAACATGAGAAGTTTCACTTATGTGTTCAGCTAGGGGCGAAAGTTGTTGCTCATCAGGAAACAGCGTGCAACATTTGAAAATCGTATACAATAAAATGACAATTGGAATTGAAACTCACCTTTAAAATGTATAGTTGGAGGCAGTCGCTATGTTCAGAATAAAATGCTAGATAAATCCTAATTAAACAGTCTTTATAATTTACAATAAAATTATACAATTTATTGCATTGCGAATGTCACTTATAAATGCATTGAAAATTTGCATTTGTACAGCTCAATTTAAACAAGTCGCTGTCTACAATTTTTAATCTTAATATATATAAAAATGCTCTCAAAATAGTGGAGGACATAGAACCCTAAGTGTCTACTAGTAGTGATACAGAAAATAATCTATTCCTGAGCCTCTTCTCTATCCCTATCTTTGTCCTTCTTCTTCTTTTTCTTCTTCTCTTTCTCTACGGGTACTTCGGCCGATGATCTAGTTGTTTCGTCCTCCTCAACAGGCGCCTCCTCTTCGCCCTTGTGCTTCTTCTTCTTTTTCTTCTTCTCGGAGGTGACGGGCGCGGGTTCAACTGCCGATTCCTCTACACTGGAGGTGCTCAGCTTGCGCTGCACAACAACAAAAATCAAATTGTTAAATTTATTATAGTTATATATATATATATATATATATATATATATATATATATATATATATATAATATTATATTATAGTTTATATCAACTTACCTTGTTGGCTTCGTTGCCGTTTGTGGGGGACTCAGTTTGTTGTTGCGCTGCTGGCTTCTTGGCATTGTAGTCCACAAAGCCAGTTAGCCACTCTTTGGGTGTATTCTCATTCGGCCTGCCAAACTTGTCTAGCTTGCCGGCAGCGATGAGCGCCTTCTTAGCCGACGCCTTGGGACCCAATCCCCATTTGCGCGGATATATGTCACGCTCCATAATCACACGCTTAATCTTGGCAACAACACCATGATCGCACGACGACATCGTCGCCGTCGTCATTAAGGCGATGGCCAAACAAACCGCCTCGCCCTTTGTGGTGCAGATGACAATCTCTTGTTCGATTTCAATGCCATCCTCATAGCGCAGGACGCCAGGCAACATTATTTTGGCACCATAACAAACTGCATTCACCTGAGCACAGACAAATACAAATCGATATTAACTGTTGCATACTTAATTAGATATTTGGTTTTTTTTGTTTTTTTTTTTTTGTATGTTTTGTCGTCTGAATAGAACTTTGTCAGATGCGCAAATAAAGCGCAAATCCAACATACACACATCAGCAGCTTTACTGTTCCCAGTCATAGTCACAGACGCCGCTGGTCAAATTACAAGCGTCTGCCGGCTTAATATCATGGGGTAAGTAAACACACCTAGTTCCTTATCAACTTACAGAACTGTCCTTCATGATGATGCGCTTGTGATTGATGAGGAGACCCTCTAGCGGCTTGATGACACGACGCAGCATGGACTCGTCCTTGTGATTCTCATAGAGCCACATGGCATCGAGGACATCATGCATTGTGACCATGCCATCGCGTTCCGACTGGATGCCGGAACGGACTCGACGCAGCTCCAACATTTGGCCGCCGACGCCAAGGACTAGACCCAGATGGACGCACATGGTACGTATGTAGGAACCGGCCTCGCAGCTAACCCAAAAAACACCTAATCACGTAAGTAATAAAAACAAAACAAGTGTGTTACAAATAAAACTGTGCATTTGCCTCTGCCTGTAGGCAAATACTAAAATTTTAATTTTTTTTTCTGTAGATCTGGCAACGCTGCCTTAAGCCAGACAGCGATGCACAGGCTCCAGCATAAGATGAAGGAAATGGAGAACTTACCCATATTGCGATTCTCGTCGTAGTCCAGCAATTTACTGTCGTAGACGGTGCGCACACGAAGCTGTCGCTTTACGGCGGAGATGAGAGGCGGACGCTGGAAGAGCGCACCACGCAGCTTCTCGAGACCCTGACGCACTTTGGCCACCGATTCAACGGCGCCATGCAGTTTGAAAATCGCCACATACTCTTTGCCGGCGCTCTGTTGCGACTTAACGAGACGCGTTGCACGGTCAATGCAGACAATCAAGCAGCCTGTGAATTGCACGTGTTGGTAAAGTGAGGTTAGGTCAGACAGTGAGAGAGCCATGCGGCCGAGAGAGGAGAACTAAATAGTATTGACTGGCAGGTATGGAAAACGCGCTTTAAATTTAAATATCGCATAACAAATTACAACTTGGCTCATCTCTAGCAGACAAAAACACATGATATTTTTCGGCACTTACCGGTAACCTTGGGATCCAACGTGCCGGAATGGCCAGTTTTCTCCACTTTCAATATCTTTTTGATCCAGGCGACAACCTCGTGCGAACTGGGGTTCGATGGCTTGTCCAGATTGATGAAGCCAGTTTTAATGTACTCCTTAATGTCGCGATTGAGCGGCGAAGAGCCATGCGCCAGTGGAGTATAATGATTCGAGCGTATGTTCAGTTTATCAAAGTTTTTGAGCAACAGTGGCCATTGCGATGTGTCCAGTTCGGCGATCTTCGAGGAGGGTTTTATTTGGAATTGGTTCTGCTTTTGCAGAGTGCCAAGATCTTCGCCATCGAGTGGCTCCTCCTTGATTTTCTTTTTTTTCTTTCGCGAATCTGCAATGATTTATTATCCATTCGTATTTGGCGCGCTTTATTTGTGTTATGCTTTGGCTTCACTTACCAACGTCAGTCATTTTTATTTGGATTTTATTTAACACTTAACCACAAGCGCTGCTCGAGAGACTTGTGCACGCGGTGCCAGGTTAAGGAAAATGGCCGAGGAACACACGTGTCGCAAGAAACGAGTCTTTTTCTGCGGAACTAGTTCACATAATTATATCGTTCATATATCGATTACTGGCGCTTCACTTGAATATTCAACAGGTTGAAGGTAAAGTTCCTCGTGTAGTATTATAATATTAATAAATAAATTATTTTTGTAGATGTCCTTCGATAATGACTTCTTCATATTTCTAATGAATTGTAAATAAATTCCGCAGTAAATATTATAATTCATCCCGCAAGAGCGGCATAGTAAATTTTGTTCCAGCAATCGATAGTATCGCCTATAGCAAACTGCTTCGAAATCACTTGTCGTTTATCATCTCTAGTATCGTTTGTGTCAACAAATGGAGCAGACGGAAGCAGCTGGAACCGCTGGCGATTCTGTGGCCACAGTTGTCCACAAGGATGCTCAAGCACTGAAACCCACCCGGAACACGGCCATCAAATGTCTGAAATGCGACAAGGTCTATATATTCCCCGGTGACAGGGACGATTGCTTGGCGCACTTGTATCTCGAGCATCGACTCGTTATTGCGGATGTGGATGAAATTGCCCTGCTGGAGGACTACCTGCAATACTGGGAGAAGGAGTTCCAGGGTAAGTGTGATTAACCTTGAAAATAAACATAACTTTAATTCACTTTACTCCATCGCAGCTCATGAATTCGAGCAATACTGCACGACAATGTTTCTGGACCAGTTGCCCGATGGCAGCTATGCCAAAAATGAGAAATATTATCTGCTCTGTGATATATTGCCGCAGGACTATGAGCTGCGCCAGCAGCTGCAGGAGCAGCGCCTAAATGCCGCCCTCGAGCGGCACCAGTTCGAGCTGACGGATCGTAGTTTCAGCAAGGAATGTCTCTTCTGTCGGACAGTTGTTAAAGGATTGCGAGCCGATTACCTCGATCATCTGTTCGACAAGCATTTCCTGCTCGTGGGCAAGCCAGAGAAGTTGGTCTACGTGGATGAGTTACTCGATCAGCTCGAGGAGAACATAAACAAATTGTTGTGTTTGTACTGCGAAAAGATATTCAAGGTATTTATTTTAATCAAAACATATCGATAGTATCCATATTTACGATGTTATTCTATTAGTATTATGTTATTATCGGTTGATCAGTTCGTGGATTTTTAACATAAACTTATGTATCAATATTGATCGCATTAGAGAAAGCAACCCTAAATATCGAATTGTTCTACATTCCCCATTCAAGGATCGTTCCACACTCAAGGAGCACATGCGCAAGAAGGGTCACAAGCGCATCAATCCCAATCGCCGGGAGTACGATAAATTCTTTCTGGTTAACTACAATCGCACGAAGCAGACGCCAGCGCAACGCAAGCAGCAGCAGCGTCCAAAACGTCGATCCTTGGCCGAGGACAACGTCAGCGTTGACTTTGATAAGCATTTCGCACGCCAGGACTCGGATGGGGATCATGATTCGGATTGGTCCGATTGGGCAGCTGATGGCGAGCCGCACTCCATCAAGTGCCTCTACTGTCCGCAGGAGGAGGCTCAGTTCTCAGTCCTCAAGCAGCACATACTCGATGTACATCGCTTGGATTTTGATGCCGTCACCAGCTCCCTGAATTTCTATCAGAAAATCAAGGTTGTTAATTTCATACGTCGGCAGATTTGCCTCTTGCGCTGCATTGGCTGTGATCTGCAATTCGATGAATTTACACTGCTTGCCGAGCACATGCAGCAGGAGGCGCATTGTGGCATTGGGCAGCGCTCCAATTGGGATAAGCCCGAATTCTTTTTCCCCTACATGGACAATGATGGACTCCTGTGTGTGCTGGACGACAGTGCGGCAGATGGTGACTTGGATGCGGATGTGGTGCGCATCATTTCTGAGGATAGCCTGGCGCAGATCAACAAGGATGCAGAGCGACTATCACTAGAAAATTTTAAATTATGAATCTTGATTAAATGAAGGACATGTAAATATTTTAAATTCGTATTTATTGCTGTTGCAGCCGATTTAAAAAATCCTTGTGCGGCAAAAATTTAGCGATAACTCAACTATCGATATGTATATTGGCACTTAGTGCTGTACAACGTCGCAACTGCAGTGCAACGCGTTATTTGGTATTTTTGTGTGTTTTTGTTTTGCTGATTGCACTGACATCATTCCGCTTTCATAGGGAAATTTACCGATAAAAATGGAAGCACTCGACATACTGGAGAAGAGAATAGATGCGCTAACGCGTGTGCTCGGCCCACTGCCGGAACAACATGCAGGTGATGGCGATGGCAATCCGAAGACGGCAAACATTGTGGATTCCCTGTGCTCGGCCAACGCCTTGCTGAGTGAGGCGACAACGGGACGCAGCCAGTTGCAGCAGTGCGTTGGGCGGTCAGCGGAGTTGGAGAAGTATCTGGATCCCAATTACCTGGAGGAGCAGCAACAGGTGCGCTCCAAAGAGGTCTATCTAAATGCTGTGGCACCCGAACTCTACGCACAGAGCGAGCAGCTGGAGCGGCTGAAGCAACTGGAGCCGGCACTGGGTGCGGAATACTTTCGGAGTATACCCAGCGAGTGCCTGGACAAGCTCAAGCAGATCACCGAGAACAATGGGGAGTACGCCCAGCAGAGCGAACTGATTGAGGAGAGTCTGATATTGGCCATGAAGCGCTATGGCGAGATCCAGACGGGTTTGCTCAACTCCCTGGATGCGATGAGCGACCGACTCGAGCAGGTCGAGCAGCGCATGGAGCAGCAAAAGCGATCCGATCTCGTCAAGGATGTGCCGCCCAAGGACTGAGTGCGGCTGCGGCTGCTGCTGCTGCGATTTATGCTGAAAGTATTTAAGCCTAGACATTTGTTCCACTGTTCGCCCGTAAGATTTTTTATTATTTAATACGCTAGCACAATACACACGAATCTAACAACTAAAACTTGAGATTTTTACTTTGGTCAAAAGATGCAAGAGCTGCCTTAAAATAAGTTTACTGATTTGGCTTCATAGATGACGCCATCATCTTTGAATGCACTTCGATGGAATTCACCGACTTATTGTGAAAAGGACAGTCGCTTTTGGGTCATAACTCAGCCATATCCTTTAGGATCTGTGAAGGATATATATTTTTGAGCTCACCGGGGATCAAATAAATGATTTCGATTTATTTTCCTTCGCCCTGCGATGAAATTTTTACAAATGGTTGGGTTCTTTGGTGAACCAATAATCCTCAAATGCAGTTAGATCGTGGTTGTTATTCTGATTTTGAGGCACTTCTTTGAAAATCTCTAAGGATTGAGTTAGAGCTATTTTTGCAAATAACTGGCAAATTGCTTAATTCAAATCCCCTGAAGTATGCAGCACAAATCAGCAACTGACACTGCCCGAAAGTATGCAATACTTTTCTCCCATTTAATTACCAGCCTAAAATTGAAACGCCGAAAAGTATTTTTTATTTTTCCATTCGTTTAGCCTGATGGCAATTTCCTTAATGCTGCAAATTAATCTAGCTGATCGAAAACATCATATTCTCTCCAAATATACATATATATAGATATATCATCTTCGCCAAATCGAAGTGATTTCTGATTTCTTCTTAGTCTTATATGGAATCTTAAAGCTACAACTAGAACTATCCTCAACTCAAAATCGCAATTCATTGCGTTGAATCCTCTCGTAGATGTCCGGCGTGAGCTTTGCGTAGATGCCATTGGCCTGGGCATAATATAGCTCGTCGTCGGAAGCGGCAGGATTGAAGCCCTGCTGCTGCAGCTCCACCTTGCGCAACTTGAATGTGCCCGTCAAATCGATGCGTCGCAGGAATCTCAAGAAAATGGGTCGTGCATAGTTCGGTAACATTGTGGCGAACTGGGTACCCAGCGTGGACACGTCCACCTCCCTGGTGGGATCATAGATGGCGGCCATGCCGGCGCGACCCTCCGTGTGTGGTATGGAGACGCCATAGACAATGGTATCCTTGTAGTTGATCAGATTACTGAGCTGTGCCTCCACCTCGCTGGTGGACACATTCTCACCCTTCCAGCGAAAAGTGTCCCCCGTGCGATCCTTGAAATACAAATAGCCCCGCTCATCGGCTACCAAGAGGTCGCCCGATATAAACGCCATATCGCCCTTGCAGAACACATCGTGGACGACCTTCTTCGATGAGGCTTTGGTATCCACATAGCCAAGGAACTCACGGCATGGATTACCCTTGACAATCTTGCCGATAAAGACGCCCGGCTCGTTGGGCTCACAACGATCACAAAGACCCTTCGCGTTGCGGATGGGCTCTCCCGTATGGGGATCGGCACGTATGACGGATATGGGATAGATCTGTGGCAATATGCGCGAGACGAATCCAATGGCGCCCACTGTACTATCGTTGTTCATGATATTCGCATTGCCCTCGGTGGCGCCATAAAATTCACCCACTTTACCAATATTGAAGCGCTCGACGAACTGCTTCCAGATCTGTGGACGCAGTCCATTTCCAAAGATCATGCGCAGCTGATGATGACGATCGTGTGCTGCCGGCGGCGTGGCCAAAATATACCGCGCCATCTCCCCAATATAATGGCCAATCTGCAAATGGAAATTGGATGAGCAATCCGTAGAGGATTAAGCTAATCTCTCAGTTGACTTACGGTGCAGTTGAAACGCGCACAGTCAGCAAAATAGCCGGACGCGCTGAACTTCTTGCGTATGACGACCGTGGAGCCAAAGAGCAGTGCCTGCCCCATGCTCATCACTCCACCAGCTGTGTGGTAAAGTGGCAGCGGCGTGTAGAACACATCATCGTCCCGGAAACCCAAGGCGTAATGAATGCCAGCCGATATGAAGAAAAATCTGGAATAGAATAATACAAAATATTTATGTTAGTTTTCTAGAGGTTTACAATTTTAGCTTGATTTCTAGTTTACCCAGAAAGTATATAATTATTTTAAGTGCACAATAACAATAAAGTTTATGATTATTGAGTTTTCACAATTTTCATACTTTGACCATTAGGGAAAACCCCATTTTGACGCTTGAATCTTGGAACTATAATTATATAATCGACAGGCCAAGTTTTAAGAATGTATTTGCCACGCCCATATCCTACAAGTAGCTCATATACTAAATCGATATCTGTCTCTTAAATCTGTCTCATATATTTGAATGTAAGCACATGATTATTGCACTTACCGTGCATGGGTTATGACAGCTGCCTTGGGCAGACCTGTGGTGCCCGATGTGTAGATATAGACCAGTTTATCCTGATGATCGGCCCGACTGGCGCCAGCTGCCACCTTATCCTTGGCTGCGGAATCCAACAGAGCATTTAACTGTTGCGCCAGACCCTGGCTAAGACCCTCGGTGGCCTCCTTTGCTGAGTTGGCCTCATCATTGAACTGATAGAGCGCCACATGGGCGGGCAGATCCTTGGCTATGTCCATCACTGCCGATCTGTAGCTAATGCCATATATGAGAGCGGTGCAGTTGCCCACCTTGATGCTGTGCTGCAGCGAGGCGCCACGCAGATTCGTATTGATCAGCGGCGTAATCACACCGATCTTGGACAGGCCCAGCCAGGTGGCCACAAATTCGGGGCGGTTCTCCAGCAGCAGCCCCACCACATCTCCCTTCTTGTAGCCATGGCTGTGGAAGACGTTGGCGACACGATTCGCATGCTCATTCACCTGACGAAAGGTCCACTTCTGGGTGTCGCTGACAATGGCCAACTTGTCCGGATGATGGGCCACATTCGCCTCAAAGATGTCGCCCACATTGAGATTCTTGCGCTCCTGCCGCTTCACAAACGTCAACACTCGAATGTAGGCAATCAATGCGCTGGATAGCATAACAATGGGATTAGTACTTGGAGGCAGTGCATCCACTTTTTGGGCCACACTTACATGGTGTCACGTGGTCCAGTGACGGCTGCTATGTAGAACCAGCGCCAGCCGGGCTTCACCAGCAGCAGCAACACCAGACTGACATAGAGTGCACCCAATCCGTACCAGGTGCCTTGATAATACCACACCAAGGCTGTGGCCACAGTCAGAGCAGCAGCCAAGATCACCAGCACTATCCAGCTGCAACAGTTGCCTTTTCTACGTGGTTCCTCTTTGGCAGTTTCTATTTTGATCTGCACATCCTTGGCTGGAGTCTGAAATTGTTTTATAAAATGAAAAGCAGGCAATTAATCTTTGTGACCGGTTCAGATTTGGCATTATAATTTTTGATTAAAAATAGCGTTTTCAAAATTCAATTGGAGGCCAAATCATGATCAAGAAAAATCCGATTGATCCTTTTTAAAATCGGTTCATTTTTGAAATTAGTTGAAACTGCTGAATGCTGAATGATTAAAGTGGGGAAAATAAATTGATTTCTATAAACTTAATATGTTAAAACTTGCAAGTCATTCAGTCTTGACTAGAACGTAATTAATGGTATACTAGTAAAGTCGTAAGCTGTATTTAATATCCGTAATCGATTCCCCCTCCACAGTGTCAATAACTATTGCCTCATCAATTTAAAAAATACTACGGCAAAAGCAGATTAACATGAATTAACATAAATTCTCAAGTGACTTGTATATAGATTTATATATATATATATATATATATATTATTTGCATATTTCCAATTACTAAGATTTAGTTCTGCTATTATATAGTCTATGAAATATACAAATAAACTATAAATTTCCAGAGCCTGAACTTTGTGCCAGAGCTTTGCACTGGGTAATTCCAAGATTTTTAATTAAGGCAATTATAAATAATGAATTCTCAATTATTGCGCAAGTCTGTCAACTGATCCCATTAAGGTTAGCAAAAACGAGTTTTTTTTAATAGGCTAATTGAGAATGCAAGCGAGCAAAATCAAGATTATTTTTTACTTAAATTTTTTTTTTTTTTCTGTCTTAGAGATATATTTTATTATCGAATCTCTCCGCCAAAGCATTTGGAATCCACACAAAATGGTTTGTTGAACTGCTAATTGCCATTTGTATAATTTGCACATCAAAACTGAAGCTCAATTTCCGCATTATTCAATCAATTAGCGCTTTATTTAAAATAGGCAAATATTGGTTAAACTTGTTTGGAGCGCATCGGGTCTAATTATCAATACTGTGACCGTTGTGGTTCGAGCCCTCGTCGCAGTGCATCACTTCCTCAAGCTGATCATCGGCTTTCAGTTGGTTGACTAAGCGAATCAGCACACAAACAGTGAGGGCACAGGTCAGACCCAACATAAAGAAGAGTATCTGCAGCGATTCATGAGTGCGTTTTCCAAGCAACTTGCAACATATTTATAATTTACCTTGTGCCAGATATTAATACGTACACCGTCAGGCGGCACGCCCCCCTCCTCAACTGACTGCACATTGTCGGTGCTTTTCATCATGATGGCCAAATGTTTACCAGACTCCCACAAATATTTAACTTCTATTTGACTTTTAACATAGTTGACTATCAATTCTAAGCTGATGTGACTGAAATGTGAGTTATTTCTTGTAATAAATAAAAGTATAAAATAATTATATATTTAAAATATATATCTAGCCATCATAGCTTCATATCATTAATAATAATTTATTTAATATATAATTTATTTTAATAAACTAAAAATACGAGCAACAAATCTTTCACACATATTAATTTTCTATGAAATCAATTGAAGAGAATAAAGCTACCCGATCTATTTTTATCCATCTTTAATGCTGCTAAGAGCAAATATGGCCAAGTAAATAATTCATTTAATGCTAAATTAAAATCACTAAAGCTTGCCACACGCGGATATCACTTTAAATTGTTTGTTTGTTCTTTATTAAATCAGATGCTATTTAAAATTCTAAATAAACTAACCACAAAATAAGTGTAAAGTAAACGGCAAATACTTCCTTATAAATGCTTTATTAGAAGTATTTTTAAGCCTACTATTTAGGACTTGTTTACGACTATCAGTAACTCTAAAAAGTTGCACTTTTGTTTGGTAAGCAAACTTTAGGCAAATGGCTACTTTAAAGACTTTGTGGACAGCACTCAAAATACTTTCAACGGCTACCTTAAGTAATAAAGAAAATTGGCAGTGAGTCAACAAGTTGTGTGTTGACCTACGCCATGGACTTGACTTTCAAACCCAGCCAACCAATATAAATAAACGACATCAAATTTAATATGCGGCTAAATCGCTTGACAAACTAAATTGAAACAAGTTTCAGTTAACTCAAAACTCTGTTTGTGCAACACGATCGATGTTTATCTGCACTTTGTGAGACTGTCTGTCAGCCGCAAAAACAAACCCAAATACAAAAGAATAAAACGTGTTGCACTCTCCAGGGGGTTAGCCAGCTTAATACCCTGTACTTAAAGCACAAATGGGCGGGCAATTAATTATGTGATGTAACCCTGAACTAAATTGAATAATTCTCCAAAATCGATGGGAGATTGTTATACAAAATTGCAGTTGAGGGTTATGTAATAAACTGGGTCAATAAAGTCTTCCTAGCTGGTTGTCACATGCTGCAGGTGAGTTTGAGCAAAACCCGTTAACCCATTTCTGGCTTACGCAGTATACAAAAAAAAAAAAAAAAAAATACAAAACAAGCATCCGTGGAAAAAACTGGTTTAACAGATACGCATTTTTGGTGCTCTGTAGCGCAAAAGTCACTTGGTGGGTTTCATATAAAGCACAACGTCAAAACAAAAACAAAAACAAAATTTATTTATATATATAATAATGATAGGTATACGTCCCCCCATCCATAGTTTACCTGTGTGGAGTTCAAGGCTGTCGAACCGATTCCAGGGGCAACAGCATCATTCATTTTGCGATCTGATTTGCGACAGTCGGTTAACTTAAACAGGCGGCTAACAGTGCCTTAACAGTCGATTAGCAGTCGATTAACAGTGTTGATTAACAGCACCAGGCTACCTGCGGGTAATTAAGTTAAGCATTTGTTACTCTTCGTTGCTTTTCGTCTGCCTTATTTGTTACTTTTCAAATGAAATTGCGGGTAATTAGCCGGTGCGGAGTTGTGAACTCCAATTGTGGCCAACTGGCACAGAGAAAGATTGCCTTCTTTTTGTATTTCTTTTGGTTGTTTTGGAGGCTGCAACTTGTTGTCTTTTATGTTGCTTTGACTCAAGGTGAATGCTAAACACTTTATAGGTTTTTTTTTTTTTTGTGGGAGTGGCTTACGCCTTTTGTCAGTTGTCAGTTGGTGGCTGACGTTGAGTTTCAAGCGTTTACGTTTGGCTATTAAGTTTTTGGCTATTTTGCATGGACGGATGCAATTTCCGCAGCTCATTAAACGCCCTTTTTACGACCTGCTGGCAATTGTAACTGCTGTTATAAGCTACTTGAATAAAAAACTGTTTAATTTGATTGCTTTTTAATGCTTCCTAAAAGTTGAACTTTAAAGTTCAAGCCAGTGTGCTTAAGGTGAGATAAATGGGAAGCATTTGTGTCAAATTCGATTTAAAACTGTTAGCGTTGCTCAACTCAATTTTGGTAGAAAGTAAACTGACGAAACTTAATACATATATATTTATGTATTTTTATGGTAATATGTGAAGAAACTATTTGAGAAATTATTGCATAATATAATGCTTCAAAAAACCAAGTTATTTAAATTGATTTTACACATATTTTTATGACTATTTGCTGTGGTTGACATATTTTACACTCATGTATCACTTAAAAAGGGAAATGAGTCATGACGTTGGCGGAAACTGGCTTTGTTTTGCAGATTAAATGCCTATAATTTAGATAAGGCTTATTCATGAACAACTATTTTATAAATAAATAACAAGTCACCAGTATTTGCTATTTTATTTGTTTTTCGCTAAATGTAATGCGCTATTTCACAAGCTTAATCATGCATTAATATCTCCCATATCTCGATACTTGTACGCATGAACGCCAGTTGCAGCTGCAGCCTTTTGGCGAGTTGTTCGCTCAAACATTAGTCGAAACCTGCGATTGCTTTGTGATATTTGCACATTTGCAAATTTTCAGGTGTTGTTAATGTTGTTTACGTCGTTTCCTTGTTTCAATTGCAATCATAATTACGGAGCCCAAATCCCATTATAAGGCAGCATCATTAACAGCAGCAAACTAACAACGGGCCATAACAATCTGAACAATCTCTTCGCTATTCGCTGATAATGATGATGAGTCTACATCACTTTCACTGAGTTCATTTCTCTTGTTTCACTCACGATGCTTTTTTGCTTTTTTACTTTTTTACTTTTTTGCACTTTATTTATATGGCACACTTTGCTGACAATAAGCACAGATTAAGATATAAATAAATGAGCCATGAGAAATAACTCTAATTAACTCAACTAAAGTCACAAGTTGAAATTTCTTTGTTGCGGTTAATTTATTTGTAGCTTACAAATTTATTTCATGCACTTAGAACTTTTAATGCACATTCAAACTTCGTTGCAAGTTTACAGCATGTTTTGTTTTCAGTAGCCGGTTTCGCGTCTTTAGGCCAGCAGCTCAGCTCGTCAACTGCGGCTCAAAAGCTTGGCTTGAAAAAGGCCAAAGCAGCAACTGTTGCTGGCGACGTCGACGCCAGCGTCAGCGTCGACAACAGGTTGAGACAATGATAACTTGGCCGCACAGCTGCATTTGTATGTGTATGTGTGTGTGTGTGTGTGTGTGTTTGTATTTGTGTGCGTTTGCATTGTTATTGTTAAGTATCGCCAGACACAATTTGATTGCTGGCTCTGATTGAAGTTTTTATCTCCTTGCCTGCATATTTTCATATTGTTGCACGCACTTGCAAATTGCTGGTTGCAAATATACCCTGTAATTAGTATGGCTCGTTAAATAACTTGTTTGGTTGCCGTTTAGTATTCATGTTTTTATTTTATTTAATTCTTAGTGTTATGCAATCTTAATTGAAGAAGACAAAAATATTAAACATACAAAACCTGTTTGGATTCGGGTTTTATTTGCTGCATAGAAGGCCACAAAGAACTCGACAGAGTTAAAAGTATTACGCAAAAATATTAAAGCTAACAATAAAAAATGAATAATGCTAAAAATAAAATGGGAACCTTTTTATAATTTTGATATTTGTACTAGCATTATTTTGCAGACATACTCTAAATTTGTAGAGTATTCCCATCCATTGTATTCGTTCTCACTGCTTTTTTATATGTTTGTCTTTCGCTGAGCAATTGCCGTTAACATTTCAGCGAGGGACGTAAAAAGGCACATAGCACAATGTCGCCCAGCGAAGACAGCGAGAGAAAAAGAGAGGCCAAAGAAATTGCTATTAGAAATTCTGCACGCAGCCGAGCAGAGTGTTGTAGCTGTTTGACTAAAGGGGAGGCGGTGCAGGCACAGAGCCGATTGCATTTAATTCGAAACACGTGTTTCACTCTGCACTCTTCGGCATTCTTTTTCGTGTTCTTCTTCCGATGCTTGCTGTCTCCCACTCTCTCTTTCTTATGCAAACAATTCAAGCGTTGCATTGTCGCTGCTTTGCTCCCTCTTCCTTCCCTTGGTGCAGACAAGTGCAAGAGCAAAGCTTTAAATTTACATACATACATACATACATCTATGTGTATGCTTAGCAGATTATCAACAGTATACGCACATTTGTATATATGTATCTACATATGTACATATATCTGCAGACTTGCATGACTAGCCTAAATTGTCTCAAGAGCAGCGCACAAATGCATTGCATTGTAAGCAAGCACTCATCGGGGATTTTGAAACGAGGTTAATTGTAAATGGCAAAACACATGATTTGGAGTTTAAGACGAAAATAAATAATAAATATGTATGTATGTTTATGTAGACAAAAGTAAAGTTAAGGTGCCAGCACTTATTAGAAGTACGTATTTTGAATAAGGAATATCAGAAATATAAACTGAAGTTTATAATAAAGAGTCTAATAAGTAAGAATAATCTAATAACATATAATTACTCATATTGATTAAGAAACTGCATTGATTAGTCGAGTATGCCCTAACACTTTCATTTTCAATGGGTATCAATTACGTTTCATCGACCAATCGGCTTTCCCATAAATTTAATCATTCCTGTTCTACTATAACCAGATTACAAATGGCAGATAATAAACACGTCACAGTGTTTTTCCCTGCTACTTAGTGCTTACTATAAATATATTCTCTGTGTTTAGAAAAAGCAATTGAGATAATTTACAGGTTTATTGTTATTTGTTTAGTTTGTGCTTAATATTATCGACTCGCAGCAATTCGCAAATTGGCCATAGTTCAATCAACTATCTACATATAAACAAATAAAAATAATATGTTTGTTTACATATTTTATTTACAGGTTAATGTTTTATGCTAATTTTTGGTAATCTTTTTAATTATTGTTAAATTTCCATTTGCCTAAGATTTACACACAATTTGCATATTCCCCTTTTGATGTGTGAATACCTGGCTTGGGAATCATCTTTCGACAACAACTTTCAATGGCATCTCATCCATGGGGGCACTAAGAATTTTTATAGCTATGCCAATCAACAGTACCCCGACCAGATAAATAAGTACTATAACTCTATATATACAGAAAAACAACAACAAATTTAACAAGGCACCAAAGAAATGCCCGACATTCAAGCGGACTTTTTCACACATTTGCCAGGGGCATAAATATGTCTGTCTGTGCAAAAAAAAAAAAGGAAATGAAATGCAGCTAAGTATATACATAAATATATATATATATAGGGCTCTATATAAATATGTATTTATATGTGTTACCCTTCAGAGACTTTTCCCCCCTTTGTGTGAAACACTTGAGGCGCTGATGTTGTTGTTGTTGTTGTTATTGTTGCTGCTGCTGCTGCATTTTGTCAAGTGGATTCTTTGGTCTGAGATCATTAAAATAACATCGTTAGTGCGCTTATAATGAAGTACTAAACAGCAAATCCGAAAAAGAATGGAAAGAGAAGAATATATATATATGTATGTGTATATATTGTCAAGTGGCAGCGATGTTTTATGTCTCCGCGCTTGGCACATGATTAGTTTTAGAGACCCATTGACGCCCAGCACCCAAAAACAGAAATAAAATAAAATAAATGTAATTCGAATTCACTTCTATTTGGGTGTCTTAAATTACGACAGGCGGCAGCAACGAATTGATGGATGCGCGACCGTGAAAAGCGTGGCGTGGAAAACGCGCATCAAAGTGTCCATCAGCGACTATAAAACTCTATATATATATATATATATGCATATATATATCTACATTATTTATGTATACATGTATGATTTGCCTTTGGGGACGCTCCCGCGCTGTCAGAAATTAATCTTTTTGGGTTTGCCGCCAGATGTTGCCTGTTTGCGGCTTGCTCGCCTCTGGATGTGGCGCAAAGTGTCAAGCGTTTACATCAAATGATGCAGCGGACACTCTTCCCAGAAAAATGTGAAGAAATAAGCAGAAGATGAACAAGCGGAGGAGGACAACTACCAATCATCAGGCAACCATTTTGCAAAACCAACTCTGTAAACGGTTTTTTCTGATTTTGATTTTCAATTTTTCTTTCGTTCTTTTTTTTTTCAGGCAACCATTTTACTTAGTTACTTCCTGGCTGACTACAACCCGAGTCACTAAAATCTTTTTGTGTAAATAAACAAAAAGTGCGGCGATTTGTTGTTGTTTTGTTTCTTTGTTTTTTGTTTTTATTCGTTTGGCGACCGCCAACGCTGACGTTACGTCGCTGTCCGTCTTTGGGCTGTGTGCTTTTTTATGGACCCATTTTTTGTTTATAGACAACAACTACCACTACATAGGGGCGTATGTGTGTGTGTGTGTGCGTGTGTGTGTGTGTGTGCTGTGCGCATCTTCCATCTTCGCCTGAAAAAATATAAAAGCAAAATATTTATGCGCTCGACGCTCGAGAACCGCTACCAAAGCGGACGGACAAATTGACGGACGGACACAGAACGGAGGGGCAGTCAGGCAGGCAGGCAGGCTGGCAGGCAGGCAGGCGTGCGGTCGGTTCGTCTGACGCTTTGTTTTCAGTTGCCTCCCCCCTTTCACGCCTCTGTGCAACTAGTCGATTTTTATAAACTACGCGTTCATGATGGTAAAAATATTGGTCCTAGAGGGTATATCCCTAATATGAGTGGGTGTGGGGAAAGGAGAGAAGGGTAGTGTTGGTAAAAAAGATACAGCAGGCAGAGATATAGAAAGAAAGATAAATATAAATAATTATTTTTAACTCTTCCATTTGTTTAAGTTTTTGCTTTTCTGAATTTTGAACCATCACATTTTAATCCGTTGTTAGAAATTTTTATTTCATATAGCATACTTTCTGGAGTTGTCAAAAAATGTTTACTGGCACAAAAATAACTTGTCTAAAAGCAGTTAATATATTTCTTGGATATTAACTTAATAAAAATGAGGAAAAAAACCTTTTAAGAAAGATAAATTTACATATAAAATTTCCCAATTACGTAATGTACAGGGTAATTCCTAGTCGTTCAATGTACGGCAGCCGCAGCAGCAACATTTTTACAAATCTATTTTTTTATGGCATGTACACACATACTAATGCACCAAAATACATTGATGTAAGTGAATACGTAAATGTATACACATTAGATCGACTAGTACATTAGCATAACTTGTTGTTGTTGTTGCTGTTGCTGTTGTTGCTTTTGTTGTTGCTTTTGTTGTTGCTTTTGTTGTTGCTGTTGCTCTCATTGTTGTTGCTGCCGCTGTTGACGTTCGATGGCAAGTCGGGCGTTTGCCATTAGTCAGCTGGGTCAACTTATGAACTTTGATCGTTGATTGATTGCCAAATGCACTCGCAACAATAATATTAACAACAGCAACAACAACAACAACAACAACTACAGCAACAACAATCAACAGCAAGAAGAAGAATTGGAAGGCAGACTCCATTTGCCGTTGATTGCATTTTGTTGTTCTTGGGCCCATTTCGAACTGAAATGTGTGTGAACACCTCGAAAAACGAGACTATATTGATTTTAATTACTCAGTCTGTGCATATTTTGTCGCTTGCAGCGTTGCATGAAGCAGATGTTCTACTAACTGTGCGCCAAACTGGGGAGTGGAGTGCAGCTTCTCACTAAAAATCAATCAGCGGGCCACAAATGAGTACGGGTGCCTTCTGGGTCACAATGCAGGAGTAGCCGATCTCCTCCTCCTCCTCCTCCTCCTCCTCCTCCTCCTCCTCCTCCTCCTCCTCCTCCTCCTCCTCCACCTCCATCACCTACTTGTGCCAGATCTTCGTTTCGGGCTTCCGTTGTTCGTTACTCGCACTTTGAAATCCGAAACGCCTCGTATATTTTTTGGACACACCGTGTTGCCAGCAATACATGTGGGTATGTATCTATATATATATATATATATATATATATATATATCTGGCTATACGAGCACTCGCAATTGTTTTTAGATATTATTTTTATGGTTTTACCAATAAATAAAGCCATTCATAGAAATCATAAATAAATTCCATTAATATTTTACATACTGTGCATTTTTCCAAGTTGTATTCTGCGATTGGCGATTTTCAAATAAATTAATTTTACTTACACTTTTCCAGCAAGCTAAATTTTCCCATCAGATTTCTTTCTTCAAGTTTGAGTATTGCATTTTTCCCATATCTAGAATTAATAATATAAATTTATAAGTTTAAGCATAGCAAGACTACTTGAAATTTAGTTAAATTAATAGCTCTACAATTTTTCTTTGAAAACTTAGCAAATATGATTCATAAATTAGTTTTTCTTTGTACATTTGGCGATTATGACTATTTAGTACACTTGGAAGGCAACTTTTTATAGTATTTGTGTGTGAATTTAATGTTTATTCATGTCGACTCACTTCCAGCGAAAACTGCAACTAATTAAAACTAGAACATGGCAGGCAAACTACAAAATAAAAAAAACAAGAAACAATCATTATGATTTATATGAGCATTGCTTGGTTCAGGAATTTGGGTAGCCTGCCTGAATCATGAATTGGAATAACAAAAAAATAACTACAAAGTCAAAGGGAACCATTAGGCGCTGCCAGGCGGCGCCTACTGAAAAGTCATGGAATGCCTCAACCGAAAGAAAGGACAATAACACAACACGCATCCTTCGCAAACTCCCACATGCATTGTTTTCATTCCATTTACGAGTCGAACTCAGAGCTGAACTGAGCTGAGCTGAGCTGCGATGTTTGCTGTCACATATGTTGGGAAAACTTGTAGGGTAAACGACATGAGGTCCTTGGCCAGGTCCTTGCTGTGATTCGCAGGCGCATAGCACATGCCATTGATTACCCATGTGCGCACAACTCAAAGCAATCCTCAGCAATCCTCAGCAATCCTTAACAGCCATGTGAATTGGCCATGCAAAAAAACAAAGACGTACAAAAATAATAAAAGAATAGAAAATTCAAAAATTGGAAAATGGCTAGTCCTTGCTGTGAGGATCGTGCTTGTGTATGTGTGTGTGTGTGTGTGTGTGAGCTGCTCATGCCCATTTTCTAAAATTAGTTACACAATTTATGCGCCGCGTTATTTGAGATGATCTTCGAATGCTTTTTAGGTGCCCAAATATTCAAAACATGGGAATAGAAATCAACTTCGTGGTATGGGGGGCGTTGACAGTTTCGGAGTTGGGGTAGTCCCCGCATCACATCAAGGTGGTTTCCCATATTCTATTATATTTGAGAAGCCGAACCGCAGAACAACTTCGTTTAAGGGAAACTCTAGCTCTGAATTGCATTTGAGTGGAACTAAAAATGATGTTTTGCTTTCAAAAACAGACGAGTTTTTGGTATCCAATAACAAGAAAAATATTCAATATTCTCCTATTTTATTCGTGTACATTTTGAAGAGGTTAAAGTCAAGTGCAATCGTTTTCGAGGTTAAGATTTTAAATTTATAATTTAATCATACGCTTAAGATTGTTCCAAAATAATAAAAATTGTCCTACCTTTTTGAAAACTGAAACGATTTTAACAAACAATCTCTGTTTGATTATGATTTGGATAAATATAGATAAATCCTACAAATTTTATAAATTCGAAATCTTAAATTTTCAGTTGAAATTCATGTTAAAAGTCTACCCTTCGAAATCCACTTGGGAACGCTTAAAATCCATCCATAGCCATAACTTTGTCAAAACTAAGCCGATTTTGAAAAGTAATAAGTTTTTATGAATGGTTTGGACTCTGGAACAATACTGCATTAAAGCTTAAAAAAAATTTTTTATATGATGTTCCTGCTGAAAGTCTAGTTTCAATATTTTACATGGGTACGGTTCGGAATTTTCAGCAGCCTGATCTTTGTCAAAACTAAATTAAATTTCAAAAGCGATATCTTTTTGTAAATGTTTTGGATTTTAGATCAATGTTGCATTCATATTAAATTTTCCACAGCCATAACTTAGTCAAAACTGATCCGATTTTAAAAAAATATATAAAATTGTAAATAAATTTAAAAACACGATTTTTCTGTTGAAATTCATGCAACAATCATTTTAGAGATCGGTCTAAGTTTTGTGCAGCCACAGGTTTGCCAAAACTGAACAGATTATGATTTGCACTACGTTCTATATTATTATGATTCAAAAATCTCAACCCCTAAACCAAATCTAATTCTTCGTTCTAATTCTTGTTGCATTTAAGATACAAAAACACTTGACTTGCTAAGTTAAAAGGGAACCCCCTTCAGCTCACACCCCAACCGATTTGGATAGCGAAAGATAGATGGGCACACACTTTAGCTGTCCTTATTCAAATGCACTCACAAGTGTGCAAAGTGAGTATCTATGAGTATACATATGTACATATATGTACATACATATATATGTTCTTGATCTAGCCCACTTATGAGTTGTGCAGTAGCTGCAACAACCTGTCAACGATGGCTGCTCCGGCTGGATACTTATCTCTGTACTATGCTACATATATATATATATATACATTTATATGTATATATATATATGTGCATCTATGGTCTATGGAATATCGTACTTTGTATATAACTCAAACTGCTCATGCCAGCTGTCATTTAAAAAGCAATTAAGTCATGCAACTAAAATGATATTTGGTTCGCCTTTGAAGCGCTTTCCAGAGGCTAAATCAACTGACTGAGCTAATTATGAGCATTTTAAATAGCCAGTTTTGGCGACATAAATACTTTTGTGTACACATTGTAAACACTTTTTATGTGTAGTAGCGGAATAAAAACAAAAATTAAAAACAACTCCAAAGAAAACCTCAAAAAAAAAAAAACAAAGCAACAACAAAAAAAAAACAAAATAAGAGAATTAAACAAATGCACATAAATCACCGGATGTGGATGGTGTTTCCCCCGCCCAGCTTGCAACCCTCTTTCTTGCCGTCTGCGGTTGCCATTTTCGATTTTTGTTTTTCTTCCCATGAAGCAGCTAGATAGAGAGCGACAAAGAGAGAGAGAGAGAGAGATACAACGTTTTGTATCTTTGAGATACATAAATGCTGCCGCCTGTCTGTGGCATGACGTTACGCTCTAAGTATGTCGTCGTCGTCGATCGCAGATATGTATGTATGTATCTATATAAATTTATGTATATATATGTATATATATATTGCATATAAAGTCGAGACCCCCCCAATGGCGACAACGTCGAACATTTTCGCGCCTAATTTGTTGGGGGAACAAGAATAATAAGAAATTAAAAAAAGAAAGAAAAAAATTGTTGTGTTTTTTTTTATACTTTTGTTTAATTTATACAATTTAATTTAGTTAGCGCTAGTACATAAAATAATACCTAAGCAATAGTTGGTTTTCTCTTTGTTTTTCATATTTTGTTTAAATAATGTGTTTTAGCTTAGTCATCTATAAGATATGGAAAGATCTGCAAGTGCTCGATTTGGCACTTGCATTGGAATTATTCACGCAGTGTGTATTCATTTTGTTCAGTAACTGGAAGCCCCAATGGCAATCGATACGACTCCTCCTCCTCCTCCTCTTAGTACTCCTCTTCGTAATACTTTCACTCCTTTGCCTATGCCTTTTGATGCTGGGCATCGCCTTCCATGCGCCACACTCCAAACAGATAGCTGAGTTTCTCGGGCGGAATGATGGGTGCTCCATTCGCCTTGCGCAGACACTTGAGATCAGCCTCGGCCCCATTGGCGGCACTAAGCAGTGTGCTGGCATTAATATTCATATTATTATTACCATATCCCAGCGATACTGGCGACGATTGTGCCTCCAGCGCTTTCAGCAGCGAAATGTCGCTGGAGCTGAGCATGCGGCACAGAAAATCAATGTATCTATAAATATGAAAAGAGGTGTGAATGGCTTGATTAGTAAACATATTAAATGTGTTTTAAAATAATTTAAAGAATTTCAAGTGAGAATAATTCAAGCAAAAAGAAAATTCGCTCTGTTTTGCAAATATTTGAAAATAAATAAAATCTTGAAAGAACTTAAGGTAAGAATATTTTAAGCAAGAACAGATTTTAATATTTTAGTTGAATTTAAAGAAAATAAATTAAGATTTGAATGAACTACAATTTAAAATATTTGAAGCAAGAAGTAGTAAAATATTTTTAAATATTAAATAAATAAATATTTCATTTGAATTCAAGGAATATTGTCGAGTTTAAATTCCATATTTTTTCGCATTTAGCAAGCGTTGAATTGCTTAAATTGTCGTATTTAAAATATTGAGGACTTGTTTAAGAACTTGGCTTCTAACTTGGCAATAAAAAAAAATTTTTTTAAGTATGCATCTTTGAAATTGCCATCATATTTGCACCTATGTAGATAAGGCCAGGTATGTCAATCAAAGACCGCTAAATGTGGGAAATGCCCGGTTGGAAGAGACTAGACTTACCTTGTGGCCAGCTTGAGTGTTTGGATTTTGCTCAACTTATCGCTGGGCAGGGTGGGTATGATCTGTTGCAGCGACTTGAAGGCATCGTTGAGGCTCTGGGTGCGTTGCCTCTCCCTCACATTGGCCATCACCCGCTGATTGCTGAACTCGTCCGTTTCCTCCGTTTTGCTTGGTTTACGTTTCAGGCGGCGACGTGGTTTGCGGAACGCTTTGCCAGCCACATCGCTGGCGTCCATTAGGCTGCTATCATCGCCCAGGCAGGTGGGCGACATGTCCTCTAACTCATCCTCGTTCTTGGCATAGCCACCCACAGAGCTGAGCGCCGTTTGGCGCACATATTCCATATCATCACGATCGGAGCTGGAATATGTGCTGCCATTCAGACTATTTGCTGGCTCATAGGCATCGTAATTCTGGCTGCAATGTGGAAGTGCACAAGGATCGAAATATTTAATTAAGGCAAATTTGAGATAGTAACTATACAAAAATTATTGTTTTTGTATATCAAATTTAATAAACTTAAATGTGAAAGGATTTCACTTATGAATCTAATTTTTGTTACTGAAAGATTGAATTATTATTTGTTTTTTGTATTATTAAAAATTTAGTTTTCTTTTGATAATTGCGATATCAGTTTCCGAGAATTATGATTAACTATTTAAGATTGTTTATTGTTTAATAATTTAACTATATTTTTGCTGGCTTCCAGTCAAGTATTTTTTATATACATTTATAATCTCAGCAAAACACTTATTATTTTGATATATTTAAAATATTCTGTTTAAGAAAGTTCAGGTCGAAACTGACTCAAAGCAATAATCGGAAATTTGTCAGATTTGACAACTTTTAAGTTAAAGCAATTATCTGCACAAGATCTCAACAAAGATAACTACAACTATCAATTTCGGTCCACTCTAATCCTCAACTTATATTCACCTATATTTTTATATAGATTTTACTTACCCTGGTCTGTAGCTGCTCTGAAAGTGCAACTGTTGCTGCTGCTGCTGCTGTTGTTGCTGCTGCTGCTGTTGCAAGGGAGCAATTGTTTGCGGATAGATGCCATATTTGAAGATATGTGGCTTGTGATCCTGCAGCTCCTCGTCGCCGGCAAAATCGAAATGCGAGTGGGAGTGCGAAAGTGGGGAAATGCAGCCATTTTGTTGCTGCTGTTGTTGCTGTTGTTGTTGCTGTGTTGTTGGTGCCTGAGTTTGTGTTTGGGTTTGGGTTTGCGCTGCTGCCACCTCATCCACCGTGGTGGGCAAATAGTCCACATAGAGTTGCTGTTGCTGTTGCTGCTGTTGTTGTTGCAACAGTTTCTTGTGTTCGGGCTGCAAGGATAACACATCCGTTTGGCAATCGTTGTAGTCGCTGCTGCCGCGCGCCCTTTTGCCATGTTCATTGAGGATATAACCATGTGGGGCAGCAGCAGCAGCAACTGCCGCTGCCGTCGTTTGTTGCTGCTGTTGTTGCTCAAAGTTGTTCTGATTGTTGTTGTTGTTCAGCTCCAGGCTGCTTTGAGCGCTGTGATTGCTGCTGGTGCTTAGCACTTCATTGCTGGGTATATTATAGTCCGTATCCTCCAGTTCCGTTATGCCATATGCCGCATAATCCGCTGGCAGTGGCGCATACTGCTGTTGTTGCGGGTGTTGTTGCGTATGTTGCTGCTGCTGCTGTTGCATGTAGTGGGGCGTTGATTGCATATAGGCCTGCTGCTCCACCTGGATGAGCTTGATGACATTGTGCTGCAGCTCCATGATATTGGGCAGCGTTGGCTTGTAGCTAATGTCCAGCAGCACTTTGGGGGACGCGGAGCGTGCGCTCATCGTTTGATACTCAATTTTGTATGTTTCACTTTGCAACACGTTGCACAATTGCATATAAAGTATTTATTTATTTTTTTTTTTTAATATATTTTAATTTATTTCTTTTTTCTTTTTCACGCCCCGCGATCTTAGTTTACCGTTAACTGTGGTATGTGTGTGCGCGCAGCGGCAATGACGAAACTCAACTGACGCACGATCCTTGCCGGCCATTGCTCAGATCGATGTTTTGCGCAGAGCTCAAATGCCATTCGCTGCTCGCTCTTCGCTGCTTGCGCCACACACCAGTTGTCTCGCTCTGGCGCACGTAAACGTACGCAGTGCTGCCGCTGGGCCTATGGCGGCCGTTGCGGCAGGTATGACGTCAGTTCTCAATTCGCTTTCGCTCTTGGATTTTCAGCGGCTGCAATTTTCGGCGCCTGGGTTTTTGTCGCCGAGAGAGTGAGAGATGGATGGAGGGAGGGGGAGAGAGAGACTTGGGTTATTTCGGTTTTTTGTTTTCGGTTTTAGTTTTATTTTTGCGATTTCTTTGTAAATAGAAAGCAACTGGGAAATATATAAGAAATGGACAAATTGGGAAAAATAATAATAAATGTTAGTTTATATTTTTAAGTTAAGCTTAAAGTTAATTTTGACTTATAAAAATACAATATTTAAAGACTTCATTTTAAGATTTAATTACAACAAACTGCTTGAAACTTTTATTAGTAAAATTATAATTTAAAATAGTATAACAATAATTTTACTGAGGCGGAGGTTATTATTGAAAAGCTTACGTGTAAAGACCTACTTGAGTCATTTTAGATATAGGTATATAATGATTTAATTTAAATAAAATGCATGAAACTATTATCAGTGCATTTTTTATTAAAAATAGTATAACTATTATTTTGTTTATGTTTAACGTTTACTAAGTTAAGTAACTGTAAAATGTGAATTTAATGTTAATGTTAATTAAAGTAAAGTAGCGCAAAATATAACTACTGAAATTTATCATAAAAAGTATTATTAGTTTCGATATTTTTTGTAACTATTGATTTTTAAGATTTTTAGCCATATACTTGTCGATCTCAAATTTTCCACTCGGTTATCTAATAATTTATTTGCATTTAGACATGAAACTCAAGTCCTCAACCCTACATTAAAAATCCAAATGGGAAAACTCCACAAAAAGGTTTCATTATGCGTAATTAGTAAATTCCCACACACACACACGCACACCCAGACACTCATAAATCGCTGGCAGAAAAACACACAGAAAAATCCACAAAATACGAGCGAAAAAGTCAAATTTCCGGATATAATTATCTGCCTGCCTGCGGAGCAAAAATACCCGATTAATGCGCGACGCAAACTTCCGCTGGAAAACACGGTCGGACTCGTGTCCTGAAGCGCTTACCTAACCCAAACACGAGAGAAGGTCCCGCAGAAAAACCGTTGCGAGGGTTTTTTCTCAGTTTGGGTTTGTTTACCTGACGGGCAACTCCAACATTGGTAATAATAATATGATTTTCTAAATCCAATGTAAATTGATTTTTAATTGAATTTATTTCGAATTCATTTATAAGAACTAATTCTCAGCTTTTAGAAATGCATTGCATACTTTTGTGCTGCTAGATAAAAAGATATACGGTTGTTGTCCTAGCTAAGCAAGTGATCGCAAATGTGCAAGAGAGAGGCAACATAATGCAATAAAGGACTGCAATAAGAAAAGCAGCCAATTTGCATCATAAATTCCCACTTTTATGGCAACTTTTTAGCACTGCTCTCAAAAGCATGCAGCGTCTATCAGTTAGTTGTGCTTTTATGGCACATCATTTGTTGTGTTTTTGATTGATTTTGCTGGCATTTTTTGTTGTCTTTGTTTTTTGTGTTTTTCTGATTTGCTTTGAGTGATTTGCTGTTTTGTTTTTACGCATTGGCCACGCTTAAGTCACGTAGTATATTGATTTCAATTGCGTTTATGTTGATTTAAGATGCGAAAAGAAACACAAAAAATCTAAATAAAAAACTACGTTAAAAAGCAAAAAATGCATTTTCTTATACGAAATGTGCGCACTTAAAAGTTTTTCTGCCTTCCTCTTTTTTTTTTTTGTATATTTTGCGTGCTTTCCATTTTGACAATTGCAATCCTAATCCTGCATCAGCGATGTGTATGTATGTTAGTGTGTGTGTGTGTGTGTATGAGCGTGAGAAGCAACTTTTGGTGCACGTAAATCTCGCTCGACAATCAATTAAAATTAAAATATTTTTTTGTTGTTGTCTGGCTGGCATTTGCGGCATGTCAGCGAGCAGAGCAGAGCAAAGCAAAAACAAACAAAAGTTGTCTACATATTTGAATTGACTTTTGATGATGTATCACGATTTATTGTTACCAAAAATGGTTGTCAAAGCGCGTGGAAAAGTGGATCAGCCGGCTAACGGTGCAGGCAAAGCGAATAACCAAAAAAAAAGAGAGCGCGAAAAAAACTCCCACAGCTTGCGCTGCGCCGAATTCGCCTCGTTTGCGTAGATGCAGTTGCCAAGATTAAGCTTCAACAAAAAAAAACTAAAAACAAAAAATAAAAACACTTAACAAGCCTTGTTGATAAAAAGCTGTCAAACACACACACACACACCAAAAGCTTTATGTGCTGTTATATTAATTGACGAGCGGTGAGCGGCCAATGAGAAACGTTGGCGCCAACAAGCACCTACGCCAAAAATAACAGAAAACCAAAACCACTTGTCACGTTTCTCTCTGTTTGTGTGTGTGTATGTGTGCATGTTAATTAACAATACACAAGAGCAGGCGTACTCACACAAACACACACAGGCACACACACATGCATAGAGCACACAATCATACATGTATGCGAGACAATGTAAACAGTTGGCCACCCAATAATATGCGCGCCAACTTGTCATTTTAGCCTAGCTCCACCTTAACAAAACAAACAAACTGGCGCACACACAAACACACACTCACACTAGCACACAGTGCTTCATACAAGCTTCGTTCGTTGCCAACGTGCTCGCAACATGTTTGCTTGTCTTGCGCTGCGCTACGTTTCATTCCAGCAGCGAACGTGGCGCTAGTCGGTCGTGTGTCGCGCTTTGAATTTTTGTCGGAACAACTGTTGCTCCTTTGCTGCGCCTGTGTTTCAATTCCCATGCGTTTCGCTTGTAGGCCGTCGTTGTGCACTGTTTACCTTTTGCCGGCTTATCTTCGACTACTTTTTGCTTTGCGCGTGCGTGCGTGCGTGCGTTGTTCGTTGTGTTATTTGCGTTTTACGTTTGATTTAAATGGCGTTTTAAGTGAAATTAAAATGACGGATGTGCTGTAATTTGCACACACACACACATAGATAAAACATATACTTAGCGAGTAGAGACGAGTGTCAATAAATTGAAAAAAAGAAGAAAAAAAAAACACACGCGGCAGCCCGTTGGGGCGTAGCATGTGCCTAGCCTCTTACTGATTACAACTACGACAACAACAACAACAACAGCAACTAGCGCGTGATTACAACGCCCCAGCAGCAACAGCAACAGCAACAACAGCAGCAAGAGTAGCAACAACAACAACAACAACGGTTGTTGATCGAATTAAGTGTGCATCGCCGTCGCGTGTGTGTGCGTGTGTTGTGTGTGTGTGTATGTTTGTTGTTGTTGTTGTGTTGATTGCTGTTTGTTGCGCCCGCGGCAATTGAGCGGATATGCAAGAGGAAAACACATAGTCAATGTGTCTTTGTGTGTGTGCGACGTGTGTGTGTGTGTAACACCCCCGCCCAGGAAGCTGTCGCACTAAGTGCTAATAAGTGACCCACCGGATGTATTTATGAGTTTCCATTGCGTTTCTACGACGCCTTGCAAACCCAGCTGCAAGTATTGGAACAAAGCGAACAAACGGAACAGCAACAACAACTAACGGTTCTGCCCTGCCGCCTCATCAAATGTGATTTGCCTATGGCCTAAGCTTACCAAGCTCCCTCTCTCTCTCTCCGTCTCTGTCTCTCTCTCTCTCCCCCCGCTCGACCAAGTCCAACTCCACCCGCTTTCTGCACGCGTCACGCACCGAAAAGCTTTTCGCTTCGTCTGCAAGTTTCGCTGCTGTTTTGTTTTTTTTTTTTGCACAATGCGGCGGTCGACGTCGCTGCTGCTGACGCCGCGTTGGCTGCGACGCCGTCGCTAAAAACAAAAACACGAAAAACACAAAAACAAAAAGGAAAAGAAGAGGAACCAATTTTTAAATTGCAACTAGCGACCGCTTGGTGCGTTGCACTCGCTGCCTGCGCTTCAGTGGTGTTGTTGTTGTGTGTGTGTGTGTTTTGTTGTCATTGATTTGGCGGGTAGCATGCAGCAGAAGCAAACGGTAACAACGCCAACAACAACGACAACAACAACAACAGCAGCAGCAGCAGCAACGACAACAACAGCTGCTGCGACAATAGAGACTAACTACAATAGTTGCAGCGATTATTTCAAGCACCATCGTCGTCGTCGTCGTCGTCAGCGTCGTCGTCATCATCATCGTCATCGTCATCGTTGTTGTTGCAGTTGTTGCAGTTGCAGTTGCAGTTGCAGTTCCGTAACGTGGCCAGAACGTTGCGCGGGCAATTATTATTTTGTAAGACGTTTTACAATTTAATGGTTTTCATGGTAAGCACCACTCGACTCCAAAACAACGACAACGCCAACGCCATATGCCATGTGCCCCCGTTCTCAGTTCTCCATCCCCGCCCCCATACCACACCTCCCTCTTAAATCCACCCTCCTTAACTATGTAGTTCCTTGTGTCAAGTTGTCTTCTTACCTCTAGTTCCCATTTCCCCTTTTGTCTCTTGGCCTGTTTGTTTTGCCCTCTATGGAAAACAGAGACCCTAAAACCCGAGCCCAGACTTGACTTGAACTGGCCAACACCTCCGTTGGCTAAGAGCTGCTTGCATAATTAGGCTACACACATTTTTCACACACTCTTTTTTCTTCTTCTTCTTCTCTTCGTTTTTGGTTGCAGAATGGACTGGGATCCGACCCTCTGTCAGCAAAGGAGGTGAGTTTCAATTCAAAATTTAATAACACTTTAGTATTAAAGTATTTATATCTTTAGGCAAATATAAATACTTATATATAAATTATTATTTAGTAAATTTTGCTTAAATAGTCAATTTAAAAAAGTATGTTCAATATTTTATTTCAAAACATCAGTTCTGCTTCTCACCAAAGTTGGTTAAAAAATTAAAGAAAATAATTGCCAAAATTAAAAGTATTTGCTAAGAATTTCGACTAATTATGATACCTTGAGGGTCTTTATCATCTGCTTCTGGAGAATAGCTTGGGCAGATGGGAATCTGGCTTAAGTCAGCAATATTCCGCAAAGAAACCATTTTTAAAAAACACGAGTAAATTAACAAAAACTAAGAAAAGTAATTAAGCTTGTATTAAAGCTTGGATTTCAAACATAGTTTTTTTTTCGGAGTTGGAAATTTTTAATGGGTACGAAAGAGGAAGGCGAAAGATGCCAATATAAATTCTACATAAATATATAATATAATAATAATAATAATATAATCAATCGTAATCTTATTGTAAAAGAATGGTTCCAACTTTAGATCTACTTTCTAATTTAAATTGCAAACGTAGTCGAATTGTTGTTAACAATACAAATAATTATTAAACAAAATGAATTAAAAATCACTTTACATGTTTGCAATATGCTGAGATTAATGGCTAATCAATTAGATATAGATTTAAAAAGATATATCTGTAGAATTCAGGTCCACCATAAAACCTAAATCGAATCACATTACACAATGTAATTGTCCAATTAATTAATGCAATTTGCACTTGGTGTATGACACTCATTGCGGACTGGCGTTGAGTAAGTGATATAGTTCTATCTGTCTGTCCATCTGTCTGTCCATCTGTCTGTCTCTCTGTCTGTCTCTCTGTCTGTCTGTCTGTATGTTGGCATTAATGACAACTAACAAACTATTCCCACTTCTGCAATTGGTCGCCTTATAAAACTCATCAATCGGGGCGCAAATTGCGAGCTGCTGCTCAAAGCGAAAGAGCCGCCCAACAACAACAACAACAACAACATCAGCAACATTTCTATTTTATTCTGTTGCCTGTATTTGTTTGTTTTTTTCTTTGGCCAAAAAATTCCTGCTGCAAATATCATTTGCCAGCGCACATACCGCAGTCGGAGAACAATCCATAAAACTGGCCATCAACTAAAACATGAGCAGAACGATGGGAGGGGAGGGAGGAGGAGGAGCAGGGATAAGAGTAGAGTGAAGAGTGTAGACAGAGCAGAGCATCCAGTATTGAGCATTCAGGTCTAATGGTCAACTCCTCTCGTTCGGCGCCTATGAGAAATTTCCGCACGTTTCACACAAATTAGCGCAACAATTGCAACGCCAATAACAATATCATAAAGAAGGGCAAGTTAGGTGGACAGGGGTTGAGCGGAGGCGGGTGGGATGGGGTGGGGTGGGGTGGGGTTGGAGGTATCTCACTTGGTCGGAACGAGTGATCGCTGACAATAAATCAGCACAGTTAAGCGAAGGCAATTAGATAAAATGGCTGAACAGTTGCTGGGCCCGCATATCAATTGCGATCTCGAATCTGGAATCAGGAATCTCACATCTCACATCTCGAACTCTCGTATCTTGTATCTGGTTGTGTCCCAATGAAGTTGTTGTCAAATGCAATACGTTAGGTAGAAACAGCTTCCCAAAAGTCAAACCAGATTGCATGCATTTGATTCCACACTACTGCCTATTGCCAATTGCGAATTGGCAATCGCCAATTGCCAATTGCCCCAGCGGCCTCTTGCCGGACACAATCGAAGACAAACTATCTAATCTAATGTTGTTCTCAAAGGCAATAAGCATTTGTTTGTATAAATAAATGCAGCAGCAGCAGCAGCATTCGCACGAGGGCGGGCTGATCGACTAGTGCGATACCTTGTAATTAGCACAGCCAGCAACAAGCGAGCGACTTTCAATTAAATGCACATAAATAAAAAAAGCAATCGATGCATTTTTTTTCGAAAATTACAAGGCGCGTCGTGGAACAGATAATGACCAGAAATTAGTGTCAATTAATTGTAATCAATAAGACTAGTTATATTCCAAACCACAATTTACATTTTCAATGGATCGAAACAGTATTTTCAGAGTGATTATCGATTTTTGCTATATCACTAGAATCAAATATGCCATTTAATAAATAATAATAAATTTAAATAATATATTAGAAGAAGAAATTTGAAAAATAACAAGAGTTCAAATAGCGCTCATTCTAAAACTATTATCTCTTATTAAAATTATGCCTACAATTTGAGCAGCTTGTTTAAATCTTTACAGCATTAAAGATATGTTTATAAAACAATAATAACCAATCTCAAAATATTTCTGAAAGGTTCTTCAACTGAAATAAATTTATAATTTTTAGCATAAGTAAAAAAGAAAAACAACTAAACAAAAAACTGAACTACAAAGCCAAATCATTAGCTAAAGGAAAAGGAAAACAATTAAATTGAGTTCGAACTTGGCATTTTAGCACAGCATACCCAATTAGCTAGCGGATATGTGTGGAGGGTATGAGACATCGCGTGGCTGTGGCCAAGTGTTAAAAGTCTCAGCATCTAGAAGTTGGCCTGGCTTGTAAATCGCCCACTCGACGCTGACATTTTTTCATAATTTGCGCTACAAGCTTGACAATTGTCGTTTTGTTGCCCACTGGGCAAAATCACAGCGTTGTTGTTGTTGCTGCTGTTGTTCTCGTTGTTGTTGTTGTTGTTGTTGTATATGCAACACGGCAAGCTAGCTAGCTAGCTAACTGCTGCATCCGTTTGGGCCAAAAGCTCTCCAGCTCACGGGCCGTCGAAGTGTTGGCGCTTTCGCACCTCCACTTAACAGTTTCAGCTTCAAAAGTTGGCTTTAACTTTAGATCGTTTTGGCCAATGCATATGCAGTGCTAAATTAAAATTTATCCGTTTTATTGCGCTGCGGGCAGCCAATAACTGTTTTTCTTACCAACTTCTTTTTTTTATTCCATAGTTTTTATTATATATAAATATATATATATATATATTTTTTTTGTATTTTATCTTTTTTATTTGTTTGTTCGCTTCGTTTTATTGCCGTTAGTTTATTGGTCGAAGATTTCGTAAGCGCACAATGCGCAACAATTGCTTGCGGTTTCCCATATGGGGCAGAAGCATCGACGGAAGTCATTTGCGGTTCCACGCAGTTGAATTCAATAAGCCACAAACAACTACCAAACACGCAGCGTTATAGATCGAGTGTAAGAGATAAGCTCATGCTACACACTATATACCATATATATATAAAGATATATAAATAATTTATAGACTTACTCTACTCCCGAGCAAGCCACCCTTTTGGGCCATAATCGTGTGTTCTCAGCAGCATTTTGTCAAACTTGATTAGCCGTGGCTGGAGCTTATGGCCTTATTGTTTACTTGCATAGCTAATAAGCCACACACTTAACGCTCTTCTCGATGATGATGATGATGATGATGATGATGATGATGATCTTTCTTAACCATTATCTCTGCTTCTCTCTTTTGCAGGCAGAGGGCCCTCCGGTTCAAGTTGAACCAGTTGATTTGAGTTTGCGTTCGCCGCGCGGTAAGTTGCTAATTATATACATATACTCACATATATATATATAAATACATATACATATAGATATATTTAAGCCCTGTCTGGACAACACTTACCGTTTTCTTGGCCAGGCCGAGAGCATTAACATACGTATATGGTTCCGAGTAATTAATCAACCATCATCTCCGTGAAGTTGACTCTTTTAAGCGGGTCAACTGAAAAAAAACCAAAAAAAATAAAAAGATAATAATATATATAAATATATGTATATTGAGAAGAAACCAATTTGCATCTCGGGTGAAAACCTAAAATGAAGGCGGGTTTTTTAATTATAACACTTGGCAGGTTGCACGAAACCGCCCCTCTTTTTATTTTTATTTTTTTTTTGTGGGTGGCTTGTGAATAATTCGTAATTGATAAGCAGAACATTTTTGTTTTTTATAGTTAAGCGGTGACTTTAATGAAAGTTGAAAGTTTTTTAAAAAAGTTTGTGGTAGCTTTCAAGTGTTCAAGTGTTGAGAGAAATAAATTGTTTTTGCTGATAGCCACAACAAACGCTTAAGTTTTAAATGTGCACCAAATTGTTTTTGAAAGCTTAATCTTTGAAGCGATTTAATAATTGATTATAAGAAAGTTTCTGTTATTTTAAGACCAACAAGAATTGCATCACTTCTAAAAACACATAAAAAAAAAATATCATAAATTTAATTTGAAACAGACTTTCCCATCTCTTAATATATATTTATAGACAATTTAAACACCTTCATTAATCAGTTAACCGTTGGAATTAATTTTAGATGAGCTACGCTTATAAAAAGTCTAGTTTTTTATTTTCTGTGACATTTTGCATTATAATCTGCATATTTTATCATAAAATTCAAATTGCCGTTTTAAGATTAATTGAATACAAAAAACCTTTTATGGCTTTTTGTAATATTGGCTTCTTGTCGTCCTTGACTGAAACGAAACTAACTCATCCAGAAGCAGTCGCGTTCCGGTTTCACTTTCATATTTGTTGTGTTTTTTTTTCTTCTGTTTTTATTGAATATTTTAGTGTTGAAGTTTGTTTGTTTTTTCACCCTCTTTAAAGTAGACAACATTAAGGAAATATATACATATATACACTAATGCCCATCCGGGATGTAAGTAAATTTCTTGCTTAATTCCAAACTATCACTTAATTCTTAAATATCCATTAAAATACATTTTAATGTGAAAGTGAAAATCGAAACGGATCCAAATGTTAATGTTGCAGTTAATGTTGAAGCATCAAAACAAACACAGCTCATTTAGTTAATGTTGAGACATGCGGAGTATTATTAAAAGCATTCTGCCCGATTCCATTTCCATTTCCATTTTCAATTTAATGTGAGCTGTGTGTGAGCAAACATAGCTGGCTGCATGCAACTTGTTGCAAGCATGAAGCAGCGAGCGGCGCTCGCCGTAATCATCATGGAAATCACTTGTGGGCCCATAAAAACCGATTCACGCTGATTCTCTCTAAGCGTAGCTCCATTTCTAACGCAACGACAATGAGCCACAGCTGTTAGTTACCCACTGAGCCAGAACCCAAAAAAAAAGAGTTAAGTTAGAATTGCTGGAGGGGGGGGGGAGGGGGGTTGCAGGCCTACAATCTAGCGCAACTAACAAGCCCATAGAGAGCGTGTGTCGTTGTTGTAGTTGTTGCTGGTGTTGTTTAGTTCTTGTTGGTTTTACCACTTGACCGACCACCAGCTGTTGACCATTTGACCTTTTTGGCAGCCTTTCTCTTTGACTTGGCGCACTGTGTGTAACTGTGTGTGTTTGTGTGTGTGAAGTTAACAGCAACGCCCCAAAACTCTTGTGGTACTTTACCCGTTCCGGAGTCTCAACTCATCATCAGCAGCGACATCGACATCATCAGCCTAGAGAGACTATCTTTTCGAGATGGATGGTTACAGATACACAAATACACAGATAGATAGATGGATAGTTATGTGGTTATATGCTGCTGCCGCTGCTGCTGCTGGCCGTAGGGTGCCCAACAGCGGTACACATAATTTAATTAAGAAGCAGAGCTGTTGGCTGCCTTAAATGGCTATACAGTAAGATTAACAGCTAAGAGCCAAAAACGCGTTGCGTTCATTAGAAAATCGACTAAGAGTTACACAAAACAAAAAAAAAAAAAAAGTGTGTATATATATATTTGTGTATATATATAATACATAAAATATAAAGAGTCGAGTCGGCGACTGTGCATATTAATCAATTAGGCATGATATTAGTGAGGGCATCATTAATTTTGTCAATACGGAATGCCTGCTGAATGAGAAGTGCAGAGAGAGGCTCTAGACGGCAGTTAGTTGGCTCAGCTCTGTTTTTGGCCCGCTCGCATGTTAATGGTTGTTTGAGGTCCACGATTTTTATGGCGTGCTACCAACGAGAGACGCGCGACTTGTCTGCGGAACTGTGGCAAATGTGTTAAATAGCGTTAAAATTTGTAAAACAAACGGCACATAATGGCTATAATGCTATGCGAGAGCGAGAGAGAGAGAGAGATAGATAGAGTTGGGCTTAATTTTCAAGTTTAACGGTCATTCAGCATCGCCTTATATATTGTGTGTTGTATGTGGCATACACTTGACTATTTGGCTACATAAATTATAGCTTTTAAATAATTATGCAATTAGGCAGCGGCCACGATACCCGATAGCCGATAGCCCCAAACTGCGAATGAACTGAATGAAGCACAAAAGACAACCACAAAAAAAATATAAGTGTATTCAAGTGGTTGACTACAAAATACCCTGTACATTAGCAACTATAGAAAAAGATATTGAATTGAACCCTCTCCCATCTTGTTCAGCTTGAAGCTATAAGTTAATAAATAGAGAAAAGCTTAAAAAATAATTTCCTTAATCTCAAATTCAATTTATGCTTTAAGTAACTAGACTTCTTTATATACCTCAAGCTCCAAAACTTTAAAAATGATCTTCCCTATAAAACTTAAATACCTTTCAAAATATGTTCGACACATATTAAGCAATTATAAAGCAATTTGGCAGATTTCAGTTTAAAACAGTTAATTTAACACTAGCTCAAAAATAGATCCCTTAAAATAGATGAGCAACGGATAAACCCATCTTTAGCTTTTTAACGATTAACGTCTACAGGGTATAGCCAAAAAACAAAAAAAAAAACAAAAACGAGAAGAAAAATCTGTGAAAAGCCTAGCCAAAAGACCGTCTGTAGAATTCGCATAAGTCGAGTGCGAATTCCCACCAACTCTAATTGCAGGCTGGGAAGCGTTGCAGCTAAAGCGAAACAACTACAACTTGATTTATTTAAGCTACCCAAACAGCCCATAAATAAAGCTGTTGAACTAGCCGCATCGCCGCGCAGGAGAGACAGAGAGAGAGAGAGAGAGAGCCAGATAGATAAAGAGGGAGACAGGGAGTTGGGGCAGCAGCAAGAAGCTGGTGCAGGCGTTGGTGACGCTGCCTGGCGGTTGTTGAATGTTGGATGTTGAATGTTGGTTGGTGCCTTACCCATCGAGACTCGAGACCCAAAGAGTCAGTCTGTAGTCCTCTTCTCTGCTTCTTCGTCTTCTTCTTCTTGGGCACTTGGGGGCATAGGCTTTCAGGTTAAGTAGATGCGGCGACACGCGGGTCGTTGCCAAAGCGAACGACCTTAAGACGCTGCAACACTGCCAACCAACCAATCCAATCCACTGCGCTCCAATCCAAAGCAACCACTCCACTTCATTGAATGATATGCAAGATTTAGTTGCATGTTGTTGTTGTTCTTGTTGTTGTAGTGTTACCGTTGCTGCACTTCATCGATGCTGCTGCTGATTTTTTGGCATCTCGCGCGATAGTCGAGTCCAACGAACAACTCATAACTGCAGGCAGGCAAACATGCCGCTCCTTGACTACAAATGCCTTGGCCCGGAGACAAAGAGAGAGAGAGAGAGAGACAGAGAGTTGGAGAGAGTTAGAGAGAGTGCGATTGTTTTTTAATTATGCTCGAGTTTGTGACTGACACCCAGGAGAAAAGACTTACAGGTCCTCCACTCCATACACAGGTCCCTTGTTCTTATTTTTGGCTGCTGCGGCTGCTGCTGCTTAACATGGCGCGTATGTTGCTGCAGCAACGAATTCGAAGTTGACTTGGACTCGCGACTTGACTGAGTGACTGCCTTTTTGAGGTTATGTGAAAGGTCAAGTTCGTGATCGCATTCAAACATTTTTGCCAACCACTCATCTTGCTGCGCAGATCTACTCGTCTCCCTCCCTCTTCCTCGCTATCTTTCTCTAGCGCTCCCGCTCTCTCTGTCTTCCCTTTAACCCCCAGTGTGGTCGTGGTCTAGCTGGGAGGGGGGAGAGCTGGGGCTGGTGGCTTTTGTGTGGAGTAAGGGGAGTCTCGCTACACGAGTGTGAGCCCGACCCAAAGCCCAAAGAGACGTCGTCGTAGAAAAATTGAAGATGAGCGTGCCACCACCACGCCACGATTCTGCCATTGCCACACTGTGTACCCCCCACCCATCCGTCTCCCTCCCTCCCTCCACAGTACATCCGCTGCCCGCTCGGCTTCGCCCGCCACCTTGTCGCACCAAATTGAGTGAATGTAAACTGTGGTTTACTTGTTTCCAGCGTTGTCATAGTAATTTTTCTGCACTATAACAACGGGCAGCGTCGCCTCCAACTTCAAACTGCAGCTCCCAGCACCCCAGCCCAGTAGAAACCTCCTAGATCCAAACCCAAAACCAAAAGACGGTGGCAGCAGTCACCAAAAAAAAAAAACAACAAAAAAATACCAACAACATAGAAAAACAGACAAAAAATGGAGATGCTGATGACACTGGAGACACGTTGTCTCTCTGGCAATCGTGCAACTGACACACCAGCAACAGCAACATCAACAACAACAACAACTGCAACAGATGCAACAACAACAACAGCAACAACAACATCGAAATGTTATAGCAGCATATGCCACACGAACCAAAAATTACACTGGACAACACAGGGTGCGGCTGTGGTATGCAACGCAGGGCGGGGAGTGTACACAACAATTTGGGTGGGGAATCAGTTACTTATTCTGCATCTTCTTCTTCTTCATTGCTTTGAGGATGATTTGAATGTCGTCGGTTGCCGATGTTGCTGCCACTATTGCTGCTCCTCATGTGATTTCTCAGGCACTTTGATTACGGATTAACTGCCTACATCCAGCTAATAATTTGGCCAAGACTTGGTTTGGCTATAATAATTTAATTAGCATATTTGTGCTTCAGCTGCTTGGGACTTTTTCTGACATTATTGTCACTTAATGCATTTATATTGATTTGTTGTACAGATAGAAATTTAAATATCTTTTCAGAAAAAAAAATATATATGTTTTTAAGCCAAAATATTATGTTTAAAGTGTTGTATAAATGTATATAAGATAGTTAGTGCAAGAATTATAATTTAATTACATTTATTGAATATTTAAATTTTGAATTATTAAATATTATTAAATATTTTTTTTTTTTTTTTTGGCTCTTTCGACTATTTTTTTATCGTTTTCGTAGAGCTTTTGTCTAAAGCAAAATATGTTTTATTTTTATTTACACTTTATCTTTACAAAAAGTTATACATTTCCAGCTAGCAACATTCAATTTCGCTTATTTTTCTTCTATCTTTGTATTAAACTAAGACTCTATATGCTTATAGTATATATGTCTATTAATATTAATTTAAAATTTGCGTTGCTAAGTGCTCGGGTCTTGGCCATAGTTTGACATTGTTTGTGTCGCTGCTGTAAGCACAATGTATTCAGTAACCTGAGACTGATCAGAGCGACATGCGTTGCTTTTGGCGTCGGTTAACGCCTAACTAACAAGTGGCTCAACTGCTCCATGCTGCATGCCACTGCATCCCTCTGGGCCTCATAAAGTGTGGCCCGTGTGGAGCCATAAATCAACGCCCATGTGGCTTAGCTGGGCAACCAAAAACGAAACCTGCTGCACAGTGTGCCTTGGCCAGGCTTTAACGACTGTGTGTGTGTGTGTGTGTGAGTGTGTAAAACTGCGCATCTTCCCAGCCTGCGAGGAGCATGCGAAAAAAAAAGAATAAAACACAAACAAATATATCTATATAAATAAATAAAAAATAAACAGTAAACAGTAAACAGAAAACAGAAAAAAGCAAGAACCACGTCGACTCAGACTCAGACGCAGTTGCAATCCAAGCAGATCCATCCCAGCCCAGGGCCTGCGCCTAGAGCATAGAGTGGAGCGGAGCAGAGCAGAGCAGAGCGGAGCAGAGCGGAGCGGAGCAGAGCGGAGCGGAGCGGAGTGGAGCGGAGCATATAGCATATGCTATATGCTATATAGCATATAGCATAGAGCGGTAAGTAGATCCACGCTTTCGTGAGCAAACAATTCGAAAGCTGACAAAAGTGCTGTGCAATAACATGTTAACGACGATCTCTCTGTGTGCTGACGATCGATGTGACTCCACAGTGCGAGTGCGAGTGCGAGTGCGAGCGAGATGGCGACACAGATAGAGACAGCCCACACGACAACGAATCATAAGCCACGACACGAGCTGTTTGCTGCTCCTCAAAAAATATACAAAAAAAAAACCAATACAAAGCAATATACATAAGTACATTTTGCTAGATCTGCTCAGGCAACTGATATAAATCGATCGCATCTGCATCGAGTCGAGTGCTGTTTTCGTTATTTTCGTGTAGCTCATTAGTTGGCAGCTAATTTCGCAAGCGTTTCGCCAGACAATGCCAGCCAAAAAGTATTAAGAAAAAAAAAATACTGTAGTTGCATATTTATTGGTCATAAGTGCGCCGACAAACAAATACAAAAAAAAAAAAAATGTACAAAAAATTTGTTTGCAAAATTTGTCTCCATACAAAAACCGCCAAAATGCTATAGCATATTAGCAATTTGCATTGTTTGGGGCGCAACATGTGTGCAGACGGACGGACGGACGGCCGGACGGACGGACGGACGGACTGTATGGAGTGGTGTCTGCACTGGTTTCAGGCCTTTCCAACCACAACTGTTTGGCCTTATATAAAGAGCAGGCAACAATAGGCTGGCTGCCTGGCTTGACTTGGCTCTGTCTTTGGCTTTGGCTTGTACGTAGCTGTGAAAGAATTCTTTGCATCCGCCTCCAATTCGTGCCCAGACAGCAGCACCCGCGCACATGCTCCTAAATGGAGCCTTCGTGTAAACAGAAAAATTTGACTCATGACTTCGTCTACACAACAACAACAACAACAGCAACAACTGTAGCAGCAACAGCAACTGTAGCAGCAACAACAACAACAACAAGAGCACATTCACATCCTTTTTTGGCGGTGCAACACACACACACAGTGCTACACTTTTAGTTTTGCTCAAATTAGTCAGCGGGATTTTTGCGGCTGTGTTTCTACAAATTAACGCCAATTTCGTATCACGTTATTAATAGTAACCATTAAATTGCCCGCTCCACGCTCTGATCATTATCTGGCGGCTAACAAGACAACAACAAAAGCCGCTGAACCGCTGCTGCTGCTGCTGCCTGCTGCCTGTTGCTGCTGCTGCTGTGGATGCTGCTGCTGCTGCTGTTGCTGCTGCTGTGGATGCTGCTGCCTATGGGCTAGTGGGTGAACCACTGTGTTGTGATTCCTTGCGGGTCCGAAATTGGCAGCCGCAGCTGGCTAGCTGGCTAGTCTGGCCAGGCAAACGTCTTGCCTTAATTATCTGCATGGCCAAAAAGAAAGAGCGCACAAAAAAATACTACACTAAATTGTTTATGTGTATTTTTAGTAGGCATAAAAAAACGGCAAGCAAAACAGCAAAAAACAAAAAAAAAAAAAAAAAAAAACAGCTGCAGTCGCGTCACCTTTGTTTGCCGTATAGAGAGCGATAAGCTTGTTAACTGTTAACCAAATCTGTAGCAGGCCACTGTAAAATGGCCAAAAACTCTAAGTGTGCATATGTGTGTGTGTGTGTGTGTGTGTAGTACGCCCACGTTGGCCATTTGAGCACTGCAGTGCAATGTGCACTCATTTTTCTTCATTTTTTATTATTTGCCATCTAATCAATGAGAAACTGTCTAATTAATAGTCCTCCTAGAGATGACAGCGTGAGCGTGAGTGAAAAACCAAAAATAATTAATGATTTACTCAGCCTAATCAAATTTAGTTGTTTTCTTTTTATAATTAACATGTTAAGCTTTTAGTTTAATTTATTTACAAAAAGCATGCCTTGAGAAGTTTGTTGAGCGTGAGATAAAAATCATTTTTGTTTGTGTTAATAAATTAATAATAATAATAATTAATAATAAATAAGTTTACCTAATTTGACAGACAGACTTGTCTGCTCTTACTGATCAAGATTATATATATTTTATGGTGTCGGAGATGGAATCTTTTTATTTTTTGTTTTTTTTTTTATTTTTTACATTTTTATTATAACTTTTTCCCCATTTTACAAGGGGTTCAATTAATTAATTAATGCTTTTGTATTTTAAATTGAGAATGTATACAAATTCAAAATGAATAAATAAAATACCAAATTGCCACAAGCACAATTCATAGTCTAGTTAAATGAAGGAGTTTCCTAAATGTTTCCAAAAATGCTTTTAAAAATGACTCAACCTTTTTTTTAACAGTAGAATTCTCGAGTCATGACTTTAATTGAATTAAATATAAAGCAAAAAACTGTTTGCTAATTTTATCTGTAATATATATCTATATTAATTGAACTAATGGGATTTACGATTGCCTTTGTGCGCGGTGCACACGTCCATCTCTGACTTGTTGCAGACACTTGGCCAAGATTTGCAACTACTTAGAGTCGGAGGCCCGAGCGATGCCAGATAATAGATAAACAAATGCGAATCGGATAATGTCATGTAGTCATGTCATATGTTAGCAAAAATCAGAGAAAAAAACTCCAAAAGCAAAAAAAAAAAAAAAACTAGAGCAGTAAGTCAAAAGCAAAGCTGAAAAACATTCTTATCGATTACACCTGAGACCTCAATCAATAAATTGATTGTTAGCGATCAGTTTAAGGCAGGCAGGCAGGCAACCAGGCTAGCTGGCTGGCTGCAAGTGGTGCAGCGGTGTTGCAGTGGTGCACCAGCCACCACATGCCTCGCATACAAAAGAGTTTAGCTGTTGCTGTTGTTGCTGTTGTTGTTGCTGCTGTTGGTCGGCTCTTAAGATAAGCCGCCGTGGCTGCTGCTGCTGCTGCGGTTGCTGCTGCTGTTGCCTCTGCCTAGCCTGGCTTGGCCTGGCCGGGTCTTAGCCAGGTTTGGGTCCAAGTCCAAGCACTTTTGATCGCTGCCATGCGATAGGCGGCGAGCGGCGTTGTTAGGAAGTCGTCGCTTTGACCGTTTGTTTGTTTGTTTGTTTGTTTTGTGTTGTTGTTGCTGTTGTTGTTGTTGTTTCATTTCGTTGAGGCATAAAGCAAGATTTGTGTAAATGTCAGGTGGTAATAGTGACACTGTGCGCCACTTGATTGGTTTTACTTCTGACCAACAACAACAACAACAACAACACTGCTTGTGTGTGCCAATTTTATTTTATTTTGTTATTTCGTATTTTTTTTTTCCTAACTGAATTGGTCGCAAGGTTGTTATGGTTCTTGCTGCTGCTGCTGCTGCTGTTGTTGTTGTTGTTTGCATTTCTTTAATTGGCTCATTTTCGCGGCACATGTTGGCCATAAAAAGTACACAAGCAACAAAAAAAAAGAAGAAAAAAAAACCGAAAATGGTAGCCAAAAATTTATTGCAGCTTAATGAAAATGCATAGCACACAAAGCTGGCTAACACGACAATCGCATCTAAGCCATCAATAAAACATGTAAATCAATTGTGCCGCATACATGGCGTATGAGTTATGTTGATTTCCACAGCCAGTGGCAGTTGTCAACTCAATAGAACATTGAAATCAACTAGGTTGTGACAGTTTAAGTCGAATTTGGATTTATTTTTGGATAATATTTAATTAGTATGTAAGGAATATAATATTCTTGATAATTGGTAATGATCCAAATTAGTGTTTAAGGCATTATTCAAGGCAGATTTTAAGGTGCTTAAAATGTTACATAAAAAATACTCAATATATTTCTCGATCTTAAAAGAATTAATACAAAATAAAAGTTAATGTAATACAATTATTTTTAATATTATATTAGAATTGAAATGTTATTCATTTTTAAAGGTATCTAGTTTTTAAAGCTCAAAATGCATTGCGAATTCTCTTTCTAAACTTAAATTAAAATTCAAATTTAATTAAATTAAAAAATTCATTTCAGAATCAACTTAGGCCCGTTCTAATATTTCCTTTTCAAAAACAACTAAATCAATACTGCAATTAAGGTTTAGTCACGATTAAAAGCCGCAATTTATTAAAAATTTGTCCTTAAAAAATTTCACATTGGAAAGTTTCAAACTTTTCATAACTAGAACTTTTTGAAAACCGAACCGATTTACAAAAACAATGTTTTTCTGTGATTGGTTGCGCCTCCAGCTCAAAACAGCATTTAAATTGGGAAACACGATTTCCAGTCGAAATTCATGTGAAAATTCTATTCCAAAAAAGCGCATCAACTGTTTTCCACAGCCATAAATCAACTTTCCAATGTGTGAGTGCAGTTAAGACTGGTAAAAACAGTAATTTGCAATTTAACTGCTTTATTTTAGTTAGTTCCAGCTTTATGGAATTTTATTGCATTTGCTCGCAGATTGTTGGGTGTAGCAAGCCCAAAACTCTTCAAATCGCAACTGGTTGCCAAACGCTGATCGCAAATCTGCTTAAGAAAACCACTTCAGGCAGCTTTAGGAACGCCCACTAAGAAAGCCAACACCTAAAAGAGGCACCCAAAAAATGAAAAAAAAAAAAAAAAAAACAACAACAGAGCGTCAGTTGCAATTGAGTGTTGTGTTTGCCTCTCGGTCGTAAATTGAAAGCACACGCTGCGTCATCAAAGTCATTAAACTGTCGACTGCTTACGGAAGTTTCACTGTGTTGCTGCTTTTTGGGGTGTGGATCTGCGTTTTGTTGTAAGCGAAATGTGCGGCAAGAACGTCTGAGGCAAACATACATACATACATGTGCTGGAGTGTGGGTGCCACACAATGCGGAGGTGTAGAATGTGGCAAGCCAGCCAAACAGTCAGTCAGTCTGTCAGTCTGTCAGTCCGTCAGTTGGAAGCTGCCTTGCAAGTGATTTAAAAGAAATAATAATAAAAGCGACAAACTTTGTGCCACATCCAAAAACCAAAAGCCTGCCAAATCTCGGGTGTGTCTCAACACTGGCGACAATTTCGCAATGCTGCCAAAATGATGTCTAAAAGGTGTGTTCTACACACATCTCCTGCCTCTGTTTGTCACTCTTGCCTCTCTTTTGCAACTCTTGTCTAGTCGGTGCATTTCAAACGGCGTTTTAATGATACGCAACTAAAGAAAAACCTTAAAAGAAAAAGGGAAACTGCCGCTTGCAATCACAATGGAAACAAATATTTTGTCACCTTTTGAGACAAACCGACAAATTAAAATACGCGCAACTTGAATGATGCCTAATGATTCTGAATCTAAATCAGCCAAAAACAAAAAAAAAAAAAAATAAATAAAATGAAACCTCAGAGAAATAAAAACTAAGTAAAAACAACGCCTCCTCCTCCGATTTCGATTGTGACTCCTCCGTTAATCGTGACTTTCATAATCAACCTTCAAAAGGTTTTTCGCTGCCACAAACGAGTAGCGTGTACCAGGCGCAAAATGGGCTGCAAAACAACAATAGCAACAACAACAGCAACAACAACTACAACAACAACAAACTGAAAAATCAAGAAGAAGCAGCAGTAGAGTAAAAAAAAAAACTAACAACATTTGAAGCGTTTACTTTGGCGCTTCATCGAATATTATTTCTCACGTTCTATTTTTTTGTTGCTGCTGTCGCCGTGCTTGCCCCTTTTCTTATTGTTGTTGTTGTTGTTGCTGTTGTTGTTGTTGTTGCTGTTGCTGTTGTTATGGGTGATTTTCTGTGTTTTTGTTTATCATCGGAACTGAGATTGAGTCGAATGCAGCATCATCAGCAACTGGCAGCCAGCTCGAACAGTTCTCACTGCTTTAGTTTTTTTTTTTTAAATGCGCCTGATTTTTATTGGAGCAACATTTTTTTTTATTTCTTTATTTTTTATTTCGGATTATTCGAATCGAAGAAGGTGTGAATTTCATTGAGCAAACAAACTGATTTTCAGTTTAATTGGTATTGAAAATGCAGTGTTTACTGGGCTTGGAACGAGTGGAATGGAACACGCCACACGTAATCTGTCAATTGCATGTGGAAGAGATGTGAGATAACTTTGAGATATTTATGATTATTAACGAGCTAATCGACTAGTTAATTTGCCAGGATCGTTGCACAGAATCATGTATATAATTTACTACAGAAACCAAAATACTTTTAATAAATCTTTGACTTTTATTATACCCAATTTGTCAAGAGAATTAAGCGCTGCAATAAAATAATAATTAGAAATAAATGATTACGTGTGGCATGCAACTGAAATGAAGCTATGTTATGCATTTTGGCCATTACTTAGCATTTGGTATGCCATGTGAGTTAAGCTTAGGCAATATCTATTTCCATTTACAATTAAACACTTCCTGTGGCTGCTGCCATTCAATCGTTTCATTAGATGGCCATTGCAATTAAGCCATAAAAGCCGAAGACCAATTTTCAATTCAATGTAAAAATGCACCCAGTCGTCTTAACTTAAAGACTAAAGACGGCAAGCCTGAAGACTGAAGACTGAAGCCTGCTAACTGAAGCCTGAAGACTGAAGCCTTTAGCCAGGTTTGCATGTTAAAAATCATAAAAATGTTAAATGACAAGCGGGCTCATGTACGCTTTAGCGACTGTCTGTCTGTCTGTCTGTTTGTCTGTCGTTCTGTCTGCCTGTTGTAGTTGTTGTTGTTGTTGTTGTTTGCTGTTGTTCGCATTGTCAAATTGCGATCAAAAACGCAACAACTGAAACATGCCACACGGAGACGTAGTTGCCAACCAGCAGCATCATGAATCAAAGCACAAACAGCTAACTGAGTGAGCAGGCTAACAGCCAAGCAACAACAACAACAACAACAACAGACGGACAGACAGACGTACAGATAGACAGTCGGACAGGCAGATAGACAGACTGTTAGCCAGGTTAACTGAATCGGCGCTGAATGCGTTTTAACGGCTACTTGTCTTTGGCTATTTATTGAAAGGATTTTCAACACTCGCAACACTCACACTGAGAGACTGCAGCACTCAGCAGTCATTCATGCATGCATTCAATCATTCGCGAATGTGAATACAATTCGAAATCGTACAACAAGTCGCACATTTGCGCCTACCACATGTCCACCTAGCTGCGTCGGTGATGCCACTCACCCATGCAGCAGCAGCAGCCGCAGCAGCAGCAGCAGTAGCAGCAGCGGCAGCCACATTTGATTATGAAAAGCCGACTTGCGTCTCTGCAACCAAATCGATAAAAATAATTGGTTGACTGCGTCTGCAACTGCAACTGCAACTGCAACACACAGCATTCGTGGCGCTCGAGTTTTGTTGAATTTGCAGCTTGACATGAATTGTGTGTGTGTGAGAGAGAGAGAGAGAGAGAGAGAGACGGGAGACAGGAGACTGAGTCTGGGGAGCCATATTACAACATGGACACTTTGAGTGCAGACAGTTGAGCTTTTCCCACGTTCGTGAAAATATTTGTGTGCGCAAATTATTGGAAAATGAAACAAACAAACAAAACAAAAAAAATTGAGCGCATTTTTTTTGGCTAACGATTTGAATGTGATGTGCTTGTAAAGTATTTTCAGCGAAATTTTGAGCTTTTCCAAATGAAAAACTATGCAATGCAATTGTATTTCCCATATTAAGCTGTGTGGCAAATACTTGAGAATTTTTATATGGCAAATGTATTTGCCCCAAATTAAGTTGTTTAAATCATTTGCGAAATTATCGAAATCGAGATGTTAAAAATGCAATCAAGAGTGGTATTTTTATAAAAGGTACTTAAAATAAATTATAGAAACATAATCCGAAAGAACTATTCCATCCCTAATATGCATCATTATTATTAGGTGTCTTGCGAATATTTAAAGTGAAAGAAGCCAACGGGAATATCTCTAATGTTCTCTATCATTATAACTTTACTCCTTTGCTCAGTCTTCTGTGGATTAAATTTATGACATAAAGTTGAGGAAAAGCAGTTGATTAAGTAGCAGCGATTAGCCGAAGCTCTAAAAGTTAGTATATAGCTTAAATACCAAACGATCTGTTAAAAAGTTTTTCATTCCTCATTTGGCATTTTTTTTTTATCCTTCCGCAGCCGCAAAGTGTGATAAAAACAAATTACAAAACACGCCAGCGGAGATCGCAGGGTATCTTAATGTCACTTTGTTAATTAGTGGTTCAGTTTTCGTTTTATGGATTTCACTTGCGATTTAATTAATGCCTTTGGAGTCGTTAATTATTACGCAAAGCGTCTAAACAAATGTGAGCAATGTGTTTTATACACTTATGAGTAACTCGAGTGTCCCGGGTGCTTGTTGCAAGTAGTAGTCGCTGACAGTTGTCAACAGTTGCAGTTGCAGTTGCATTTTGTGTTTGTACAGAGTTGCCAAGCGTCGACAACACTTTAAAAATTAATTGCTTAGATTTATGAGCCCAGTTAGCAGCGATTCGCCTGAGAGTCACAGTCAGACACAGACACGAAGACAGAGACAGAGATAGAGGCAGTGGCAGTGGCAGTGGCAGAGACAGAGAGTGCGTGCCCCGTCCGTTAGACGGCCATATAAGGCGGCGAATGTTGCCAGCTTTATGCATATAGCTGAACCACATTTTAGCCACTTCACACTTTTATCTGTTTAAAATATGAAGCGGCAAACTATGGGAAAATCTTTTTATTTTATAGAGCAGCAGCAGCCGCAGCGGCAGACGCTGGGGCAGCCGACAGTCAATTGTGTGGCAAAGATTTGCTCGTTCTGATAAGGATGCATTGGATGCACTCGTGAGCGTGAGCCGGAGTACCGCTTGTGAAGCATCTAGCAGCTTGCAGCTTGCAGCTTGCAGCTTGCAGCTTGCAGCTCGCAGCTCGCAGCATGGGTGCCCCGGCCAGGAGATGCTCGTGGAGCGATTTCGTTGCGTCGATCTCGTTGCTGCCTCTTACACTGTAAACAATATATTTTGGCCTGGCAATTTGGTTAATATATTTTTGGAGTAGTTGCGAAGTTATATTTATTTAAGCTATTTAAAAATGTATATTTTATATATAGCTTTAGCCAAATGTTTAAGAATTATGCAGTTCTGCTTGCCTCCTGATTGAGACGAGCACAAAAATGTTAAAACTATTTATGATGAATATATATAAAATATGAACTCCAAGTTTACAGACAATAGCGTAAATAGAGCCAATAACGGATGCACATTCCATAAAATGGGAGTAGAGTATCTCAATTTGAATTATTGCTTTAGTAAGCCAATAAAGACAGAGCCAGACTCCATTAACAATAAAATTGTAATTAATGTGTTTTGTTAAACAAAAAGCAGGATGTATTTTTAAACGCAAATATATTTAACGGTATAGTTAAATGAAAGGTTATTTTATTATTCTCGCCAAGTTACCACTTTTAGATATTTGCAATCTAATTGAATAAAATGACAGAAATGTGATTAAATAAATATCATCAGCAAAGGTTGCTTGCAATTTTCTAACGTGTAGCTTTTGTTGTTGTTGTTGCAGTATTTGTATTGTTGGTCTGGCCAAACTGTCTTGGCTATAATTAGACAATAAATAAAAGCGGCAAACAGAGCACAGCTTATTGGGGCGTTGCCCACAGACTGCCACAACTGCAACTGCAACGCAATGTGGAACTGCAGCAGAGTCGAGCTTTTGCTTGCTGGCCAATCCGAATGCTGGCAATCAAAAGCCGCGACAAATTGTACATTTTGTGGTCACAAATTGAGTTAACGCTGCCAAATTAGCCGCATAAATTTATCGCCGCTAAACGAATGGAGCCGAACAACAACAGAGACACGGAGACAGAGATGGAGACACGGAGATGGACACGGAGACGGAGACGGAGACGGAGACTGAGACTCAGGTTGGGAGACTGCCCCAAACGTTAGTCGAGATTGGGGCTTAATTAAGTCTTTACGAGGCAACGGGCAGCAATTTCAAATGGGTGCACAACTTGAACGCTTAAATAAATAAATCTGGTTGTTGTTGTTTTTGTTGTTGTTGCTGCTGCTGCTGCTGCTGCTGCTGCTGCTGTGGCCAACAATTGGCGCTTGGCCGTTTCGCCGCTGTTTTGTGGCCAATAAAAGATCGCAGCGCGCTGATTTGACAGGTGAACAATTTTGGGTTGGGCTGCGGTCCGAGTGCTCCAACTTGCCAAGTGGCCAACAACAGTCAACCAACCAACCAACCAACCAGCCAACAACAACAACAACAACAGTGAGGCATGTGTCGCTGCTGCTGCTGCTGCTGCTGCTGGTTGTTGCCACCACCCACCTGGACCGCTTTTGTTGTTAGATCGCAGTTTGGCCTCAAGCCGGGGCCACACATTTGTTTTGCCTAAAGATTATTTCAACAAACTGGTGACAACAAATTAATTTAAGCGATTGCCCGATATCTGCTTAGGACTTTACTTACTAACTTATTTTGTTGTTGTTGTTGTTGTTGCAGTTGTTATTTCTGTTAACTTGTATTGTTTGCTTGTTTAAACTGTGGCAGTTGGCTTAACTGGGCTTAGTGTCTTGTCTTGTTTGTGTGGCTGCAGCTTGTGTCTTATCGAAGTCACTTGTTCTCTGCTCATATCTTGTTAAACATATATCACACATTAGTCAGTTTAGCTAACTGGACAGGATGACATCGGTTTAGCAGTTTTAAAAGACAACGAATCGATTAGGCAAACTGAACAAGGAGCTGGCTACAAATTCTGTGAGATGAAGTTGACCAGGAGCCAAAGATATTTATTGGAAAACTTCAGTTAATAAATAAGAATTAGATACAGGAATGAGAGTTTCTTTAAATATATCGATAACTTTCGTCAGAAAAATCGTTAAAATTTAAGTGTTTCACTTTTAGTTTTAGAACTCAACTAGAGAATAAAAAATAAAAGTCTGGGAATTGAAATTAGGTTCAGTTTTGACAAGGTTAAAACAGATTTAAAGTAAGAGAGGGAGAGAGGGATAAGTAGGGAGATCGCAGGAGAATTAATTTAATGACTGCCACTCTGCCACTCTGCCACAGCTCCAGCTACTAAGACCAATAATTTGCAGACATTATGCAATTCTTAATAAAAATAATTCAATTGCCTATTAAATCAATCAAAATAAAAAAAAAAAAAACTTAAAAGCCCGTAGCTAAATAAATAATAAAATTTAAATTGCAATAAATAAAAAAAATACTTGCAAATGAAAGGAATGCATTAGAATAGAAGGGAAGACAGTCTCGTGATTAAATCTGAATACCCTTACTATATGGCAGCTGTGCCGCAGTCCATCATTCGTATCCTTACCAAATTGTATACATTTCACTCTATCAGTGTTCGTCTCGGTTGATTACTTCATTTATAGCTGTCTGGCCATGTTTTCCTCAACGTTGTCTTTTCCTATTTTTTTTTTTTTCGTTTGTGGCTTATGCAAATCTTGGCTGGTTTAAAATTGATTGCACACTTCAGTGTGGGGAAGCAGGCGGATGACGGATGCGATCGCGGCGACCATCAGCGACGGGGCCCGCAAATAAATATCACAACGCTCAGCCATAAATAAAAAAACACCAAATCGATTGAAAAAACAAAAACAACAACAACAGCAACAATGAAAAATATTGTGCCACACAAAAAAAAAAAAAAAGAAAAAGAAAATCGTTGAACGTCGATTTTGCAAGGTCAAACGGAGCGTATGAGCAATGTTGCTACTCCGACTGGGCTCTGGTCTGTGGCCCTTAGACTTTTCAAAAGTCAACAGCAGTTTAAACTCGTTTGCAAAACACTAACGGGCTTGTTCTCCTCCCCCCCACCCCTTCCTCTCCTCTGTGGCGACCTACCGCCCTCCTCTCGCTTGCAGCACTCGCTTCCACTCAATTTGTTTGCCCAGCGGCATTGAGAATTGGAGTGTCAAACTTTCAGCTTTCAGTGCACGCCAGGATGCCGCAGATGTCGATGTCGATGTGGATGTGGATGTGGATGTGGCTGTGGTTGTTGCCACAACGGGGCAGCAAGCAGGCAGTCAGGCAGCCAGGCAGGCAGCAAAGATGCTTCTTGCTCGCTTGCTGTTTTTGTATTGACATTAAATGAAATAATCTGCGATGATTGTGCATTAGTTGCAGTCAGCAGGCGTAGAACCAGACAAAGAGAGAGCGAAAGAGAGAGAGAGAGAGAGCAAAAGAGAGAGAGCGAGAGCGAGATGGAGAGACTGGATAATAGTTCTAGACTGCTGTATTTGGGGAGAAGCGACATCGTGGTTCCCATGGCATGATTTTGCATGAAATAATGTGGCGCACGAGTGGGCGGGCAAACTGTGGCCTGCAACTGTTGCTGGAGGAGCTGTGCGGGGGGCCACTTGTCGTGGCAATCGTTGCCAAGCTGACTGCCTGCCTCACTGACTGCCTGACTGCCTGGCTGCCTGGCTGGCTGGTTGGCTGCTTCGGTTTCGGATCTTGGCCTGGTGGATGCTTCATTCAGTTTGTCTGTCGGTTTCTGTTTCTGTATTTTTGTCTTATTTTGTTTTTTTTCTTCTGTATTTGTGTGTGTCCGCTGTCTTAGCCAAATTTGCGACGAAACAGGAACCGTTAACTGCGGCAATTTGTGCTGCCAACGTCCCTCAGTTTGTTTCCCACGTTATAATTCGTTAGGTTTTCAATGCCCTCACTTCAGTTATTTTTCATGCTCATTTTTTTTGTTGTTGTTGTTGTTTTTTTTTTTTTTTTTTTTGGCCTTGTCGACTTGATACAGTTTTTTTTTGTTTTTTTTTTTTGGATTTCTAATGACACTCGCTTAAAATGGTAGTTAGCCAAAGTTGAGCAGAAGTTGGGCATTAGAATTTCGTGTTGTGTTGCAGTCGAATTCGGAGAGCCAGAAATTTGTCTACAAGTGGCCAAAATAAGTGTGTTAACTGTTTGTTAATTTTTACACCTGGTAATTGAATAACAAGCCGCTTTAATAACTCCTTAAAGCGGCAGATTTTCAATTGATTTTAATGAATATTTAAATTGCTGCGATTAAGATTAAAGATTTGCGGCATTAGTTAATTATTAACTGTAAAGATTTCAGTTCTCAGTTAACTTAAATCCCATTTTTATACCAATTTTTATGCACAGCTTTCAGCTAGTCTCATTTGCTGGGCTGGGTTTCTGGGTAGTCTCCAGTTTGGGGCATCCCCTCGGGCTGAGTTAAGCTGTTGGGCTCGACACTTGGACTTGTGCCTCGATCCGTTGCGTGAGGCCCGAAACCTTTCTCTTTTTATTTTTTTTTTATTTCGATTCGTCTCCTTTTCACTGTCTTAGCCATCTTTTTGCCTTCTTTTTGCCATCTTCTTGCACTTTTTGTTCATTTGCTAAGTGCGCATCACGTGCAAGCAATTATTTTATCAATCATTTAGGCGCTTTTTGCTGTTGTTGTTGCTGGTTGCTGGTTGCTAGTGGCTGGTTGCTAGTTGCTGTTGCTGGTTGCTAGTTGCTAGTTGCTTGTTGCTGGTTGCTCCTCGCCTGGCTGCCTTATGTCTATGGCTCTTTTCTATGGCTCTGTCCCGACTTCGGGGCTGGTGCTCAAACAGCGAAAACGCATTTAATGTCTGCTTAGTGTGATTACGACGCATTAATGCCCGTTCCCGTGCTGGCCAAGATATCCCCACCTCTCCCACACACCTCCGCCCCTCCGTCCTCCTAGCAGTCTTCAGCTCACCCCATGCCGCATGTTGCATCTCTGCCGTTGTATTTTGTTTTTACTGTTTTACAGTCACCGGCGGCGCGTCGCGACTCTCTGTAGTTGTTGTTGTTGTTGGTGTTGTTGTTGCAGTTGTTGTTGTTGTTGTTGTTGGTGTTGTTGTTGTAGTTGTTATATGTGTGTTAACTTTCAAATAAATTAAACATGAAGCTGGGATCATTTATTTCACTCGCTCCACCTAACTCGCTAGCTCGTTTGGGCCTGGCCTGACTTCGGTTTGGCCTGGCACCTGGTACGTAGTATGTACTATTAAATAGACCCACTCCATTCCTCATCCACCACATGGCTATCCCAGGCCGAGCAGCAAGCTATTCGCAATGTTTCTTCATTTTCACATTAAATGCGCAATTCCCGACATTTGTTTGAATTAACACGCGGCAATTACCGCTCACCAGCTCACCAGCTCACCCGATCTCCAGCTCACCAGGTCTCTAGCTCACCCGATCTCCAGACTTTAATTCATGGATACTATCGCATATTAGAGACGCACGTTTCTGTTTGTAGTTGTGGTTGTGATTGTGGTTGCAAAAGGACGCGGCTATTTGAGTAGGTTTCATGTCATTTGGATGGCAACTAAATTTGATTTTTTTTAGATTGTACTCAAATACGATCTCAAAATTCATGACTTGCAGCTTTTCCGTATCTATTTATAATACATCAACATATTAATCGATAAGATAAATCTTTTAGGACAGAAGCTTTAACATTTAAACATTTATTTACATTTTTATTTTATAATGAATATTTATTTATGAAAGGTCATTCGACGCAAGGTTGGAAATTTAATTTACATCTATTTAACATTATAACATTTCTAAATGTTGAATGAGATGTTGAGAAATTTAATTATGTTTGATTTCTTTATCAATAAAATTTTTATTACAGTGATTAAATGATGGCCACCCATGAAATCAAACTATTTATCGATAATCAGCAAATGCATAGCTGAATTCTGAAATGACAAATTGATAATTGATAGCACTTATTGATATTTCATTAAGATTAATATGTTTCAAATGAAAGTCTTTAAGGCCCATTAAGTTTATCGATCGTTTGCAAATTGTCGCTTAGCAACTCATGTCTTAATCCACGTTACAAGCCAATTTCTCTTGCCGTCTAATCAATAACAAATACGATCAATTAATCACGACGCTAAGCACTAAATGCCTAACAGGCTAAAAATGCAAGGAACGTGTATTCTACTTAGTACAAAACACACACACCACACACACACACACACACACACACACACACACATATACAGTCAGAGAGATGTGGCAAGCACTTTAAGTGACCGTCGCATCGTTTATCTGTTGCAGACAAAAAGAAATGCATAAATTATTTCCGCGAGGCATTTTAAAACGCCTGTTGGGCAACTTTCCGCTAGTCAGACTAAAGCTGAAGCTGACTAACTGCTCTCCAGCCTCCAACCTGGAGTCGACTCCAACTGGATGCTGCCTACTTACCGAGTGCTGACCATTTGGAAAGCCTTCTTCTGCTTCGTGTCCACGCTTTTGTCCATATTTGTACACAATTAGCAATGACACAAAAAAACAAAAACAAAAAGAGATAGAAACAAATACAAAACGAATAGCAACAGAAACAAACTTCACACACCATAAATCGATTATCATTGCGAAAAATACACGCACACACACTTAACACACACACACACACACACACACACACACACACACACACACACACATTGGCACACACACTTGGGCATTAAATCAAATGGCACATTTTACGCCTCTTTGGCTGTGCATAAATTTATTTATCGACTTGTCCATCGACTGGTGGCTGTCTGTCTGTCTGTCGCCTTATCGCAGCCATCGCCTATCGTCAATCGGCATTGCGTATACGCCACATGCCCCTGCCCCCAATCTCTTGCCACCTATCACCTGCTGCTTCTGTGCATGCATTAAATGTATAACAAAATTGTCATTAGCGTAAAGCATTTGTTAAGCGCTCCAGATTGCACAGATAAGCAGCAACAGCAGCAGCAACAGCAGCAGCAGCAGCAGCAGCAACAGCAGTAGCAGTGGCAGGGGCAGCTAAGGTGTCTGGCTGGCGATCTGGGTTGCTGGCCAGTGGCACATCCATCAACGCCGCCATTTGGCTTTTGCCAGTGCATCAATCGGTGGGCAACAGCGGCAACAGAGGCAGCAACACGCGCTGACAATCAGTGTGCGACAAGCTAACGAAACTGAATAATAAAAAAAAAAAACAAAAAAAGAAAAAAAAAAACAGAAACAGGTCCAGTTCCAGTTGCAGTTGCAAACACAGTCTTTGCAGTCTTTGCCTACCTCGCATTGCTGTTCACACCTTCGTGCGGCTGCCGTTTGTGGCATCGTTCTATTTGATATACCCTGTAGCCAATTATAAATCGGTGAAAGGCATATCCAAGTAATGTCGCTGATTTATGTGGCGCTCAAAAGCAGTGATTTATGAATCCAAAAAGTATATTTTACATAGTGTCTGATCTGTCTGAGTTGTGAATGGAATCTGAGAGTTCTGAGAGAGCAGTTCAAGTCAGAAATCAATGAAAAGACTACATTTGCTACAACATATTGAAAATTTCTAAATCTATTTTTGACAAAAGATCACTTTTCAAAGCCATTTCTGGCTTTATCAATTTTAGAAATTGGTCAAAGAAATATAATCAATTACAGAGATTAGATCAGAAATTAGGCTTATTAGTTCAAAAGCTGGTTAGGAATCGCATAACTGTTCTTTTAGTACTTGGTTACTAAATATTAAATGTTAACTTAGTAAATAGTATTTATAAATTTTATATATATATTATATATATTTTTATATTAATTAAATTTCATTTGCTTTTAACTAGGAAATTTTTGTAAGTTTGAGTAGAGGGTAACACGCAATCGCCAACAACACATGTTGTTTGATTTTTTTTTTTTTGGCCAGGCCAAGAGCTGGTGTAAAATGGCTGGATGATTGGCATTGCGTCTGTATCTCATCCTCATCCTCATCCTCTTCGTCAGCGTCAGCGTCTTGGCAGCTGTTGCCGCTTATTGACAATGCGTCTGGCGTTTTGCTAGCTTTGACTTTGGCTTTGGCTTTGGCGGTGGTCGTTGGAGTTGCTTTGATGGCACCACGAGGCAAACACCACGCCGCCAAGCCACCAGGCCAACAAGCCACCAAGTCACCATCGGGGCCAACTTGTGGCTAACTAAAAACAAGTTGCGTTGACATACCAATTAACTTGACAAATACATAATTGGTATCAAACAATTAAATGTTTTTTTTCTTTCCATCTCTCTCTTTTCATTTCTATCTTTTTTGTTTTGGTCTCTGCACATGCCGGGAATGTGCCCTGGCCAAGAGGCAGTTAACTAACGTGGCTAACAGAGCTGCCAGCCCATTTTGCTGTCAGCTTATGAGCGCAGAAATTCATTTAAATTTATCTAGTTGTCAGTTTTGCTAAGCTTTAAGATATTTGCACAATTTGCTCGTAAAAAACAAATCGAGCATTGCAAAAAAAAAAGGTTGTGTGGTAAAAGAAAAAACGATGGAAAAAAGAGGAAAAATCCACATACAAATAGAAATACAAACAGAAATAAAACGGCAGCCGCTAACGAAGCGCCAACAACGTAGAAGCCCAACTCGAGGATGACGACGACGACGACGACGACGACGTGGTGGATGCTGTGGGCAGCGCCAGTTGCTTGCCCCTTTTTGAGGAAGGGTATGCCCGATTGCACAGCCAGGTTGTTAAATCAAGTTAAAATGGTAGAAAATGCAACAAGTTATGGGGTATTTTTGTTTAGTCTTCAACATGAAAAAACCAATACTTTTTTTTATGTATCAATTATATTTAAACATTAATCAACCTATTTAAAGGCTAAAAAAACATTGATTTGTAACTGTATGAAAGAGACAGATCAGTTGAGTTTTATATAAATTTTCTTAATTTTCGTTTAGAATTGTTTTTTTTTTTAATTTTGAAAACCAATTCTAAACTCAAATTAAGAAAATGTTTGTGAAACTCAACTGATCTTGTGAAAAAAGCCTTTTACATTTTTTTGATCACTAATTTGCCAAGTGGAAATTAACTAGTCGTAAAACGTTTAATTTAATTGTTATCATTATTTAATTCATTAAAAAGCGATTTAGGAGAAAGGAAACAAAAACTTAATAATTAAATTGGTAATAAAAATGTTCCAAGTGGAAAGCTAATTTAACCAAGGCTCTCTTTTATTATAGAATAATAATAATAATATTAAGTAGAGTGTGTCAAATTCGTTAAACTAACTGAAAGAAATGCCGCTTAAATGACTCTTGTTGTTGTTGTTGTTGGTTGTTGTTGTTGGTTGTTGGCTGTTTGTTTGCCCGTTTGGCAGGTGCAGTTTGCATTCGCCAGTGTTTGTTGCTGTTGTTGTTGTTGCTGCTGTTGTTGTTGTTGTTGCTCATTAGTTTTTTGCTGCCACAAAGTCTACGTCTGTTACCATTTTGGGCTGGCTGGGAATCAGGCGCTGGATTAGCCAGCCAGAGTTTTAAAAGAGTTAAGAGCTAGGAGTCGAAGTTGGAGTTTGGAGTTTGGTGTTCCGTTCGCCTCTTAAGATAGATAGCAAAGCCAAAAGGAAAATCGAAAATCGCTCCATAGCAAGTGTGGGAAAACTTTTATTTCAAGGTTCAAAAGACGCCCGCAGAGTGTGAAAAATGGTCAAAGAAATAAATACAACACATGTGTGGATTTGTGTGGTTGTGTGTGGTTGTGTGTGGTTGTTGCCAAGTGTGAACTTAGGTTAGCTGCCCCCACGGCGTATGCGCAATGCAATAAATTCAGATGTGCAAACGGCCAAAAGCATTGCGGCTCTCTCTCTGTGTGTGTGTGTGTGTGTGTGTGCTGGTGTGTGTTGGTGTGTGTGTGTGTGTGTTGGCTGGTGCATTGCTCATACGCCATGTTGTTTCATAATTATAACTTAAATACGACAGTTTTATATAAAAATCCACTAGTAAATCAATGTGCGCGCCTGCCTGGCAATTAACTGCCAAGAAACGTAACAGACATAACGACGAGTCGGTTTGGTGGTGCAGCAGCGGTGGTGCACCGAAGCACGTCGCCAGCAACAGTCATATAGACGGACAGACAGACAGACAGACAGCTACTAGCTACAGCTAGCTAGCCAAGCTAGCTAGCCAAGCGAACTGTCAATTATAACCAATCGCACACCAAGTGCACATTAAACCCTATCAACTGTTTCTTGTTATTTATTGTTTGGTTTTGCCAACAAGTCGCATTTGGTGCGAGATCCGCATTGCAGCCACCACACAGCACCACCACCACCATCACCACACAGCACCACCGCTGCTGCTGCTGCTGCTGCTGCTGTGGCTGCTGCTGCTGCTGCGGCTGCTGGGCGCTGGCCTGCGGCAGTCTTTTTTGGCTTGATCGTCTTGGCCTCATCATAATTATCGCTGGCTGCTCGGGCGGCACGTTCAACGCAATCGCACAGCAAGAAGCAAGCAGCAAGCAACAAGCGGCAAGCGGCAAGCGGCAAGCAGCGAACTGTGAGCAGCCAGCAGCAAACAGCTTCCAGCCAAAGTCAAATGAGCAGTTTATGGCCAAGACGACCATTTTGAAGACGCGCCAAAGGAGCCAAGCCACCGCACACACTAACTTGACTCTCTGGTTATATTTTGTATGTGTGTTGAAGCCACCACTTGGGGCAACATTCACTTTTTTTATTGCACCACTTTGGCAATAGGCACAAGTGTGATTTCAAATCTCTGGGTCGCCTCTAAATTGGCAGAAATATGAAGTCAGCGTGTGCATTTCGGGTAAAAGCGGTGATTATATATATTTATGTGTGTGTGTGTGTGTGTGTGTGTGTGTAGTGTGTGTAGTGTGTGTAGTGTGTGTGTGTGCCGCATACGGAGAATGGACATTTTTGTGGTGATTTTTTTTTTTTTTTTGTTTTTCTTTTTTTTTTTTTTTTTGTTTTTGGACACCAAAATATATGACAGTCAGTCGCCTGCTGATGCCGGCCACATAATGCGCATTAGCATATTGCCTAGTGTGGAGTCGGTCGACTCTCTGCGCACTTATGGCCAAATGAATGGCTCCCTTCTAAGCGTCGCAATTGCAAATGGGCCAGCAACAAAAAAATGGCAGCAAATGGCAACGACGAGAAAAACAAAAAACCAGCAAACGGCACTGTGGGCTGACGTTGATGGCCAGTTCAATTAAATGCCATCAATTTTAATAACACGAAAGTCTCTGCATGGCGATAGGGACGGAGCGAGCGAGAGGCAGACAGTGCGAGAGAGCGAGAGAGGTTGAGAGGCTGAACTGGACTGTTTTTCGTTTTTTTTTTTCTTCTTTTTTGCTACCTTGGGCGCTGTTCAGCCAAATGCTGGCATGGAAATTACAAATGCATCAGTCCAGCAAAAACGGCCACAACAACAACAACAACTGCAGCAACTGCAACAACAGCAACAACAACAAAGTTCCTGGTCTGAGGCATATGTGTAGACAGTCTCTGGCTCTAACGCACTTGAAGCACTTGAGGCTAAAACAACCGAGCAGCCAGTTGACGGTCAGTTTTGGACGACTCCGACTCCGACTCCGACTGCGACTGCGACTGCGACTGCGACTGCGTCCAAGCGACGGGAGTCGCTGTGGCCCTCGGTCATTTTTTGTTGCAGGGGGCCTCTGACAAAGCACTTAAGCATGGGTCACTCGTAACAGCAACAAACAGCAACACGACCAACAACAACAATAACAACAACAACAACAATTTCAACACTAACGGCGACAGGCAGCCAAAACGAGAAGAGCTTAAAAACAAGTGAAAATTGAAAGCGGTAGCCGCAAGAAAGCAAGAAAATAACAATCAAATGAAATATCACAAACCATAAAATGTATTCACATATTGCGGATTCAACATTGTTGTAATTAGTCAATTTTTCAATATATTTATGCCGATTTAATAAAAATCATGTTCACAAAATATTGAATAATAATATTAAGAATATTGTCAAACTTAACCCAAATTCAGAAATTCTGACTCATCGCATGAGAATCTCCCCGCTGAACTATAAAGAAAAGAGAATATTTCATTTTATGGCCAGCAAAACCTGATCAAGCAATTAGGCAAATTTGTATTTATATTCAAATGTTGAGGGCAGGAATATAAAGTTATAACCACATAAATGGGCCATAAATTTGCACATACTATCTACTACTATTTAAATAATCGACGAATCCGAAACATTTTGTATAATATCATAATTTTCAGTCCATTTTCGGCATACATTAATATGTATAGGCCAAGGCTGAAAGCCATCGAAATTGGCCAATACTCTAAAGAAATGGCAAATGCAAAAGAAGGCAAAAAGATAGGTGTTAAAAAAAAAAAAAAAAAAAAAAAACCAACAATAGAATGACAATAAATGGGTGAAATATAGTATTTAAATTCAAGGAACATTTTTAGATGAATTTTTTAAATTTTCAAGATTTTTTATATTTTATTGCAACAGTTGGAAGCTGAATAAATCAGCATTCGAAGCGGAGCCGTTGAGCACTTCATAAAAGGCAATGCAAGAAATGAGAACGATTCTATTAAAAATGTAAACGACAAATTTAATCAATGATTCTATTTGAAAATTCGAACCGTAACTCAAGCTGCCTGCTCAATATTCATTATTCAATCGGAACTAGAAATATATATATACACTATATATATATATATATATATATGTCCACAATTCCACTCCACTCGCAGATACATTTTGTGGGAAACCAGTCAAGTCAAGTGCTTCTCGTGCCGCCGCCAAGCGAAACTTTCATATGAACCCTTAAAAAAGAAGCGGTCTCCAAACAGAGCGAGACAGAGAGAGGAAGCGGGAGAGAGAGAGCGAGAGAGAGTTGATCGAGGGGGGAACTGGGGGAAAATTGGCAGCCGTCAGGCAGGCATCGTGTCAGGCAGTGGTTGCTTGTTTGAGGCAGCTGCTGTTGCTGCTGCTGCTGCTGCTGCTGTTGCTGCTGCTGCTGTTGCTGCTGTTGGCAATTGATGTCGCGGGCGCCAAAATCGACACACTTGTCCCTGTAGGGGGTGGGGGAGGGGGGGTATACACTGTGGCAAGTCTGCCTTTCTGCGGCTGGCTGGCAATCGGCGCCGCTCAAGTACAGGTTAAATGGATCACGACTGCACGGATTTGATGTCCGTCTGTCGCCGCCATCAGCGTGTCCGTCCGCCTGTCTGAATACCCCATAAAATACGCGACATGCAAACGTTTTTGATGCAGTTCGGCCCCGACAAAAATTAGGAAATTGTCTACAACTGTTAACTGACAAGGCAAAGTGTTCCAGACAGTTACAGTTGCGAGTTGCCAGTTGCCAGTTGCTAGTTGCCAGTTGCCAGTTGCTAGCAGCGAGTTGCTAGTTGCTAGTTGCTAGCTGCTAGTTGCTAGCTGCGATTTGAAGTTTGACTCTTTGCTTTTAAGCTGATTTTTATGCCAATAGTCTCGGTTTAGATTTAACGAGTCTCATTAAGCTTAAAACTCAACAGTTTGGCCATTTTGTTTAACTGACTTTCAATTGCCTCTTTCAATTGCAGCGAGTACCTCGCACGCCACCAACAACAACAACAACAACAATCATAGCAGCAGCAGCAGCAGCAGCAACAGTAAAAGTGCAACCAAAGCAGCCGCCAGCAGCAAGGCTTACAGCAGCATCGGCAGCAACAGCAACTACAGCAATGGAAAGCAGGCGAGTTGCTCATCCTCCGCCGCTGGTTATGCAACTGCATCCACATTGGGCGCCTTTGGGCGTCAGCACCACCACCAGCAGCAACAGCAGCAGCAGCAACAACAGCAGCAGCAGCAGCAGCAACAATTATACGCTTCTGGCGTCTCCAAGTTGCCATTCTCGCCATTCTTTGCCGCATCGCCGTTCTTCTTTACGTATCGGCGCATCAGCAAACAGGAGGACAACAACAACAGTTGCAGCTACAACAACGGCACCAGCAGCACCAGCAACAGCAACAGCGCCAGCAACAGCGCCAACAGCAGCAGCAGCAGCAGCGCTGCTCTCATGAAGGACTACGATCGCAAATTCAGTTTGCTGAGTCTCTTCAAGAATCCCTACAAATTCACCGATGCTCAGTCGTCCCGCAAATGCTCCACGACAAGTGTCGGCGGCAGCAGCAGCAGCGGGAGCAAAGCGACAACAATTGCTGCCAACGCTGGCGCTGTCTGCTCCCCGAGCTGGAAAAGCTATGCGGGCGCGGGCTCACCGCACGCTGCTCTGAATCCCGCCTTTGGGGGCATGGCACTGGGCGGCGGCGGCGGTGGGGCGCGCAAAGACAGCAGCAGTTTTAGCGGCATCAATTTCGGTGGCAGTGGTGCGGGCAGCGGTGCAGCGTTCAGTCGCGATGCTGCATCCAATGGCGGCGGCTACAATGATCTCTCCAAGAACCGCAAGGTACACAAGTGCGATACCGAGGGCTGCGACAAGGTCTACACCAAAAGTTCGCATCTCAAGGCGCACAAGCGCACGCACACAGGTGAGTCGAGTCGACACCGTGTGGCACACTTTTGTGGCACACTTTTGTGGCATATTATGTGGCAAATATTTGTATTTTACACTTTTCCGCTACTTAAACATAGTTTTTAAATTTATTATTATTATTTTGAAATCTTAAATGTTAATTAAAGTCCCTGTTCCATTTTTTTTTTATTTTTTTTTTACTTGTTTTATGTTTTTACCTTGATTGCTTTATTTTTATTTTACTATTTATTTTTTTTCATTTCCATTTCACCATTTGATTTTGGCTTTTAGAGTTGCAATTTTAATGTTTAAATTGTGATTTTTATACTTTATTTCTTAGCTTACTTTACTTTACTTTACTTGACGGTCCGTTGGCTTTATTAAATCATAAATTTTTGCAAACTTTGCAGGTGAGAAGCCGTATGTGTGCACCTGGGAGGGCTGCATCTGGCGCTTCGCCCGCTCCGATGAGCTGACCCGCCACTACAGGAAACACACGGGCGTCAAGCCCTTCCGCTGTCAGCTGTGCACTCGGAGCTTCAGTCGATCCGATCATCTGTCGCTGCACATGCGACGCCACTGAGCCACTGAGGCACTGAGGCACTGAGCCACCGAGCCACTGAGCCACTGAGCCACCGGCCATATGGAAATATGCATACATATACATATATACTCACTATAGCCAAGCGACGCCCATGACCATGACCACGCCCACTTCAACATCACATTTATTTTGTAGGAAAGATGCGTTTTCTTGTTTTGTGACGTTTTCTTTCCCATCCCCTTTATTATTTATAAATCTTCCGTTTCATGCATCATTTCGTTCAGTTTTTATGTCGTAACGCTTAAGTAGCTCAATTTAGATGGATAATCGGGCTCAAAGCCCAGACTAGCAAATAAGACTGTAGTTTGTAAGGGAAACGAAAAGAATTTGTAAAATTTTTTATAGCCTCTAAGCTGATGACGTTGCCTTCAAGAAGCCAAGTTAAGAAAATTACGATACTAAGAGTATATTCACAAATTTACTACTACACTACCTTAAAAAACAAACAAAACCGGAACCACAAAAATACAAAAATCGAAATATTGATATTGATATTGATTAGTATATATATTTGTATTTGGTGCTAGCAACTTGTGTGTACATATACTAAACGCGATACGTTTTACATATCCAATATACATTAGCCAGTAATAATAAGATTTAACTAATTTTAGCGCAAATTTTTATATCGGATGTTAAGTAGAAAATTTTATACACAAAATAGTAGTGAAAGCAAAGCAAAGCAAAGCAGACAAATCAAAAAGACACAAAAAAAACAGACACAAGAGGCAGCTAAAGCCAAGCAATATTTATAAATGACAATAAGAATAATATGCTTATTAAACTCTCATTTAACTTACTTATATATTTTTATAAACAAACAAAAAAAAAACACATTTGTACCATACGGATACGGATATGGATATGGATACGGATATGGCAGTTGTGCTGCAGTCGCCTTCGATCAGCTCAGATATTAATCAAATCTAAATTCAAGTTTTTTTTCGACTTAAACAAAACAAAGACAATAATTAATGTTTCCTTGCAAGATTCTTATTGTATTTTATTGTGCTAAAAATGTTTTTTTATTTTATTTTTTTAACAAAATATTTCGATTTTCCAAATTGAATAAGTAGCTTCTCAAATTAAAGCCCAAATTGGGATCGCAAAGAAAGTTCGACAAGCAAATTGAGCTGGTTGAACTTTTCCACACAGATCAGAGTCGATAAGTCCCTAGGATGGAAATGACTGCAACAGCAAACAGCGAAGAGCCTGCAACTGCCACATACTAGATTTAAACGAACCACACAGCAAAATCGAATTCAAACTCAAACTCAAAAGCAAAACAAACACAAACCCACAAAAAATATATATAAAAAAAAAGAGAACAAAGTGTATTATTTTTGTACGCCAATACCTTATACATGCCTACAATACAATATTTTTTTTGCTGAAATAAAAATAAAAAAAAAATACAAAAAAAAAAAAATACTACTGCTGAGCTGGCTAACAAACATATTTATCTGAAGCTGGTAGCTTGTAACAATAACAACGGCAGCAAGAAGCGGTCAGCTCATTAAGCCAGACAACAGGCCGGGTTCCCAAATCCGCTGTGGATTTTTCATTTAAATGAAAAATCAATTGAGCGCACAATGGCCAGCTACCAAGTGGTGGCTCTACTCGGTGTCCCTGCTACTAACCACTAACCACACTAAACCACTCTAACCACAGAGAGTCCAGAGTTAAGCCCAAAGATGTGTGGCAAGTTGTCAACAGCCAACAGCCAACAGCCTTTGTTGTGTGTTGCTCTGTGTGTGTGTGTGTATGTGTGTGTGTTTGCTTGCCTCTGGCCAGACTCTATTCAGCAAAACAGCGACCGTCTCGAGTCCAAGCGACGGTCCGGTCCGGTCTGGCTTGGTCCGGTCCGGCACGGCCCCATTGGATTGGGGTCCAGAGCAGTGTGGCACGCACCCGCCAATTGTCCAGGGGAGCATTGTCGTCGTTTGTCGTCGGCTGCGCGCGCGTTGTTTGCAATAATAAAGATGACAAATTTCTCGTCATTTGTAATTTCAATGCGAAGCCTTGGATTGGCTTCTCTTTTTCCATTTTTTGTTGTTATTTTTTGTTGGTTTTTTTTTTTGCTAATACGCGCAACTGGTTAGAGTAGCCAGCTGTTCGGCCTCTCTCTTTCGCTCGCTGCGATGACACCTGCAGCGGAAATCAGTGCATGAATAACGCTTTGGTCATTAAGCTGAAATTGTGAAATATTACGCATACGCAGCCGGCAATTTATTGGTAAATTAATAATAATATACACAGTCGACAGACAGTAGCTGAGCTGATCTGCTGCTGTTGCTGCTGTTGCTGCTGTTGCTGCTGCTGCTGTTGCTGCTGATGTTGCTGCTGCTGGCGTCGCCACTGTGGATGGGGCCACATTTAGCATAAAGGTTAGACATATATAACATACCGGTTTTTTGGGTTAATTAATATACTACTCCCATATCTATGGGTGTATGTCTGTCTAAGCCATACACACACACACACACACACACATACATCTATCTATGTTTGCCTTTCGGCCAGGTCATCTTTGGGCTGCGGGGCTGACGCCAGGTTTAATGACCCGCAGCATGCAAATGAGTAAAAGTAAACAATCGAACCATCAAAAACTACACTGAGTGCAATAATTCTGTAGACGAGTGCGCACTTCTCTTATTTCAGCAGTAATAAAATAATAAAGCATGAATATTCATGCCTGTAGTAAGCTGTTACACAAAGGTAAGCAATTATTATGAAATAGTTTTTCTTAAAAATATTTTAGTAAAATATTAATTATTAAAATATTTTGTATAGTAATTTTAATATTCAATGTTACAAATTGTGGTTGTGAAAGTAATCATGGACATCCTGTAAATGAGCATAAATATGGCCAATTTATTATCATTAAATTTTATACATTCTAAAGGCATTAAATATTTATTTTTATATATTCATTGAGCTTTAATGCAGTCATATATTATTCAAAATTATTATTATTATTTTATTACAGAGTTATCCTTCACTTAAACTTGTGCAATAACCCAAATCATTCGCCTTATTACCATCAATTAAGATGTAAATTGCTAGTTTTAGCACCATAAAAATGATAGCATAAAAGTTGTGCAAAATCTATAAAGATTTTTTTACATTTATGCAGCAATTAATGAACGTGAGATTGAAGTTAAAAAAAAAAGGAAAATATATATAAAAAAATAACGAAAAAAAAAAACAATTTGATCTAAGCCAAATTATTTTAGGAGCCGTGTAACATGCCTCAAATGTGTAGCCTTGACATGCATTGAATACACACATACACACACACACACACACAAACACGGAGTGCTCATTAAAAGCCAATAAAGCAGCAGCAGCAACAGCAGCAGCAGCAACAGCAGCAACAGCAGCAGCCGCAGCAATGCATCAGCTAACGTGTCCATCAAATGTTGCCTGCCACTTGCATCTTGGATCTTGGATCGCAGCAACAACAATTCGAATTCGGGATCGATGCTGTCCATCAACCCAAAAAAAATAAAAATAAATAAAAAATAAAAAGCGCTCCAATAAGCAAATCGCACGCGGCAGGTGGGCAGCAAGCGGAGGCAGGCAGCAGCGGCAGGCTGCAGTACAGCCTGTTGCCAGCTAGGCCAGCAGCCAGTTGGCCATTTTTAATTTATTGTTATGCCTTTCTGCTGCTGCTGCTGCTGCTGATGTTGCTGCTGCTGCGGTTGCTGTTGCTGCTGCTGCTGGTCGGCAGGTCATGTGCAATTTATGAAACTGTGCGGCTTTAGCGGCCTGATTTTTGAGACACATTTGGACGACTGTCGCAACGGCGGCTATATCAACTGTCTCTCTCTCTCTCTCTATCTCCCCCTCTCTCTCTCTCTCTCTCTCTCAGTGTGTGTTTCGCTTCCTCTCTGCATCGGTCTTTTTGTTGTTGGTTTGCTGCTTCTGTCCGTTTGATTTGTGATCGATTGTGTGTCGTTACTTTGCGACATGGGGCATGAAATCTTTGACACCTAACGGTAACTACCAGGCCAGGCCAGGCCAGGCCGAGTCACACTCACACACACACACACACAGATACACACACTAGCGCCCCCGTCGACAGCTTAGCCTTTTAGCTGTGTTAGCCATGCTAGCTTCTGCATTAAATTGGAACAGCCGCTGTTGTCACTGAGCCACTGAGCCACCAGCAACAGCAGCAGCAGCAGCAGCACCACCACCACCACCACCACCACCACCACTAGAGACAGAGACAGAGTTTGTCAGCGCGTTGCCAAAGTGTTGGCAGTTTTGCCATTTATTTTACAGGTGAGTGAGCATAATGGACAGTTGCAGTTGCAGTTGCAACGATGTGGGCCTTTGGCAACATGCTGTGCGCATTGGCTCAATTAAAAACGAGGCAAAATGAAAAAGAAGTTGGCCTGGGCCACGTTAGGCTGCCTCATTTGACAATTGCCAATTGCCTAATAGAGGCAAAATGGCCAATAGTCAACGGGGCCGGCAATCTACTATCTAACCATGTGTTGGCTGTTTGTCGTCATCATCGTTTTGCTTTTGTTTTTGTTATTGTTATTGTTTTTGTTTTTTTGGTCTTCTATCCAGCTGACCGCTGGCCGCCGCCGCCGCCGTTTTCTTTTCTTATAATTTTGTGTAGCGCAAAAATGCTTAAATTAAAATTCCCATCACACCACAAAAACCCATAAATCATCTTTTATCTAAGCGAGTCTATCGGCGCATGCGCGCGCGCCAACATTCAACTTGGAGCGAGGAAAAAGTCTTCTCACATACAAATATATATATATATAAATATATATGTGTGTGTGTGTGGGGAAAATGATGCTGTCTGCCTAGCCAGAAGGAGGGATGTGTGGAGAGGGGCAACACTGGGAACCTGGGGACGACTGAACCTGCTTCGTTGCCTTAATGAGAATTTAATATTTTTCAATAAAAATTTGTAAAAGGCGCGTTTTGCCTGTTTGTTGCCGCTACTCACCGCTAGGCGGCGTCCATTTCCCTGCCTCCACAAAAGCAGACGCTTAAGCCAGGCAGTAGATGTGCTCAAATGTGTGCGTGTGTCTGTGTGTGTGTGCGTGTGTCTGTGTGTGTTTGTGTGTGTGTGTGTTTGTGTTTGTGTGTGTGCTTTGTGGCTATTAACGCACTTATGTTTGGGGCCAGAGTTAGAGCTGGGCGACCGTTTGGGTCGTGGCCGTAGTCGGGTCTCTTGATTTGGTCTGTTGCCAGAGGCGGCATCAAAAAGGATTAATTGATATCGGCCAAAGCGGTATTTGAGCTACAAAGTTGATGTGAAAGCCGACTTAATGCATATAACCATGAACATCAAAAGCTATGTTTCCTCTTAAGCGTCCGTAAAGATACACGCTTGAAATCCTTTGTGACAATTTACATAAATTTATTCACAGACATTTGAAATTTCTATTCAAATCAAAATCAATTATATGTTTTTAAGTGAATTCAATATAAACAATTAACTTAAAGGAAATGTTAAGATTATTTTTATGATTTTTAATAATTAGCGGGCACTTTAAAGTGGTTGGAAATTAATATTGTAGAGCATTCAGTTTTACAGCATAGTTTTAAATGCGGTCATGACTTTTTGAAATTTTAAATAAACTTAAGATAAAAATTATATTCGATTTTTATATGATTATGATTTGCACTTAAGCTAAAAGCAAATTTGTAATTGCAAACTCAGACCACCCTCAGTTTGCTAGTGTTATGCAATTATGGATCGAAAAGGAATAATTCTCATTCTATATATGTTTATCTCTATCAATCTTTCTGTCTCTTTCACTCTGCTTATCACAAACGTTAAATTGGCTATTATTTAAAGGCCAATTGGCGCCCCCTTCAATAACTGTTGATTATCTGACAATGTCACTGTGTCCACTCGAGACTTGACTTGCTGGTGGTTTTTGTGGTCGTTTTTGTGGTTGCTGCTTTGTTGCGTTTTGCTGTTAACTGTTTGTGGTTAGCTGGCCCTGCCCCTGACAAAAGAAAAGCCAACGCTTGCATACAAAATTGGCAGAAATTCAAGCAGCAAAACAAAAAAACACAAAAAATAAAAAAAAGTTAATAAAAATAAAGAAAAGAAGAGCACGTCAGGAAAAAACCGGGAGTTCAGAGACTTGCGACATGCGTTTTGGAGCGTTTGGAGCCAAGTGTCGCCAAGCGTTGAGCCATCAAGTTGGGCTCCTCGTTGTGGCAAGTTCTTTGGGCTCGTCTGCGTTTTGCCTCGTCGTCGCTGGCGGCGCGTGCAGACGGCTGAGCCTGTTTTAATATGCCAACAATGACAATCAAATGTCACCTCTGGTGCGCCATGTCTAGACGCAGCCCGACAACAACAACAACAACAGCTGCAACAGTTGCAGCTAAAAGAAATTGCATGCAAGTGCTGATTGCAACAACAACAACAGCAACAGCAACTTGAGGCAGCAAACAGCAAACATATAAATATGTCATTTGGCTCATTATAAAGATAGCAAACAGCGCTGACCAGAACTGGGAGATTGCTGCTGCTGCTGCGCCCCCAGAGCGGCAGCAACTGTTGCTGTTGCTGTTGCAGTTGCTGCAGCGACGGCGTCACATTTAAACGTTTAATGATAATTTATGAATGTTGTTGTTTTTTATTGCAACAACAATGCCGTAAACCAATAAATCTTAAGGATCACATAAATCTTGACGCTAACTGCGCTGCTGACGTCGCCGTTGCCATCGTCGTCGTCGCCGACGCAGCCTTTTAGCCAAAGAGTTGCAAGCTGCAACAAACAAACAAACGTGGCAAACAATAATTCGGCATTTGGGTTCTGTTTTGGCTCTCAACTCTTCTGGGGCATGCACTTGATCAAACGGCGGGAGTTGCACTATTGACAGCAGCGCTTGGAAACCTTGATGCCGGACTGATGGCTGCACTGACTCTGCTCTGGCTGTGACTCCTGCGGTGTCTGCCACATTGGTGAATGTGTTAATAGGCCAGCCTATTGGCCATTTAGGCCTGTGTTTTAGAAAGGCTTGCATAGGCTAATTTTTTGTTTGCTTATTGTTGTTGTTGTTGTTGTTGTGCGTCTTTTGCTGTTGCTGCTGTTGCTGCTGTTGTTGCTAATTTAATTTTTGCTTTTCATGGTTCGTTAACATATTTTGCTTATAAGGATTTCCCGCTGCTGAGCAAAAAGAAATCACTAGCTGATCAGTGGAAACATGCCGCCAGGTAGCAAGCAGGCACACAGGTTGCACGGCGGCTTCATTGTTGCAGGTGCATGTTGCCGCAACAATGCCATAAATTGTGACATTGGCTGACTTTTTTTTTCGCTTTTTACTCTCCCCCTCTGCAACTGTTGCTGCTGTAGCTGCTGCTGCTGCTGCTGCTGTTGCTGCTGCTGTTGCTGCCTTGGCTAATTCTTTTTTTGTAGTTCAGCAAAAACAACAACTGCAAAAAAGACCAGGGGATAAAAACTTAGAACGAGTTTTGGCATTTACGACTCACTCACTGTGCGGGTTCTGTGCTCGCTGCTGCTGATCTCTTGATGCAGTGCAGCGAGCAGCCAGCAGCCAACAGCAAGTAGCTAAGAGCCAAGACCTCAGAGTCAACGGTAGCTTTTTTTCTATATATATATATATATATATATATATATATGTATATATAAATATATATATATTTTGTTTAAGTTGCCGCATTATGTTGCTGCTTAATTGGTTATAAATTAATTAAACGTCGATTAATAATCCGGCTTCTTGTCAGTTAAACGCCGCCGACGCCGTTTGCTGCCAGTGGGAACAAGAACAACAGCAACAGCAGCAACAGCAGCAGCAGCAACCACAACGGCAGCAATAACAACAATAGCTGGCCTAAGCGACTGGCCAAGAGGCTGTCCGTCCGTCCGTCCGCCTGTCTGTCTGTCTATCTGGCTGGCTGCTTGGCTTGCTGGCTGGTTGGTCCAGGGCTTCACTTTCCGAGCCACGTGATGAGTTGGCAATAATGAACTTGTTGTTGTCGCTGTTGTTGCTGCTGCTGCTGCTGCTGCTGCTGTTAGCTTGAACTTTTCCCTAGAAGCTAAGAGCAACAACAACAACAACAGCAACAAGAACACATTAATGGGCCAGGCCAGTTGAGGGCAGGCCAGAAAAAAGTCGATGTTAGGCATTTATGGCTCTGACTCTTGCCGTATCAATAACCATTTGGGCGTTTAGACTTGTCAGCTGCTTGTCAACGTAATTGTTGTTATTGTGCTTTTTGAATAAAAGCTAAAATGAATACATTTCAAATGAAAATGATAAAAGCCCCAACTCAACATTAATATAGATGATATTTGGACAGATCATCATCACTATATTACATAATAGCTAAACAATATGGTAAGTCGATATTTCTTATTTGTTGTCCAAATATTAGAAATAAAATACTGAGTTTGAGTTTGTCAAATATTTTTCACACAAAAACTAATTCCTAATCAGAAAAGTAACACTTTTGAGTGAAGTAATGAAAACTGAACAACGGGGAATCCCTGGAAAACTGCAACTCTATCAGAAGCTTTATAAACAAATGCAGCCGGAACACAAATTGCCTAATTGATGTAAATGATTAAATTGAGAGATTCACCAAAAAGAAAGATTCGCGATCAATCGGAGAAACAACTCAAATAGCTGCTGTAGAAACAAATGATCAATTAATCTCCCAGCTGGAGCAAAGTAAGACGAGTGCAGAGACTCAGCTGGCCCTAAAAGATCAAGTTTTAGCCAAGTGCAAGGAACAGCTAATTATGGCCGTTAGCAAAAGACCCTTCAGTGATTTATGACTCCATATGACAAGGCTGGCAGGCATTCTGCTGGAGAAGCCATGGTGCATGATGGTCCTGAAATTGCTCACATAGGTATAGCTATATACATATGATTCCCAAATACTATTATGAGAGAATATTAATGGCTTTGTTTTGTAGCTATTCAAATGGCTTTACCATGGCAATATCGATGCCGAAATATATATCTATTAAATTGCAAGCTGATGTCGCTAGTCTAGGATATATTTTTATCGAGCACACTCGACTACAACATTCTTAATCATCATTCAAATCATTCAATTATGGAAGACATTAAATCTAATTTACATAAATGAGCTTAGCGTAAAATTAGACAACTGATAAAACTTTGTTCATCAAGAAAAGCAATAAAAAAAATATTAATGCATAATCAATTTTAATTTCACCGGTTTTTTATGGGATCAACATTTCAAGTTCTCTTTATGTACATAAATATAATCTTTGGTATAATTTTCAATTTAAATTTGTATTTCAACACAAGTTCAGTATTTAATGAGAAAATAGCTAACTTTATTATAGGTAGAAAAGTGTATTAATTATTATATTAGACAGTAATTAATAAATGAGTTTAGCTTAATAACTGTTAATAGCTTATATAGTCAGAACTATGTTTGATCAGCTTCTTGATCCTTCCCTATCCTGCATAAGCAATAATGCAATATTTTGCATCCAATTTTAAAACTCGCATTCTGTCGAAAATTGAATCAAATTTGGCAAAATTGTGGCTATGGATAGCTTGGAACCAAGTTGATTTTTTAAAATAGAGTTCTAACATTAATTTTAACTTCAGATTGCAGTTGTAAATTTAAATGCAGTACAAATCAAGAGCTCAAACCATTTGCAAAAATATATTTTGCTTGAAAATCGGTTCAGTTTTGACCAAGTTATGATAGAGAATAGTTTTAATGCGTGCCTAAAGCCTAATATTTGTTGAGTAGTTTTGAACATAATTAAAATGGACTTTTAGTAGTGGTAACAAGCCATGGTAAAAGTGCTTGATAATTGTTAATATGATACGCATATTAGTTGAGGAAGTAGCCGGCAGTCAAGAATCGAGTTTTGCGTTATTTGCTGCTTGCCACATTCTCAAAATTGTGGAACAGCTGATGTTGTGGATGCTGCTGTTGCTGCTGGGGCGAGTGCTCTTTAATCTGACAGTTATTTGATTTGATTGTTGCTATTGTGTGTGAGCGAGACAGCTACAGTAAGAGAGATAGAGAGAGACAGATAGAGAGAGAGACAGAGAGAGAGGGGAATGCAGCTAGCTGTAGTTGATTTCAACACTTTGGGCCGCATTTCCACTCGAGGCGACAACCAAGTGATGCCTTTTGTTGATCGAGTGCTTGCTACGCACTCCACGCACTTCACCAAACAACACACAAACACACACACACACACAGAGCAACAACAACAACAACAATAACAACAATGGCAACAACAATAAACTGCTACATATTCCACGCTACTTTAAAGCGCACGAATCGAACGAAATACGAAAAATACGAGTGCTCAAAATAAATGTATTTTTTTTATATATATGTTTTTATATATTTATTTTTTTTTTTTGGGCAGTGGCGATTAAATCACTGCCCGGCCCCAGATCCAAACAAGGCCAAAACACAAGCAGAAGAGACGAACGGCAACAGCTGCTGTTGGCCCGATTCGCTGTGTAGGCAGCCGCCTCGGACTTTTTGGTTGTGGCTCCGATTGTGGTGGTGCTTGGAGTAGGTTAGAGTGGAGTAGTGTCGAGTGGAGCGTTCAAGTGATTGTTAACCCATAGACGGGTCGCATAATGAACCTAGAAATCGCGAGGCGGCGCGCACTTTCTCACGTTAGCCAGCGCCTGCGCCTGCGTCTAGGCAACATGGCCAAGACAAGTGCCAAAAACGCCAGAACTACACTCGCAGAAAAAACAATGCTCTTTTATATTTAAAGTTGGACAGTTAACGAGAGATCTGTGGTTAATCAACTGTAAGTAGAATATTAGGACAAGTTCAGTTTTTGCTAATTCTTCCCTCATAGAATATTTGCTCCTTACTGAAAAACAGAAATATGTGTTTTAGAAGTACTTTCAGGAAACATATTTCTTAGCAAAAAATAAGCAAACTATTTTTAATTTTTCTTTTACAAAAATAAAAGTCTGAAATTTGTAAATAGATTTATGTTCTTTTTTCAGTAACTCTATTTCGAAATAGAAAAATTTGGCGCACGAGGGTTATCTTTGGACCCTAAGATCCTATCAATATAAACGTAAAAAGCGGACCGACTTTTTCCCAAAAAGCTATATGATATAGTCGTCCGTTATTGTAGATTTTTTCCAAAATAGTATGAGCTCAATAACACCCAAAATTAATTAGTTAAGTTGGAATATCTTCTTTAAAAAAAAGGTAACACACAAGAACAAATTTTTCGCCCGATCATTCCTATAAAAGCTATTTTATATAGTAACCATATCTCGTTGATTTTTCTCCAAATTTGAAGAGATAAATACGCTTATTGAGAAGGTCTGGTAAGGATAACTTAGTAAATAATTTAAAAAAATGTGTTTATACAAGAACTCATCTGTCGACCCATTGATTCTTATGCAGCAATGTGATATAGCGAACTGATCTGGTCGTCTAAGACACATATATATACTTTATAAGGTTGTACACATCTACTTGCAAGGATTTAAGAGCCAAAAAAATATCTACAAATTAAATAAAAAAATTATTAAATGCTTAAAAGTAAAGTTAGCCGCATTTGTCCCTATCTAAATAGTGAGTCATATTTTTGCCAAGTGTACTACAAAGCAGGCTCTTTAGCACACATCAGCACACACACAAACACACACAGCAGCAGCACACACACGCACACATAGGTAAATTAAAGTAAAGGCTGTAAAACGTCAAAATATACGAGCGCACAGCGATTTAAACTGTCAACGCGGCCGTAAACATTGCCAGCGAGCGAATCTGACTCCGAGTTGGACTCCGACACGGAGACCAAAACTGGAACTCGCAACTTGACCAAAGTGCCTGACTGCCAGTTAGGCAGTTAGCCCGTTGCCAGTTAGCCAGTTTAGCTTAGTGCCTCACTAGCTTACCTGCCTGCTACTTGCCACACAAAATTTGCTTATGAGCAGCGCAAACTGCTTGCTGCTGCTGCTGCTGCTGCAGCTGCCGTTGCTGCTAATGCGGCTCGTAAATCCTGGCCAAGCTAACCGACTTGGCCAGCTAACCGCTTGGGGTGATTCGTGTCTGCATTTTTTTTCTTTCTTTTTTTTCTGAGTATGTTTTTCTTTTCTTGCTCAGCCTTTTTGCCGCACGGCGCCTGATGAATGTTGTGATGTGGAACAGTTGCTGTTTGTTAGATTTACGCGCCACAATTAACGTTCTAATCATCGCAATTTGTAAGCCACACTCCTGATAATCAGCATACAAGTCTATTTAAATGCAAATCCAGCTGCTCTTTTTGGGCTCAATGAGTTTTAATGCACTTCAACTGACAATATAAATTTGTAATTTTTTTTCTCGAATACATTATAAAATTATACTTATAAGTTAAGTATATTTTAGATTAAGCAAAGTAATATATATTTATAGACATAATGAGCTTCTTACTTATTTTACTTCAAGCAATACAATTTATATATTTAGTTAACTCATGTTTTGAATACAATTTATTTAATACCTTTACTTTACTTTAAGAAAATTCAAATTATAAAAAATGTTCGCAGATATTAATTTTTTAATCCTAGTTTCATAATAACAAAAGCTAAATACTATCTGAAATCGAGAGTCTATATATCACATACCATTTTCTCTTTATCATCTTCTATTATCCATGCTTTCTGTTTATGTTGATAATCTTAATAGATTTCACTAATATAAGCCACAAAATGAAAACCCAAAAACTGTTGTAGTCAAGCTCCGAACCACAGCCTGCAAACACGCACTCAGCTCAGTTATAAAAGCTTAGCATGGATCGCCACCTGTTCGCAGTGCTGCCATAAAAAAGCTCATTTAATAGTTGGTCAACTGTTTTGCAGTCTTTTAAGCGCACTTATTGCTGCCCCTCCCCTTGCCATTCTCCTGCTCATTGCCCTTGCCAAAAATCATACACAAAAGTTGGCGTTGTCATTAATTTTTAAACTTTTTTAGCCCGGCGTATTGTTGCTTGACTAATAAAACTAAACTAAGCGTAAATACTTGCAAGAAAATGCGGCGCTACGAAAAGAATTTCTTTATTGTCATCGTTGGGGACAATGGTCCTTATTTGTCCCACTTGCCCTTCGACCTTAACAAAGCGCAGAATGTGTGTGCGTGTGTGTGTGTGTATGTGTGTGCTAAACTTTAAATTGTCCAATGTTACGTGCTTCGCATGCGGAGTTCATAAATCCAAGCGCTAAATGTAAACATCAACAGTTGTGAGAACTTCCAATTCCAACAATACCAACAACAACAACAACAATCCAAACTTGCAAAGTTCAAACGCAAACTAATGCAGCAATAACAACAACAACAGCAGCGACGGCAGCTCAGAACAAAAGGGAACCAAAGTTACAGTTATCCTCTGCCCTCCGTCTTCCACGCAAACTTGCCAGCCACTTTCACCGTTATGCGAGAGCTTTTGTTGTTGTTGTTCTTGTCACGTTTAATGCGCGATATTTGCTATATGTGTGTGTGTGTGTGTATGCAATGCTGTTGTTGTTGTTGTAACGCATATGAAATAAACTTCATTTTGTTTTCAATGGCTATGATATAAGCACGGGCTTTAAGCTCTCTCCCTCTTTTTCCCTCGGCCTGCTCTCTATCTCTCTCTCTCTCTCTCTCTCTCTCTCTGCCTGCTGCTTCCTTTCTTTCTCACTTATGTGTCCAGAGGTAATGACCTAACACACACAGCACTACACACACACGCACCTAGACGCCCACACAAGGCCTGACCTTCTGGCCACATACACATGAACTGGATAAGCAAAAAGAAAAGACAAACAAAAAAAGCACGCTTGTTGCACCAGTTTTAGACCAGGCTTTTATACGGCGGGTTAAATTTTCTGCCAGGTGATAACGATGCCAAAGTGGAGCAAGATTTATGCACTCACACACACGCAGACACACACATATGCAGATGAGATTTCTAAAATGCATTTCCACTTAATTTCTGCCTTAATTATTAAATAAATATTTTTAAAACACGTGTAAACTGAGTGCACAATTTTATTGTTTATTAAGTAAATTAATACGTATGCTTTATAAAGTTTTAACAAAAAGTTGATAAACGCCTGAGTATCTGACGCATCTGCTTTCGAATTCATGGAATCTTTATTTTTTATATTCAGAAGATATACAGACGTCTAATTACAAATGACGAATCGACTACGAACAAACTTTGTAAAAAAGTATATTTATACCCTGAAAGTATGTGAAAATTTTATAATTAAGTTGTACAAAAGTAAGTAAAATGCATAAGGAAACATCTGACGCCATAAAGTAAATGTATTCTTTATCAGCATTAAAAGTCATACAAAATACGATCGTTGAGATTATATTTATTTCATTGTTATTTTATTAACAAGGGCTGACTCGACTAACTGGTTCTTTAATCAATTTCAATGAATTAGCAAAAGATATATTAAAAATTGTCCAATCCAACCCTACTTTATTCTATATAATAAACCTATCTAATCGTTGTGAAGTGATTTCCTCGTAAGTCCTGCGATTATCTATCTCTACACTATCTATTCCATTACAGGTATTTGCAAACACATTTTGAAGTAGCCACTTATATAAAATTCAGATATCTCGATTACTCCTTAGACATTATCTGGAAGTACTTTTTGGAAGTACTTTTCTGGAAGTACTTTTCACTTATTTTAATTTAGTTAGAATTATGCGCACAAATTGACGTCACTTGAACTTTTTAGATAAGTTCTTGAATTGACGTCGTTTGTTAAGATAATGTTTCTATTAATTATTTTGGCAAATATCAGACAGAATATATTCGCTGCTAATCATCAACTATAATTTGACCTTAAAAGCTGAATATAAAATAGCCCATAAAATATTAAAAAAAAAAAAATTTAATAGCTTGTGCAAATCCAGCTTCAACTGGAAAATCGAATGTCACGAATTGTATGTTGATTTTTTACTGGGACAAAAAAGTAACATAAATATTTAAATACATTTTAAAACTTAATTTAATTGCACTACATTTGTGCAACACACTCACATACACATACACACGCATGTGTGTGTGTGAACAAATATTGCTTTAAGGCTTTTATTGAATGTCCATCAAGCGGCAAATGTAATCAAATATTTTGTGATAGTTATCAGTAATAAACAATAAACAAAAAAGGACAACTGCAAGTCACAATTTTTGGTGCATTATTCAATTGTAAATTCTGCTAGAGAATTGTGTTGCTACTGTTGTTCTTGTTGTTGTTGGTCAATAAAACGCCATCAAATCAATTATTTATGGCTCCATGTTCGAACTTGAATAAACCAATTTGAGCCTGCCGTGACATTCATTTATTGGCCATGAACCATGAATCATGAACCTTCGTTTGTAGTGTGTCAACGAAAGCAAAAGAAATCGCTGCCTAATTTAGTTATTATTTACAACAAATACAAATACACAAACAAACATTGCGACAAATTGGCATATAGCAAACAAAGCTAAACTCAACTCAACGGAATGTTGCATATTAACTAAACACAAACAATGGCCAACAAGTAAAACAGTTACTCGAATAGCAGATACCTGCACCAGCCCAGTTGAATTTTTTAAATTTATAACTACGGAGAGAATTTGTGCCATATTAAACTTTAAGGATTAGTAATTTAACTAAATATATATGACTTAATATACATAAAGTAACATAAAAGCAGTTTAAATAAGTTGTGACTACCCTACCCCATAAAAAGTACAGGTATTGTCATGTGCTGGGGTGGGGAGTGAGATAGCATGAGCGTGACAAGGAAAACAAAAGGACACACGTGTAAATTTTGACACTTGAATTGAAGTGACACCGTTGACTGCTCCTGTTGTCGCCTGTTGTTGTTTTTCCTGTTGTTTGTGTTTGCGTTGCGCAAATATAAACAACAAATATTTTACAAACCAAAATGAAATTATTATTGGCTACAATTGTCTAAGGCTTATTGGCTTATTGGCGAGGCCATCAGTTGGCCCGATAGCAGATAGTTGCTTAAGCGCAAATCTTATCGCTCGGACAGGAAATTCAACAGCTTTCGGCTCATTCAATTAATTAAATAAATGTGTTTATAATAAATCAAGTGCAGCAAAAGAAAACAGACAAAAGACTGAAGTGATTTTTAGCAGGTGAGGCGACGGCTTTGCTGATTGGCTGCTTATCACAAATGCAGCTGTCAACACACTAACAACTCGCTGGCAACACATGTGCGCTAGCAACATGCAAATATACCTGTTGTTTCACACCCAGCTAGCAACATTTCATATGTTGCCAGCAACATGCACGACAAGTGTTCAAACGAATGGGCGCTTGCCATTCGTGCTCACAGCCGAAGTTGCTTGTCGTAGGGTGGGATGGGGTGTGGTAGACGTGTAGTCTGCTGCTGCTGCTGCTGGTGACTGCTGTCTGCTGTTGGTTGCGACTGCTGTGTCTTTAGTACGTTTTTGTTACTCGCACGGCGAACAACGCGGCGCGCTTGCGTCTCGAGACTAAAAAAGCTGATTTGTTGAGGAAAAGTGTTTCTCACAAATTTACGTTACGCCGATCGTCGCGCCCTGACTGTAAATTCAATAACAAATAATCACACTTAACAGTTAATTAAAAATTGACAAACATACGCACGCCAAAGAGCTAAAAATACGCAAAATGTAATAAACCGGATTTTCTATGCCGGCTGCACAAACGTAGATCGCATCGCATTGCTTTGCTTTGCTCTGCTTTGGCGAGAGGCTCGTCCGACTGCATTCTTTCAGCACACTCTTTGCACACTCTTTGCATCACGTGCTGGCCCCGTTCCCGCTACCCCGTTGCTTTGTTTCTCGCTTTCAAGGCAACACATTGCAATATTTGCCGATCTGTCTCAAAAATAAAACTCGCTCAATTTCTTTTGCTTTGTCTTCTTCTTAATTATTGTTGTTGTTTGACGTATTTATGAATTTTACATTGGTTATTTTTGTTGTTGTTGATTTGGCAGTTTAAGTGTTTTGTTTTCTTTGTTCGTCAATTGAAGCAACAGCTGATCGTTAACAACACAATTTGATGCGCAAAAAACACATAGAAAATTGCATTGGGTTGCTTTTCATTTCAAATTCTATCGCATTGATAATTTCTTTAAACCAACGTCAACATTAAATTCCATTAGACGCACAATAACTGACCTCGCCAAATAAACTTATTCTGTAAACAATAAATTTCAAAACAAGCGAAATTCGCTTTCGAGAACTATTTCGAATTAGTGCCAATTTGTATTTATGGTGCAATAAAAGTGCTTTCCAAACAGATTCCATAAATAAATATCCAACTAAACTCGCTCACACACACGTACACACGTGTGCATTAGTGCAGTAGAATAGCAAATCATAGAATAGTAAAAAAAAAAAAATAATTTTGCAAACAAAACCAACTGCAAAGCAAAATCAATTTATTTCACATTTTCTTTCCATTTTTTTTTTCTTACCTCTTTTGCATATTCTCACGCCTACGCAATTTCGAACGGCGTCCGTTGATCATTTTGCATTTTGAGTGGGGCATATCGATTTGTACATTCACTTTGACTGCATTTACAATTCCGTTAGTTTTAACACTAAGCAATCAATACATTGAATTAATACATGTATTGATTACTTAGTGGTTTTATTTTACTTCAGCTCGTAATTATTTTCGAAACGATCTTTTATCGATCAGAAAATGATTGCTAATCATTGCATTATTCGCTTGCAATTAAACTCCATTTGCATTTTTATAGTAATAATAGGTTGTAAAGCAATTCAAATGTAAATCTTATTCCAAGTCATTTATAGGCAGTCTGAGAGGCATTTACTATGCAAATTTTATACATAATATACGAGAAATATTTTTTAGTAAAGCAGCGTGAAACTAGTCATTATAATTAGTAAAATATACTTCGTTTATTCATTTATTAGAATTTATTAAAATCATCTTCTTATCTCATATAACAACAATTGTCTTAACTGTTGACAAATTTCCCATAATTTAATTTATGTATCTAACGGCTTAACTTAGTGTGAAGCCAATTTGTTTTTAACAATCAACATATCTATAGCCAGTCTTATAGTTGAGTGGAGAGCATTGTACTTTGCTCTCATTTGATCTCTGACAAGATCGAATCAACTTTTCAAATGCTCTCCCATCAGTTCATGCGACATACAAAAACAAAAATGCTGCCAAAAAATCAAAGACAACAAAAAAAACAGCAAACCCAAAACAAAAAAAAAAAACAATTCGGCTTTCGCTTTCTTAGACGAGTGTTTCTTTTATTTTTTACATATTTATAGAATTTGTCGCTTTTATTTTGAGAATTTTTGGTTTAATTGCGTTTCGAAAGATTTAAATTGGTAGCGGTACAATTAATAAAGCTTATGAATGTCAAAATTCGTAAATTATTTGTAAAATAAATTTGCTAATTAATGTAGAGGCAGCCAGCCGAATACACTTTAATACAGTGTAGTAAGTAGAGTAAAATGTGATTTACAACTTGGAAAAAAAATGTTTTTTTTATTGGAAAATAAATATTGTTACAATTTTGTAGTGAAGTTTGTTCTTATAGAAACGATCGGTTGAAAGATGAGTTATTGTTTTAAAAAGTCTGAAGCAATATGTGCTGTCTCATGCTCCTCACATTTGGGAATGCATCATTACCATCGGAATTCTGTATAAAGCTGACATAGGAACCATTTGTTGTATGCAAATGTAAATTAATTCATTTGCCTCATTTATTCAGCAATTAAAAGCAAGGTTTTGTTAGTTTTGCTACCTACTAAAAACTATTACACATTTAATTGTTGTTGTTCTTTCTACGTTTCGCTTTAGACAATTGCCGGTGGAAAGTATATACAAGTGATGATAGCAATTACATGGTAAAAAAAGAAGGTGAACAAAGTGTGAACTGGAGATAAAAATAAAGAAACCAAAAGAAACAACTTGGAAAAAAGGCAAACACACAAAAGCAAACATAAAAAAAAAAGAAAATGCATCGATGTTGTTGCAGTTGGAAGACGACGCTGACGCTGCTGCTGGCAGGTGAGTGAAAAAATATATATGGTTCGATTCTGGGATCAGAGTTCAAGTTCGATTTCCAAAGCGAACGTCAGTATGCTATGTCAATCTGTCTTATCAGCCAGTCAGTCAGTCAGTCGATCATCTGAGCCGAGGGGCTGTCAGTCACGTTAATTGGCAGCGCCATAACTTCCGCCAATAGATAGATAGGGATTGAGATGGAGAGGGAGATAGAGATAGATAGATAGAGAGAGAGAGAGAGAGAAGGGGAGAGCGTGTGTGAGTGCTCCGAAAAAGTGAAAAGTTTAAATTTATGAAATGCCAATTTCACTTACGCCCAACTTTATTACCCCTGACGCACATTTGCAACTTCGCAGTTGCAGTTACCAGCAAGCCAGCGAGAGAGAGATAGTGTGTTGTCGAGAGGGAGAGAGAGGGTGAATGTGTGTTTGTGTGTGTGTGTGTGTGAGGCGGCAAGTCTCAGATTGCCTTTTAGCTTTCAACTCTGGAGCACACTATCCCAACTGTTTGTTTGCCAGCTTGTTTATTTGTCTCCTTCTGCACCTCTGTTTCCCCCCACTCCCCCGACTCCCCCCGAAACCTGCTTGTTCGTTGCCTTCGTTCATTGTTACATTTGTGTACTCGAATTTCGCAACAAAATGTAGCGTTGCTGATGGCGGTCGTAAGGTCAGAGGAATGCGGCCAGGAGGAGTTCACAAAGTGCGCCGAACCACTTGAAATGCTGCATTTAACGTCGGAATTTTCGATTGGAGCTGCCAAGAAGGAGGAACTGGATAAACTTTGTCAGTAAGTATTCCCCACAATAGTCGTACCTATGCAATTGAAGCTCCAACAACAACATTATCACCACCAACATCAACAACATCATCATCATCATCATCGTTTGGTTTGTTATCATTCGTGCCACAGCGAGCTGCGAAAGGGTGTGCGTTGCATTCAAAGCTATACGCGTCGCTGCATGGATCTGCAACAGCGGAATCAATTCAATAAGCTCTACCATGGCACCAATCAATTCATCCGGGATCTGTGCAACAAAGGCGAGTTCCAGGAGGGTAAGTTCCCAAATGCATTTCATTCGACAGCTGCAGCTAAGCTGCCTGCCTCTTGCAGAGTATCTGAAGCATGCGCCCTGCTCGGAAATGGCCAAAAAGGATTTCGAGGTGTGCGCCAATCGCTACAAGGAGACCATGGTCTTTCTCAAACCCAACAAAAATCAGGAGAATCCCGAGAATGGCACATTCAATGAGAATATTAAAACAATCTGCTGGTGAGTAAATAATTTACCTTTCCAATTTATAAGATTACTACTTGATCTGGTCAGTGATAAACCCTCTGCTTAAAGCTAAAACTTGTTTCTCAACAGCTCAAACTTGACTTAATCATTCAAATAGAAATCTTTGCTCTCGAAGTTCGTTAAACTTGTTTAGAGTTCCACAATTATTTTAGATTCAGTTAACCAAATCTATCTATTATTATTATCTATTTAACAACCCGCTCACCTTGAATTGGTGTGAGTGGTATTAACTAAGAATTAGCTGAACTTATGCATGACAACCTGGCCTACATTTATTTTTGTATAATATGTAAGCTAGCTTATATTAAGAGAGCCACTAAGTCTGCTATGTGTAACCAAGATGGACATTTTAATAACGATATGTTTTCTATTCCACAGTTCTATAAATGAGCTGGTTGACTGCTCGGAAAATGCAGCGCGCAAGATTTGTGGTAATGAAGCGGCCAAGTTTACGCGGGAGCTGGTCGATAAATACGCAAACAGTTTAACAAAGGTGAGCATTTTAAAAAACCAATTTATATCAATTAAAAAGTAAATAAATTGTAATAAGAAACGGAAAAGTCTTTCAAGTGAACATGTAAACGGACTAAAGAGTAAATAAAAAAAAAAATCGGCCGATTGTTCCTATAAAAGCTATATTATAAAGTAGTTCGATGTTGGTGATGAAACTTGCCGGATATATGCCAAGTATCGAAAAGATATCGTAAAAACTGAGTGACTACTTCGCATGGAAGCAAACAGACAGATGTACAAGACTATATTGAATCGGATAATGCTGCTGATCAAGAATATATATGTTTATTACACAATTATAAAAATAACTTGTCAAAGCTCTCTACTAATTTTAAGGCGTATATTTCTTGCCACTAAATTTCAGATATATTGCGAAGATTTAACGCGGCATCCACACATATGTCGCGATGGGGATGGCGATGGTGCAAGTGCCACAAGCCAAAGTACTTTGGGCATACTGATATCGGTGCTGTTGCTCCTGCTGGTCAGATAGATGGAAAGGATTGCTAGCCAAAAACCAAACAAAAACAGTTAAGTTTATTTTTGAAGTGCGTTTATTGCAAGTTAGCAGACAAGCCAATAAAATACACACACACACACACACCCGTACACATATTAATGAAAATATACAATAGTTAAGGTTTCTAGCAAAAAAAAAAAAAAGAAGAAAAATCTAAAAGAAAACCAAATATTTCGATAATTTTACTAGGCATGTTATTTGTTGCATACATTATGCGGGCTTTGGTTTATGACTCCCAAATGGAGACGAAGTGCAGCGTTGAATGATGAGTGTAGCCTACTTAAAAAATACACACATAAATGTTAAGCGTGTTATATAAAGATAATGCATACATGATATATACGATACATATATATATATGTGTGTGTAACTGTACAGTTGCAGCCGGTTAGTTGTAAGATGATCTTTATAGGTTTTAGATTAGCGTCTACAAGTTGTATGTTGAATGTTTATTTTGCAATAAAGTAGCACAAATGTTTTTTGCAGTTGGCAAACAAAATACACAAAATCGAGTGCAATAAAAAGTTAGTTGAGTTTTTTGCAATAAAGTTGCCACTTTATATAGTTATAAATATTATAAAATTTGATTTCTATGTTGGAGACCAACAGCAAATTGTGAGCTCAATTTTAATCAAATGTTTTAGCTATAATTTCAGCAGCTGGATTATGATTATTAGGCACCCAAGCACGCACACGCATAATCTATGTGCAACAAGCCGCAACACACTCACACACACACACATTAATACACACCCACACATACATATCGGCAAATGAATTAAAGTGCATTTCTTAATGAATTTTATAATTAATTCTAAAGAGAATACTTAATTTAGCAACTACGTACATTATGTATAACTATATTTAATCCAACTTTATAATAAAGTTGAGCACTTATTTAAAGACACCAAAATGTAAATATGCTAAAAAAAAATGTATTAAAGTTTACAGTTAAGAAAAAACTGAAAAACAAATGAATTAAATCAATATATGATAATGGGATACAAATATTGCAAGCATTAAAATACGGAGAAAAAAAAACATTAGTTTAACTTAAACACTGTGAATATATTATGATTAAAGAGCCACATTTATTTTAAGTAAGAACTATACACACACAAAAAAAAAAATAAAATAAAAAACTGAAAACCAACACACAAACGCAAAAAAGTAAAAACAATAAAATAAAAATAAATTAAAAAAAAAATAAGGGCGCTCTGCCCAAATGTTTTTTACTGCAACATGTTCCGCAAAAAGGGAAAGGGTTAACGCGTAGATAAAAGGCGAAGAGAGAGAGAGGGGGGACCGGAGCGGTTAGGGACTTTAGCCAAGTCATGCGCAACCGAGAAGCATGCAACGCTTCTGCTGTTGCACAGCTATTCGCGAATGGCGCCCAGAAGTATGCTGCGCAAATATGCAAACATAAGCCGAGGGGCAGGCAGCAGCTGGACGACCACCCAAAATAATTTATGCTCTTATGCGGTCCATTCATTAAAGACCAGAGGCGTCGACACAGTCACCAACTGCAACTCCAACTGCAACTGCAACTGTAGCAACAACAACAACAACAACTACAACATCAACTGAGGCGCCGCTTGGCTTGTCACCAAGTAGCTAATTTATAGAGTTGCCACATGGCTCAAGCTCTTCTATGTAAATCATATATACATATTATCATGTGAGTAAAAAACTTAAAATATCTCATTTAAAATCTAGGAGAACATTGAGACTTGCGAGATTATGGCTTATGTTAATATAAAATCTGGCAAAATAATAAAAGGCTTAAAAGAAGGCTGCCTTAAAGAATAAACGGAAACCGAAACAACCAAAATTTTAAAAGTTTTTTTTTTAATGTAGTTAGCATATCATTTAGAACAATCTTTATCTACTCTAATAAAGTATATAAAAGTATTTCTATATAAAGTATTTAGGAATACATTTCTGCTGATTATAAAAAATAATTTCTAGAGTCGAAAGCCTCATTTAGATGCTATTTCTAGGGAGTCAACCAATTGTGGTGCTTACAACCCAGAATCTCTCTATTCGAATCCGGCAAGCCGTTAACATCCGTGAAGGAGTGAAAATAAATCCCAAGTGAAGAAGGAAAAATCAATCCAAAGTGGTAGATAAAAATACGAAATCAAAACAAATGTTGATTAATTGCAGCAATTGGCTGGGAAATCGCCACCCACTTAAGTATAAAATAATTGAGCATTCAAAATGCCAACTGCAAAAGAACTCAAGCAGCGCCTTTTTAATGCAGCAGACGGGAAAAAGGGGGACAAGGGGCAAGATGAAAACTGAAAAGTCATTTGAATGACGAGTATCTGTGTGAAGTTGAATCAGTTTGCATTTGCAACTGCACCTCTCCAAAATGAAGCACATCGATGTGGATCGATTGAGGGGCAGAGCAGAGTGGAGATGCTATTACCTGGTGGCCATCAGGTGAGAGAATCTTTCGGAATCTTTCTGTCCTCAACAGCCAGTTGATGCAATGCAGCTCAAATATTTACGTTCCATTTAAAGTGGCCCACAACAAAAACAACAACAACAACAACAACAAACAACTTTGAACTGCTGCACAGCCATTTTCAACTTCATTTGTTGTGCAAATAGGCGAAACGCATGACTCCAACTGTCTGTGTGTGTGTGTGTGTGTGTGTGTGTGTGTGTGTGTGTGTGTATCTGTGTGTGTTTGTTAAATCAAAGTCATATTTTCAACTACTAACTGGAGCTCGTCAGGTGAAGCGATTGGTTGCCAAAAGCTATTTCTTGCTTCTAAGCTACTTTTTGCTATCAATTTCGATTTTTTTCTACTTTTTTTTGTGGTGCATTGTAATTGATTGAAATATCTTTGGCCAGAGTTAAGTGCCTCAAAGCAAAAATCAGCAATATAAATACTGAAATACCCGAGATTCAGCAAAGTTTGTCGCCAGTGTCGACATGAATATCCTTCCCCCTCCGCCCGCATTCTTATAACCGATCGCTGACACTCTATCTACCCTGCTGTCTGTCTGGCCACTTAATCCGAGCTTTTGAATACCCTGCACCCATTTACAATGGGTAGAAGCGACAAATTAACTTGTGCATGTAACAGCCAGAAAAAAGGAAAGCTTAAAATATATATATATATCCTTGACAATCGAGCAGATTTAGCCATGTCTGTTTGACTGTCTGTATGAGCCGATCTCAGAGATTTTAAAAGCTAGACTCTATAAGTATATTTTATTTTATCGATAACATTAATCGATTTACGTTAGCAATAAAAGACACAATTGTAAAGATATACCATTCCAATAGATTTATAGCATCTACCCAGACACAGCTTTACTAATTTCCTTAAGATGCAATATGCATTACAGATATTACAGGAAGTCTGATATGCACTCAGGGCATCTCCCAGTCGAGCACTCACGACTGGCGCTTTCTTACTTGTTTTTTATTGTAATCCTCTTTAAGCGGCAACAGAACGATTACAATTTGTATTGCCAGCGCTTTCGTTTTTGTATTTCACATTTCCGTTGCGACTAATCTGCAATTATGTTTTACATAAAAATCGTATCACATGCAACAGCAACAGCAGCAACAGCAACAAAAACAGTAGCAGCTGCAGCATCAGCAAGAACAATAACAAAGTTTTTTGGTAAAGTTTTGTCCAGTTTGTTAGTTAGACTCGCTGCTTGATTGTTTGCTTGTTGTGATAGTCATGAAAAAAGCACTAAAACTAACAACAACAAAAACAAATATTATTAAAACTGCAGCTGCAACATGCAGCGTCAACTGTCGGTTGCACAGCTGCCCAAACGGGGGGCATGTGTGTGTGTGTGTGTGAAAGAAAAATGAAACTGTTGCTATTGCTATTGTTGCTTCAACAAATCAGAGTTAATTATAGAGACTAACTGACGATTACAGACAATTGATGCCAGCAGCATCGATTTTCTGGATTGTCTGGAAACTTATATTGTTATTTTTTGGGACAATTGTTGAACATTTGGAATTGCTTAAACTCTCGTTAAACAATTCGCATAACTATTTCGAATTGATGCTTTTGTAATAATTACAGTTAACCATAGGTTTTTAATGACAGACATTGTTTATTACGCTATTCATTTGTAGCAGCGGCAGAACCAATTTTGTATATAATTTTTGGTGCAACTTGTTAGCGGAGGCGGAACGTCATTCATCATTGACTTCAACTTCTTTTGGTTGTTGCCAAAAAAAAACCCCGTAAAATACTCTAGTAAAAATCAAACTTTTCAATTTCTATACGCTCTCAATATCTTGTCTCTAGTCCCATTGAAATAGGAAATAGATAGATTTTTTGGACTGCAGTCAGAACTCAACGCAGCAGCAACTGTCGCAAAATGTTTGCCAAGGATCAAAGCGAATGGTGGACACTTGAAAACAATTTGCAGCAGTTTGCCAAAAGCTGAAACTGCCTTCGGTTGTGGCACAGTATCGCAATCAAAGGACGAGCAGGACTACCACTACTGCTACTACTACTACTACTACTACTACCAGTCTACTTTTGCTACTAGAAGTTGCCGCTTTGCCACTGCAGTCTGACACCTCGACGAGGCGACTCGAAAAGTGGAAAGTAGCCCGCGGTGGCAGCGAGGCAGCCAACAAGTGTTTAGCATTTTGTTTTCACTGCAATTAAAACTCGCAACTCTGCTGGCAGTTGTGCTCGAGTGTTGCCGTTGTTGTTCTTGTTCTTGTTGTCGTTGTCGTTGTTGTCGTTGTCGACAAACAAACAAACAGGCAAACAACCAACAAACAGCCACAAAAGACGCACACAAAGCCACCAGATTCAAAATACAACAACAACAACAACTAGAACAACAAATGTGTAAGCCTCTCAAAGTGCCGCGTTCAACACTTGAGCGTTAAGCTACCCGCTCTGCATGCAACCTAAAGTGGTATATTATTCTATAAAAATATAGTTTCAAATAGTGCTCACAACTAGTGCTTTGATATTATGATAACTGTTGTTTGTAGTTTGTAAATCAGCTTAGGAAGATTTCAGTGGCTTTTTGGGAAAACGAAGAAAATGTTTTTTACCTTCCACATAGATATTGGGAATTGTAGGAAATAAGTTAAGTAACGTATAATATTGTTCATTGCAAATAAAAGATTAAAAAAAAAAAATATTTAATTAAATAGATTTTTGTGCAAACAATTCAAAAAGCTAACAAGATTTGCATTTTGATTAGCTTAAAAGCGAATCGATTAGGAATCCAAAAACAGAAAAGTATTTCTTGCTTTAAATTGAGGAGAAAATCTTATGAGCAATTAGTTATTCGATTAATGATTCATATATGAATCGGTTAACATAAAGAATATACCCCTTAGAGAAAAGATAGATACTTTCTTAACGTTCTTAATCAGTGTCCTCTGATTCTGCCTTAAAATCATTTTCAGTCTTCCTCTCTGTTTTTATTTTAAGGGTAGAAAGCCTTCATTAGAAAGGTGCTCAAGTAAAATTGGAGACTTTAAAATAAAATCTCTCATGATTATCACTCTATTTCAATTTTCCGAAACTAATAAAATATCTAAACAATTGTCGGGTATTTTATAGTCAATCCCCTAAACTGAACAAATCTCTGCTCGCTAGTTTTTTTTATGTTAGCTGACATTTTTCGCATGCGGCCTGGAATCAAAAGACTGCGACGATGGCGTCCTAAGTGCGCCTGGGGAGATGCAGTTGAAAATGGCATTTGTGGCACAAAGGCGTATACGCAATTTATGAACGGGCTGTTGAACTTGCCAGTCGGTGTGTCTAACAGACAGCCAGACAGCCGGACAGCCAGGCAACCAGCTAGCACATGTTAATGCCAACACGCTTAATATGCAATAATTGCAGTTGCAGTTTCTGCAACAATCAGCAAAAAAAAAAAAAAAAAAAAAAAAAACAGAGAGGAAAACTACACACAGAAAGTAGAGCAACAAATTTTTGCAATTTGATGCAGTCAAAGAAAATACTTTTCAAGGCTTAAGAATGATATATAAGCAAAAATAATAATTAAATACCAAGTGTAGAAAGCAAATGAAAGAAAAAGAAATGAAAAAAAAACAAATATTGATAAAGATATATGTATATATATATAAGATATATAAGCAGATATACAAACATGTGTGGTAGCTGGAGTTGGAGATTAGGAATAAATACGCTTCAATTATTCACAGCATGTAACTGATGAAGCAGAAATGCAGCAGAGGCAGCAGAGGCAGCATCAGCAGCAGCAGCAGCAAACGAGACATGTGCCTCATAGAAATAGTCTGAGTCAGTTTTAGTATTTTTGAGTGCAACGTGTTATAGATATGCACATTTACCGCAAGTGCGTGTGTGTGTGTGTGTGTGAGTGTGTGTGAGAGTGTGTGTGTGGACATTGCCTATTATGCTACCAAATGAAAGTGGTAATAAATTGGACAAGATGTTGCAATAAACCACACCACGACATGCCATAGCATCGGGCCCCAAATGCATATGCAACGCATGCAACAAAAGCAACAACAACAACAACAACAACATCAACAGAAACAGGAGCAAACAGGCGCATAACCAAACGTGATTATCATGTAGGCAATGCATTTGGCCAACAGCTGACGCAGCCGCTTGCACTTGCAACTTGCCCAGCCTTCGATGGACAAGCCGAAAACACCGACCCATTTATCGTGGCACGCCCACGCAGCAACCACAAGCAACAGCAACAGCAGGTTGGCCATTTAATCTGCACAAGTGACTTGAAATTGAAAGGAAAGTATCAAAGTGAATATGTTGACAGGCTGACAGAGCTGCCTCCAAATGTTACCTCTAAATGCATCCAAATTGGAAATCAACATTCCCAAAACAGGGTTTTTGACAGTCAATACACATTATATTCAATAGTACTTTGTACTTTGCTGTTACCTGTGCTTTGACTCTCTAAATGAACCCAAAAAGCCTTAACTTCTATGGATAAATATGAGTAAACATTTTATGGCTAAGAGCAGTAATCGACTACTTACGACCTGCATTTAATGGTAGCCAATTAATGCTTTTTGTGTTTGAACTATGTATTTGGGAATTAGAAGCGTAAACAGCTTTGCTATTAAGATGGGCAATAATGGCCAATATATTATTTAAAGGCTTTATTATGTGAAAACAAGCAACAACGTCTATATTGGCCAGGCTGAAGAGTGCTTATCTTGGCTGACAGCAGTTTAACTCGTCTCTACTTAATTTCATTAAAAATTGGTAGATGATTTAATTGCCCGATGTTGAGCAGCAAGATAACAAGTAGATAAAGTGCAACTCATCTTTCGATAAACTACACCTATGGCAATCATCTGATGAAAAGTTGGTTATAGCCAAGTTGCATCAATCAGCTAAAAAAAACATTTCAGGTTGAAACAGACAGATAGAAGAACATTGCTTTATCGACTATTCAAATATTTCCCTCTGCTGCAAGCATAAAAATAACAAACAATTAACCAAGTGACAATTGGCCTAATTTGCTGTTAACCTAATATTTACTTATTTATTCATTGTTGGCCACATCTTCGTATGCAACTTTACCTGTTTAATTATTAAATTATTAATCTATCCGCACAGCTTCATAAACTGTTAAATATATCCCTATAAATTCACTTAAGTAAAACTTGACAAAATATTCGAGAACTTTGTGCATTTTGTTTATTCAGAAATGATAGCCACAAGAGTTAACAAAGTTGTTTACTTGCGGCTGTTCTAACCTTAGTTTATAAGCCAACTTCAGGTTCGAGCTCTAGAGTCTAGACTTAAGTTGATTAAAGCTGTAAAATTTAAAGCTGAATTTTAAATATTTATGAAACAATTGTTAGAAGCTTGATTAACTGGTTACGTGGAATTAGCTACACACACACACACACACACACACACAGACACACACACACACACACCGCAACAATTTGTCACTGCTGGACTCGATTCTCTGGCGACATTTGAAAAGTTCTAAAATAATATAATTTTCAACGCTATGGCAAACTAACAAGTTCGACTTTGACGCTGTGGAACGAACTTTGGCTTAGAACGAAAACTTTTTGGTTGCACTGTTGCAGCAACGGTGGACTTGAATACACACACTCACACTCACACACATGTAAAATATAAAGAAAGTTTTCTTAGCCTAGCTTGAAAACGTTGCGTTTTCAGTGGCAGCAGCCGCATCGACGCTGTCTTTGGGGAAATTAAACATTTTCTATTTGAAAACTTTGCAACGTGCAAATGTGGGTGTGTGCGAGTGTGTGTGTGTGTCTAAAGCAACAGTTGCCTAACTGTGAACTATGCTGTTTCTAACGGTACGTTGCTGATCCGCATCCTTTTGTGTTCAGCACCCTCCGCAATTGCGGAAGTCATAATTTTTTCTAATTTTTAGCGACTTTTGCTTGACAAATTCAGCTGCAAATTGCCGACAGATTTGTTGTGTGTGGCAGCATTTAAACTTGCTCTGCAGCGATGCTGTTGCTGCCGCTGTTGCTGTTGATCCTGGTCAGGGTTACGCTAACCTTTTGCTCCGTGTGCACCAGCTGCGCCCCTGTTTTATGCAACACTTTTCGGTTGTGTGTCTCAGTTTTTTGGTGCCGTTGGGGGGCAAACGATTCCAAATGTCAAGCGGGCGCCTGTCATAGGTGTTGCATATTGGATGGCTGCGCTGCAACACTGCTGCCAAGTGCACCCCAAAGTGCATGCAAATATTTTTGTCAACGATTGTTTTGTTGCCTGCCAGCCAAAATGCTGGCCTGCGACTCTATTTCGCTGCTGGCGGCGCTCGCAGCTCGCAGCTCACAGCTTGCAGCTCGCAGCTCGTAACTGTAAACAGCGCCCAGGGTCGGTCGTCCTTGCCACCGTCGCTATTCCTGCCCCCTTGTTGAGTAATTGCTGCGCTAGTGAAAATTGGCAACATTTGCCAACAATGCATGCTACTGAATGAGTCTCAAATGCATATCAAGTAAAAGCGAGCACACAAAACTAAGTCGAATTCAATTTTAAATTTAAAGAACTTTCCACACCCATAACTTTGTCAAAACTGAACCGATTTGCAAACCAATATCTTTGATTTCGAGAATTATGTATTATGTACATAAATCTAAAATCAGGTAAGAAGTCTACTTTTAGCTATTCACAGACCTACATTTTTTCAAAAGTGAATCAACATTTTTCAATGTAGTTATTTTACTTATTAAATTCCAGAAATACCTTCTTATTTTTAAGGTCCCATAAATATGTGTAAACTTAGTTAACCTATTTTCTTATAGAAGTGAGTGCAAAGCTAAATCAAAGCAATCAACTTGTGTTTGTCAATTCAGTTAGTATCATGGCTGTTGCACACAAGAAAAAAAGAAGGAAAAAAAACCAATAAAAACAAAACGGAATCTGCAACTAAAAAAGGTCGAAAAAAAGGTCGAAATAATAGAATCGCTGTTCGTTATTTTTTCAAACATGCCCCCAAAAGTAAATGGGAAATAAATTTGAGCACTGATGAAATGCATCGCCGAGCGTTGCGCGTTTCGATGCATTCAACTTGTTTATTTTTTGTTGCAGGTCCATGGGCATTATCAAATAATTCAGATGTAATCTCTTTTAATCTGACGAGTTGTGTGTTCTGTGCGGCAAAATGTTGCCACTGTTTGACTCCGCAACCTTCGTAAAACATTTCATCTCCCTTCCAACCATTCGATACGCTATGAATTCATTTATTTCGCCATTTTACTAAACAGCACGCAGCATTAAATCCGTGGCATCAACACACACACACACACACACACACACACACACACACACGCACACACACAAGCTTAAATATATATTGATAGAGCTGTCAAAAAATATTTGCTTTACACATTTTTTGTGTGCATTCATTCCTTCATTCACTCATTGATTGCCAGAAACGAGTACGAATATATAAATTTATATATATATATATATATATATATATATATATATATATGCATATATATATTCAGCTGATTAAATGCACTCAAAGCGGCTTAGTGTAATGGACAAATCTAAGTGACCAACAAAAAACTCTTCTCTGTGCGGTTGCGTAAATTATAAAGTATATTTTGGCCATGAATTAAATAGGCCCATTGACTATTCATACTTAAATAAATTTAAGCTACTTCTAAAGCTGAACATTTTAATGAAATTACTCCAAGTATCGAACTTTTTAAATATTCTGTTTAAAGTGAAGGTTATTTTTATGGGAAATATCAAAGGGAATTTATAAATTTTATTTCAAGATATTTTTTTGAATAGAAAGCAGTTAGTTAGTGCTAGTTAAAATTTGTTTCAATCGCTCTTTTATATTGCAAAAAGTACCAAAACGGATTACCTGTTTTTCAGCTAGCAAAAATGCTCAAATGCAATTTTACTTAAGAAAATTCGATAAGCAGAAAATGTGTTTTTCTCGACAAAGCTTTGCTTTACCTGTGAATGAAAAGAAAGCATTCATTTGAAATGTTGCTTCGATTCAATATTGCAACTTCCTTGAGATTTCTTTCGCTCAAAGTCTTTTACATATCTTGGCCAAATATGCAATATTCCATATTCCAATATTCCGACCATATTAGAAATATATTCTCTCTTTATTTTGGCACACCACAGTCGTGTACATATCATTATCAGTTGGCACAAATGTGTTTGCTTTTGCCAGCTGCCCGAGGGTCAGCTAAGTGCGGTCAGATGTGGCAGCATTGCTTTGCCCCGTCTACGTTTTGCTGCAAGTGCTATGCAAATGTGGACAGTTTTCAGTGTCCTTTGCATTATTCATCTTGCGGCTGTAGAATACAAAAAACCACTTGGCCAATCTTTCGCTCGCACTTTGGCAGCCAGCAACGCCTTTGGGTCATTTACTTAAGTTAATTAAACTAGGTTTTGCATGCCCCCAAATGTCAGTCGAAAGCCGAAGACAAATCACTGTCGACATTGGTATATATAGCGCGGTTGCTTAACCGTCATTTGTAAGCAACTGAGCTGCATTCATTTGTGGCGCAACCGCGTGGCAGGTAATAAAGTTGCAACATCAGCAGCAGCACACGACACACGCCACATATGAATCTGTAAATGGTAACCAGTTACTTCCACCGGACAGCTCTGGCAACTCTCAACTCTCAACTTGCAACTTGCAACTGGCAACTGGCAAATTCGGTTTTCCTACAAGGATTTTACTTAGTTGAGCAGCGCTTTTAGCGCAAATTGAAAAGTTTTTTTTATTATTTTGATACCCTATAATATTGAGAATGTTTCTAAAGAATGTAACTTGACGTTGTGCATAGGTAATTGTGTGGAATTGATGGCAACCCTATAAAGTATGTTTATAAATATTAGCAGAAATTATCTATCTATCGAATCAGAATCTAGATAACTTAAATGTTTTAGAACTTAAAAGGTATCTTAAAGTTATTGCCTCATGAATTTCAACAAATGTAACAATTTATAAACAGTTTCTACATTAAAAGAAAAAAAAATAATAATAATAAATTTTAGTTCGGCCTACAGGGTATCTGCTAGCGGAGTAATCTCAACTAGCATACATCACACTTATTTCTTTTTGTTAAGTTTTCATTGGCCATTTGTGCAGCAGCTTCTTGGCTGTTTGCAACCCGGGCAGCCAAAGACAAATATGGACAGTAAGCGGCTGCAGCAGCTGCAGCAGAGACATTGGCACAAAGCCGTTCTGACCATTTATCAGTTCTATGTTATTGGCCCAAAAAAAAAAAAAAAACACAAAAAAGAAAGCAAAGAAAGTAAAAACAAAGCGTAGCAAGTAAAGGGAGAAAGCCAGCAGCGAAAACAAATGCAATAAAATGCAATGTTTCTATTACAACGATTTACGTTCCACACACACACACACATCAGTGTATGTGTGTGGGTGTGTGTGTGTCGTCATGCTTTTCAGCTAGTTACAGATTCCCCCCATGACAGCCCCTTCAACCCCTTGGCAACATTTTTATTGCCTTGAACAAATTTTGGGCGGCCAACAAAATGTTAGCAAAGTTTCACGGGTTGTTGTCCCGGCTATGAATTCAACTCTTTGTTGTTGTTGTCGTTGTTTGTTAACTAGCGCAACTTAAGATAAGCACTGTTGTTGTTGTTGTTGTTCTTGTTATTGTTGTAGTTGTTCTTTTTGTTAGTATTGCTGGCCACTCGCATTTATTTCTTTTTGGCAATTTTAATTGCTGTTGAACTTGGTGTTGCAACAACAACAACAATTACAGCAAGAGCAACAACATTAATGACACCAATTACAACAACAAAAACAACTAGAAGAAGAAGAAGCGGTATAGCGTGTGTTTGCCATATATTTGATTTAACTTGTTGGCGCTAAAAGTTTGCACAATATTTTGTTGCAGCGCGCCAATAAATTTATTTTTCCCTTTAAAAACTATTGTGGGAATTTAGAGATTTGTGGCGCACATTGTTGCAACAATACACACACACACACATACAAATATATATAAATATATTAGCAACATGCTTCAATTTATGGCATTGCCAAAACAATATGAGCTCATTTATATAGCACAAAAATCGAAACAAATAACAAACTGTAAGTATTTAAATAATTGTTATGAGCCACAAAACAGACTTGCTGTAAATCACGGAGCTCCAATAAATGTTTTACTCTATGGTATTATGATCTAAATTTAAATCGAATTAATGGAGAGAGAGAAGTACAAACGATACAGATTATATATCCCTGCAGACCGGAGTCCACCTGCTGACATTTGTCTCTCACAATAAGTTACAAAAAAAATCAACTGATTTTTGCTATGAATGATATAATATAATTGTACGATATTGATAATTTTGTCAAGGGTATATAAATATGGTGGATTGTATTTTGTAGGTCTTAGCTTGTAGTATTTATTTAATTAAAACCAATAACCAATTAATAATTGCACAGATAATAAATATATTATACATTTTTATAGCCGCTGATTCCTGCTTCAGTTGGATATCAACATTTACATAGCATCACATTCAAATTTTTATACAAAACATTTTTTACAGGGTATACAATTTGAGTCAAGATATTTTATGCACATTCTTTAAAATTGGACCACCTTCTGTAGTTGTGTGGTGTGTAGTGTAGTGTGGTTGATCGTGATTGTTGTGAAGCTCGTCAGTTGCACTTTGAAGCCAATTGGCGAAATGTGCAACATTGGCGTAAACACCCGGAAATCCGGGCTTGGCGCAACCCTCACCCCAGGAAACAATGCCGACCAGTTCGTTGTTGGAGACCAGAGGACCACCAGCATCTTTGCCACATGCAGCCTTACCATGATCGCTGGCACAGATCATGTCCTTGGTGATTACCCAGCCAGCCATCGCATACTTGGACAACGCACAAGTTGCGCGATTAATTATTTTCAGCCCCACGCCCTGCAATTGACTTCGACGCCCACAATCCCTGCTGCGTTTGGATGCACCCCAGCCCGAAACAAATGCATCGGCTCCATTTTCCGGATCCTCCTTGGCGATGGAAATCGCTAGGGCCACGTCTCCCAGTCGAAGCGGTCGAGCCAAGCGCAACAAAGCAATATCGTTTTCATGGGACTCTTCGCCAAAGTGATGGTGGATAATAAAATCGGAGACCTTCACAAGCTGGCCACCAGAATTCCACTTGGAGGAACCAGCACGAACCGACAGCTCTTCAGCGGTGGCGTTAATCAAGCACTGAGCAGCTGTTATAATTATATCCTGGCTTATGATGGCGCCACCACAGGAGAGCTCACTGTGACTCAACAAGGCCACCTGCCAGGGTGCATTCCCAATCCAGATGTGTTTGCCATTCACAATCCGTGATTGCCATTTCCTCCTGTGGTGTTCAACTGCATCCAGCAGGGTTATTCCCGAGCAGAGTAGAACCAGCAAACCCAAGTACAGCCACATCTTAAAGTAGAAATTCTGCTTTGTGGAAATTGAGTGTGAAAAACGCTGCTTTTATAGTAAATTTTAATTTTTATCTGGCACTTGACATGCCGTTAGTTATTGTGGCTTATCGGAATTGACTTGGAGTCAATTTTCTAATTAGAATTCTTAACTGTGCAGTTGCAAATATCTGAGATTCGAAATTGCAGACACTGGTTTAACAAATCACTGCTGATATTAAGTTCAATTTTGCAACAAGACTTATTGCAAAATAGGGGAAGAACCCAACTTGGTGCCTGAATAATGATAAAATTGTAGAAATTAAACGTTGAGTTTTAACGAGCTTTTGGCAGCTGACATTTAGACATGTTCCAATTAATTTAAAAATATTTCATAATATTTCAATATTAATGTAATTTTTCTTTCGATCACCTTTATATATAAGAAAGAATTTCTTATGGTTTATTTGGTATTTAAGAGGCAGCTCAGATGTGTTCATCAACAATCAGAGAAGTCTTTTGGCTAAAGGAAGTCGTTCTCTGTAATTGTCACAGTTTTGAAAATTCGGAATTTTAAATTGCACAATCATAAAAAAAAATTGCAATTTCTAAAAATGATTGTAATGCAATTTTCGCGTTCCAATTGTGTTTAATATGATTTTAATACAGTTATTAGTTGATTAATTAAATTTGTTATGTAAAATAATTTTGTAGCGAGGCGTGTTTAATTTTTTTTTTTTTTTTTTTTATTTTGGCATGCATTTTTTGAATTTTTTTTGTTTTTCTATTTTGTTGCTAATTTTCGCACAACAATTAAATTGTTGACTGGTTAATTTTAAATGTTGCACACACACGAAAAGTAATTCGAGCTGTCGCACGCGGCGTATGCGTAATGTGAACGAAACATTTAAATTAGGATTAGTCCTTTGACTATGTGTGAGAGGGAGAGGGAGAGAGAGAGAGACTGTGTGCGCATTAAAATCGAAACATATGCAGAAATTTGAATGCATATGACCAAATCGGCATAGTTAGTGCCGTGTTACCAACTATATATACGTGTGCAATATATATTTTGGCCAGTTGGCGAATTTGCTTCTTTACGCAGCGGGCATATTGATTTCGGACAGGGCCACATAAATTAATGCAGCTGCAGCAGCAGCAGCTGCAGCAGCCGGCGACCATTTTAACCAGCATTGACCATTGACCAGTTTGCCAAACAGTTAGAGCAGTTATAACCCACCTCCCCTTTCACTCCATCCCGCTGGCTTACAGGCACGTCAGCGGCTGGAATACATTTTAAAATTATATTATTTTGAATGGCTTTTTAGAAATTAATAATTACATATGACAGCATATGCATGTGTGTGTACGTGTGTGTGTGTGTGTGTGTGTGTGAGCGTGATTGCGTACGTGGCATTAAATTTTTATATGCAACCGTCTGAGTGCGCGCTGTCGACGAGGCTTTAATAGCCAGTTAAAGTTCACAAAACTGCCAAGTGTCAAATTAAAGTTTCTAAAATTTGTGGAAAATCTGTGGGGGAAATCGGTAGCGGAAGAATTTAATATGCTATATGAAATATTCCATTTAATTAATCATTCACAAATCTGTTCATTGTTAAAGTTATTAGTTAGCTGGATTATTAAACTCTTTGATTAGTAATTAAGCTCTCTTTGAAAAACTGCAAAAGCAATTAAATCACTTTTTTAATGTTGGAAAAAGTTTTTGCAATATTCATTTGTAGATAAATTTTTTATACTTTATGAATGCTTGTTAATTTGAAATTAAAAAGATAACTTACCAATATTAATCAATCGATTATAAATCATAGAAAAATATCTCCTGGAGAACCTTACTCAAATTATAATCAATTAAATAAAATGTCACAAATATAAATTTTTTATATTTTTCTACAGTTTTTTTTTTGCCATTTTTTGGATTTTAAGAACTTTTGCAAATCTATTGACAATTTCATTGGCATTTTTCAGATATTGTAGTTGGCCAACTTCGGTTAGACAGGTTGCAGCTGTGGCCTTTTCGGCCATCTTTCGCTCGTGTGCCCATATCACATGTTGGCTTTGTACTTTTTATTTATTTCCTTCGCTTTTGGTCCCCATACGCAAGCCGCCAAATGTCTGGCCATTTGCTGTATTCCCACTACTTTTGGCCATTATTAATTGCTAACGTGCGCTGATTTCTTTGCACTACACTTTTTACGGCTTTCTGTCGCCGTTGTTTTTACTATTGTTGTTGTTGTTGTTGTTGTTGTTGTTATTTGTTACTGTTCGCCTTTGCCTTTTAGCAATGTTCGGAATGTTGTCTGCTGCTCGCAATTCGGTGTTCGTTGTAACTTGTAGGTTGTCTTGTCTGTTTGGCTCAGCAGTGACATTCATGCACCGGCGAGCAACTGGAACAGCAGCAGCCAACAAGAGGGGGGTGGGGGGAGCGAGAACTGGTTGGCCAGAATGCCCCAATACGGCAATAAATCAATGCGAACTTTTAGTCAATATCCTAGCGACGGCGCCTTTTTAAAGTCACTCGCCGCCATTTTAATGCACTCGTCTAATGGGTATGCAACACTTTTTTTGTTGAGAAAATTCACGAAAACCCATGAAAAATTCGGAATGCAGTTGTTAAGAGCTGTGGAAATTGAGTAACTGTTTCCTTGGATGCCTTGCGACTTTGAATTAAAACTGCAGCTTAAAGTTCGAGAAAGCTAAAACATAATGGATATCCAGAAAACGTTTTTTTCTATATATTTACCCACAAACAAAATAGGAAATTTGTACAGTCCATCAATAACATATCAGAGTATGTTGAGTTGAGTTGTAAATTCGAATTAAGTTTATTAATAATATTTATTATTTTTATGCATCAGTCTATAGACTTCCAATTCTGTCTTTTGCTGCTATCAGAAATCGATTTGTATCGATATGGGAGGAGGGACAGTTATCGATAAGAAAACTTGTATTCCATATTTGATTTTATGATATTATATTATATTAAATATAGTTCTATTTTTTGAATAAATTTAAAATGATTGCTAAAGAAATTAAGTTTATTCAGTTTGTTCAGTTTTGCAGGTATGCCACATCCATCAGATATAATTATAAAGCGAAAGAGCAAGTAATTTAAAATCTCGACCTATTTGCGTTGTAAATCCTTTGTTATGTTCATGTCAAAACAGACATGCAACTGATTACAGTAAATTTACAATTAAATACGTTGTAATGGCCATGTTTTCGTATTTCGATTCCATTTGACTTTGATGACGCATCGAACACGATTCGATTTGTAGTTGAACCACACACATCGTTGCAACATTGCGTTTTTGCATAAAGTGCACAAAACATATGCAAAAATAACAAAATAACATTAGAGCAACAGTATACGGGATTATGGCCGATTGTTTACACTCCAAATGTACAAAATATGAGCACAATTTCCAATGAGCGCAGTTAGCCATTATTTGAATATGATTATTTAGTACATAATATGCATAATTACTTTTGCGGTTCAGGCTCCAATTACGGTAAAACTAATAATAAATTAAAAATAAAATATGTTCAAGAATGTTTAATTTTTTCGCAAGCTACACAGAAAGTATTTATTGTGGAAATTAATAAAATCACAATCAGCTCTACAAGTCATTATGGATATAAATGAATCACTTTAGGAGTAAAAAAAATCAGATTTTTATTTAAAGCACAATTCAACGCCATCAAATACTTATATATATATATATTGAGTATATGACAATTTAAGCAGCTGCGCTTCGAATCGACTTCACAATTTATTAATTATTCTCTTTTAATTTAATTTGTATGCTCTGAATCGAATATCAAAGTAGAAAGCGCAAAAATCTGAATATTCAACAGATATTAAATGCGATAAGAAATTGTATGACAACAAAAAAAAAACAACAAATGAATGCAACAAGCTGTGTGTGAATTGTTATTGAAAGCCGGCCGACAGCCAACAAGCGGGTCAAACAATGCAACTGCCATTGAAAATGCCACTCTGCTACTGCCACACTGCCACAGCAACTGCCACACTGCCCATGCAACACTAACAAGCAGCAGCAACTGCAACTTAGTTACTTACAGTGGTTTTAACGTGGACAAAGAACAAGCGTTCGAGCCAATGCCAACAAAGGCCAATCTCGAAATATATATTGAAAAACAAGTAAGCTCCAGTCGAGAGTGCTCGACTGGCAGATACCCTCGACTAGAGACTAGAACTAGATATTCATACAAACACTTTGTGTGTGTGGGTAATTTGATAAATATGAAAATATAATTTTCATCAAGTATATCACAATTGAACTTGATGATCAATATTGTGTAGAGCTTATATAAATAAATAAAAATATATTTCTTTAAATTGTTGAAGTTTATTGTTATCTGTAATCGATTCTTATCGTTATTGGAAAACGTGAATAATTATCGATAATATAAAATAAGTTTGATCTGATTTATGAGCAAGAATTTTCAAACATTTATTGTTTTATTTTTACTGATGAATAAGTTGCTTTCATTCATTGTTACAAACGTTTGCACAATTGCATTATACCCTGTTCAATTATTTGGGCCCAGGTCACAAATAAAAAATACAAACTCCGGGGGAAACACTGCCACTCCCACTCCGCATCCCACTCAAACAGAGTGTGTTTTTTCAGCAATAAATCTGACTGCAGTAAATGCAGCTGGGTGCCCAAAAGTGGGCGGCTGCTGTTGTGAGGCGTGACTGCTTACAAGTTGCCATGACATTGTCATGCATATGAAGTGCCTCATACATACACACACGCACACCCACACACACCCACACACACACACCCACACACACACACACACACACAGACACACACTCAGACACACTCAGTGAGAGCGTGAGGTTTCTGGCTTTTAATTGCTGTTGGCTGTTTGGGCCTCCGTTTGTTTACAAGCTGCGCCAATTTCGCGCTACTATTAAATTGTATTTAATATTTGCAATAGGCCCTGGCCCCCAAATTGCCAGCACAATTTAAGCGCCCAAATTGTTGTTGTTGCCTTTATTGTTGTTATTCTGATACTCATTTTAGTTTAATTTCTATTTAAATTCATATCGTCTATCGTCGCAGCGCGACAAAAACCAAAAGAAGAAATGAAAATGGAAAACTTTGCCCAGTTTGCTGCAAGGGTATATTTTATGGCAACACTCAGCGCTTAATTACCCCAAAGCTTATCAAAACATCTACGAGACGATGACGCTGACGCTGATGACAACCACAAGGCATTGGGTGGGGGAGGGGGGATGGTGTGTACTTGTGGGTGTCATTCTGGGTGTGTGTTGTGAAGTCGCCAAGTTTTCGCTTAATGAATTATTTAATCTGCGCTGCATCTACGAAAATTGTGCGCTGTTAACCAACAACTTTTTATTTCGCTCTACTTGTCAACCCTAACCGAAAAATTTATGCCCTCCCCAGCAGCACCACGACTTTTAGATACTCTCTACAATTGTTTGTTGAGTGCAAAAAATGAATAGTTTAAATGCCTTTTCAAATAATTGATATTTAGGTAAATTTATGCATGAAGAATAAAATATATATTCAAAATTATTATAACATATATATAACTAATGAATTATATTTAAATATACAGTAATTGTGTAGATTCTATACTCAAGCACAATAAATATTAAGTTTGTAGATCGGAAAATACTTCAATATTTATTCACTTTAATCACAATTGATCAGTTAATATAAAAAGAAATTTATATTTAACCATTTAAGTCCAAGGCACTCACAAAGTCAAGGACATCTTGTCTTACCCTATTAAGCCAGCGATGAAAATGTTTAAGGCTAATGCAAATAGACCACAGAGCTGGCCAGGCTAATAAGTTAAACGACACCGTGACATAGTAACGAGAAGATGGCAGTGGAGACTGCCAAATATTAATGCCAAGGCGGCGTGCTGCCCAAGAAGACACCAAACTGAAAGCAGACCGAGTTAACTCCATCCACAAGCCAAGTAGTCAGACACGGAGATGGAGTCTCGACGATTCGAGGATTCGAGGATTCGTGGCTCGCAGTCACTGAGTACACATGGCTGACTGAGCGTATTTGTTCACCTATTTACCACGCAAATGAAGTTGAAAATAACTGTGAAATGAAGATGAAGTGCTTTAGTCAACAGCAGCAACAGCGGCAACAGCGGCAACACCGGCAACAGCAGCAGCCGTTGAGCTCAGGCCCAGACAGCGCCTAAATGGAATGTAAATATTTGAGGAGGCGCCAAGGAGCGCGTCAAGGTTGAAGACAACGTTGACTTCTTGGCTTGGCTGCTGCTTCTTCCTTTGCCAACTACTGTATATATAAATGTGTGAGTGTGTGTGTGTGTGTGTGTTTGTAGCAGCCGTATGTTGACTTAAGCGTACCAGCCAGCCAGTTAGCCGAGAAGGCCTTAAGCGCCAAAACAATGGCCAAGTCGAGTCAACTTTACTTTAGCTACGTGCTGTGGCCGTTGGTGTTGAAAATTGAAGGCAATTAAAAGTGCCAGAGTGTGTGTACATGTGTGTGTGTGTGTGTGTGTGTGTGTGTGTGTGTGTGTGGCTTATTAGTAACAGCAAAAAGCCAAAAATGCCGTGCAACACATTGCGGCCTGTAAATCAAAAGCCAACGAGCGAAGAGCTTAAAGTGCTTCCGACAAGGCTAAGAATAATTATATAGTTGAAAAAACCAGTGCTAAAGTAGGGTTAGGAAAATTCCAACTTTAAATGCCATATGTGATTAGAAAATATATATTCATGATCAGCTTAATTTTTAGTTTATAGAGAAAGTATCGAACAGGTCAATCTTCATAGTTCCCAGGATAGCCTCTTCTTCTAAAGATTTTTATTATTATTAAATTTATTATTTATTTAAAATGAACTTAAAGTAAGTTTTCAAAAGTTCAATTTGATTATTATTCCCAAATTATTTATGCACCCTTAGAACATATTTGCCAAGTCTCGCACTGAATGCATTTAACTGATAAACAAAGCCAAATGTGAATTTATGCTTTACAGTAAATTTTCAAGTTGTTGATTATAATTGGAAATTTGTGTATTAATTTTTAAAATATATGTGGCAAGGCACAAACTGAATGCTTCATTTTACGTGCACTGCATATTTTATTGCAGATGGAAAGTTGCGTTTTTAGCCAAAAACAAATATAACTTTGGCAAAATAAATATTTACACATAACGGATTAAGGTCGAAATCTGCAGCCTAAAAGTATGCAACAGTTTATTTGGGTATTTGCACTGAGAGCCAAACAAAAATCTGTTCAAAGTGCAATTTGCAACGTTCAGGTTGCAAGCTTTCTGCACGTGCACTTAACAACACTTAACGGCAATTGTTTTATGACTGTGGTAACAAAAAAAAAAAAAAATACAATGGAAAACAAAAGCCAAAACAAAGGGAATAGAAAAGCGCAGTTCAAAAAATGATTTATTCAGCGCGAATGGGACAAGCAAAATGAAATGAAAAAAGAAAAATGAAAATTAACAAGAAGAAGAAGAAGAGAAAAATCAAGTTAAACTTTTGCAGCACAAACAAAATTTTGCTAAAGTTGCGTTTTCTTTGCCCCAACCACTCCTTCTTCTTATTCCTCTTGTTGCGGAGTTTATCTTGTGGCAGGCTGCACCTGGACACTGAGTCCTACCTTGACTTTAGCTGCAACCACTGTGGCTCTGGCTGTGGTCACGCTTTTCTAAGCGTTGCGCTTTCCTTGCCAACTTTGCTGCAAAAAGGCAGCCACGCCAATAGAAAGAGAGAGAGGGAGAGAGAAAGCCGCTTTTCAGATTGCACTAAAAGATTTGCTGGCAGTTGGTTTTGGCCACTTTGGCTTTTGTTACTCAGCAAGCTGCGGCTCGATTTTGCTTTTGCTTTTGCCTTTTTTAATACTCTGCTTTTTAAGGTGAAAGAGTATATTAGATTTCAACACTATAGATACGATTATATATGATATTGATTGATAGAAGCGATATATTTGTATTACTTTAAACATAAATTTCCATTCCTCGCCAGAAAAGCTAGTTAATCTCGAGTATGCTTAAACAACATGGCAATGATCAGAAAACCTAAAGTAATAATTAATTAGGAATACTTATAATTCCCAGTTGAATAATATGTTTGTTGTAAAGTTGGCTACAATATGTCTTTTCCAACCCGACTCTAGTTAATATTTCTCAAACTACAGTTGAAAACTCACCAACTGCATTATCCCAACTGATAACATTCGTCATTCAACCGATAACAGAGTATTTCTCAGTCTTTTGCAATCAACTGCAAGTTGTTAACTGGTTTTTTTTTTTTTTTTGCTTTATGTAGCCTTTTGTTGTCGCCTTTAGCATTCGAGCAAGAACTGAGGTCGCCTAATGGCTCGACTGGCAGCCAAACCGCCAAGCCGACTTCTAAAGTTGAAATCCTTGAGCGCAGCAGCCGCTGTGGCTGCATTTCGCAATTAATAACCCTCAATGCATTTGCATAATTAAAAGGCCAACAACGGCAGCGGCAGCTCGTCTTAAAGATTAAAGACTGCAACGAAGTCTGAAGTTGTTGTCGAGAGAGCGTCGAGAGACTCGAAAGCCTCACATAGCTGCTCGTAAAAGCGGGTTTAATTTCATGCAACTCAAAAGTGGCAATAAACGTGGCAATGGTATGTGACAGACAGAGGGAGTGAGAGTGAGAGAGAGTGAAAGAGAGAAAGAGATGCCAGCACGAGGTCACATAGCTGCAGGTGCTGCTGCAGGATGAGAAGGGGGGTGGGGGGGACACATCCCGGCAACACATCTTGCAGCAGAACAATAAAGCAACTCAGAATCGCACTCACAATTGACAATCGCCTGCGTGTTGAAATGCCGGGCAACAGTTTGCTAAATTCCCTTTAAACAACAGCGCAAATCTTTCAATTTGCCTGAATCGCAAAAAATCAGAAGAAGAAGAAACACAAAAAGTTCAACAACAAAAAAAATAGAGAAAAGTGCCAAGTGCCAGCAAAAATAAATACTCAACCATGGACAAAATCAAGCTGCAGAAAAAGATACAACTAGCCGGGCCGTTAGACTATTTGCCTCCCCCCCCCCCCCCTACCACCCTCCCATCGTGAAATGTTGAGTTGAGGCAGCTCAATTGCAGGACAATCAGCACAATTGATTTCCCCAAAGTGCCTGCCCCAAGTCGTCTTTGCATCCACCTCCCCGCCTGCTGGCACCCAGCATTAAAAGGATTTAATGCCATTTAAGCCAAACAATGTGAAGACAGCGCTACGACAGAGCCAACCAACAGAGTCAAAGAGTCGTCGGACGCCACAAAAACACCCAACCACCCAAGCACCACCCAGGCACCACCCAAACCCACCACTTTTTGCTTGCATTCGCGAGCCACTCCACGGAAAAAGTTTATCAATAAAATAACTTGTCGACGAAGACGACGACGACAGCGACAAGGATGAGTTCAACTCCTTGGCAGTCAAGTCGAAAATTGCAGCAAGTTTTTGTCAGTCAACGAGTACTGCACACACACAAAAACACACACATACACACATACATCAACACACACCAACACACACACACACACACACACACACAGAGAGATAGAGAAAGCGCAGAGGACATCGAGTGGCGCAATCTTGAGGCTCTGCCAAGGAACTTCAATTGCACTTATAGTTCCTGTCTGCCACGCTGCCTGCCCCGCTGCCTGCCTCGCTGGGCGACACAAAGAGTTATTACATGCATCAGCGACATATGACGTACACGCAACGTATCGCAACGTACCCCAAAATAACGAATTTCCTTCACTAACGGCACCTTTAAAGCCATCAATTAGTGCACTCCTTAAATAAAAATTGAGATAGACAGTTAAAAAAATCGACTAATTCAGGAAAACTAAATTTTAAATTAAGTTCAGATTTCTCAGCATTGCAGTTGACAATTAGTCAACTGTTAGCCAAAATGGGATTTTTATGTTATAGATATTATTATAAACAGTGTCAAGGACTTTAATTTTAAATCGACTTTATTTTTGTACCTGTTTCAAATCAATATTTGAGGTTCAAATATATGTGATACATCGACACAGAAAGAAGAAAAAATAATAAAATTTTAATTATATTAATGTTTTGTTGCAATGCTAATATTTAAAATCAAAGTTTATTTGATTTTATTATTTTACATTTTTATGACCTGAACCAATTTAAAATACAAACTGAAGTCGTGTAAAGTATGTGACAGAACAAAGCATCTCCGATCTCATAAGGAATATATATGCTTAAGACATAGCCATATCTGTATGAACCCAAATTCTTTTAGAGATAAGAGACTTTAAATTTGTAATATTAATTTTCGTATAATGTATTTTATTTCATCAATACATTCCTCAATTTCGTGAATATCGAAATAAATCGATTACCGATAGCAATAAACACACAACTCTGTAGATATGCCCTTTCAATATAGATTGTCCTTTAACTAACTTTATTAACCAAAACCATCAACAAGTCCTATATACATTTTGCGGCCCTGTTCAGGCCATCTCCCAGTCGAGATCTCTCGACTACAGCATTCTTACTTGATTTGATCAAGATAATAATTTAATTATATTTATGCCCTAATATTTCAATATACCTTAACGAAAGATTTATATATTTTCATCATGAACAGCAGTGTTAAACTTTCCGATAAGCAACAATATGCTGCTGACACACACACACACACACCCTGCCACACGAGCCACACGAACCTCAGTCCCCAAGTCGCCCTGCCGCAAAACAGCTTTTCAGTTTAGGCAATTGTCTTCACCCACAAATTGTGTGTTGCATATTCAGAGGCGTCACCCCCAAAATTTAACTTTGGGCATACATCAATTGCTATTGTTCCCATTGTTGTTATTGTTGTTATAGTTGCTGCTGCTGCAGCTTCATCATTTGTTGCTGCTGTGGCAACTAAGCCAAATGCCAAAGTGGTAAGCAATGTCCAATGCTTTGAACTGTGTGCGAAATTAAAACAATAAACGGCCTGGCAAAGGCTCGTGGTAGTATATGACGTCAGAGCAGTGAGAAACTTTTGAATACCTCAATCACACACAGAAACTCACATTCATGAAAATGAGTGGTTGTGTGCGTTGCATGCAACATGAGGCAAGAGCAGTAAAGGCAGCAACAGCTGCCGGTCAACAGGCATTTTACCTTTTAAGCAGCTCTCATGCATGAAATTGGAAGAGTAGCAATTGATTGAAATTTTACCGAGAGCTGCCATCAAAATCCAACAACTACAAAACCAACAACAACAAAAGCAACAACAACAACAACAAAAGCAACAACAACAACAACAAACGAATAGCAGACGGAAAATAAAGATGGAAATTGTGGTTCACATGATATTTTTTGACGTAATTCGAATTTGCAAGTGAATTTCAGCGCTAAGGCCACCGCCCCAATGTAAACTGATAACGCAGCATTATTACGCATACGTAACACACACACACACACACACACACACATACACCCATAGACATATGTGTGTATATACAGTGAAAGCCACCTTGAATGGACCTGGCTTGTGCTCCTTTGTTTGCCTAAGGAAGTTGATGGTTTTTTGGAGATTTCTCAGAAATTACATAAATAATAACAACAGGCATAGTATAGAATAAACCAGGAGCATCGTTTAACTGAGGATCGCCGAAGACCAAATACCCTTGCCGACTACTTTGCTTGGCTATAAGTTTTAAAATGCATCCGATTATTTCTTTTGGAAACTATTTGATGATGATCTATTGCCTTTAAATGTTGGAAGCATAAATTAACGCATAAGTGATGAAGTTTTTTATACAAGAACTCATCTTTCGATCGATTCTTCCTCTAGTATATAGGAAAATATATACAAAATATATATATGCATATAAAAGTATATATACAAACAAATTTATAGTACACCGACTCATTTATATGATTAAGCATTCCGATAATTCTAGCTCTGATATATATACCATCTGCAGATGGATAGCTTTAAGAGTGAGTCACTTGTTCGCATAGAAACTGACATATGGACGGACATAGCTATATAGACTCGACTGCGGATTCTGATCAGGAATATATATACCTTAAAAGATAGGAGACTTCTTCTTCACTGCGTTACTAATTTTACGATAAAATTAGAATACCCTATAAAAAGCATTCATAAAACACATATTTGTTCAAGCTATAAAAACATGGCCTTATCAGATCACTTATTCAATCAGCATTGTTAACATCCCAGTGCCAATTGGGCTGTCCGTTAGTGGGGAACCTCCACTGTATGCACATATGTAGTATGTAGATTTGAGCGACTAGAGTCCAGCCCACTTTAATGGGACTTGTGGTGCAGAGAGGAGGAGGCGGGAGCTAGAGGGGCTTAGCTAATGCTTTCAAATCCGACAGTCAAACATTAGAGTGAAGCGCAATTCCCGCTCACTGGGAAGAAGAAGAAGCGGCAAGAGCAGCAGGAGCAGCAGGAGCAGAATCGCGCATTTTGGCGCATTTCACTTTTCACAGGATTATTTAGAATTTATGCATAAACAAGCAAAAGGACGTTACCCAAAGTCATTTGTTTAAGTCAGCGTGTGCTCACATGCCACTGCCAACTTGCCCCCAACACTCCCTTGCCACCAATTCAACCCCTTACCCCTTTGGCACGCCCACACCCCTGCCAGCTAAGCAGAGTTTGAAGCATAAGCAAAAACAAAAGCCATTTATAGCCTTCACAATGCTACAACGACTCTTGTTAGTTAGTCCGTCTCTCCTTCTGTCCATCCGTCTGTCAGTCAGTCAGTCAGATTGTCAGCTTGTCTGCCATTTTATTGCCACTAGTAAAACAATTTCACAGCGCCACTTGCGAATCCTTGCAAATTGGCGACACATTGCCTCTGTCCCGCTGCCCCAAGTGGCATTCACATGCACCAAATTGGGCAACAGCCTTCGAATTGCAACTGGAGGCAATGTCAAGTGCAACCAGCACCCACGGCAACAGCAGCACCAGCAGCAGCCACTTGGACTTGGACACTAGACAATGTCAAGGGACTGCCTTCGACTCGCCAGGTACTCTAAATAGCAAGAGGCATGTTTTGTCCTTGCTGCCACCCTGCTGCGCCCCGCGGCGCACTTCGACCATCTTTCAGCTAGAAAAGGCTGCAACAACAATTTAAAATTGCAAAAGGTATGCGTTGGTTGTTAAGTACCGCTTTTTGTAATTTTAAATGGTTTTAGATTTGCTATTTATCCATTTAATGTTAACTGAATGCCACTCTTAACTTGGCGCAAACTTTGGCAAGTAACGTTGAAATAAATATTAAATGAAATATTAAGTGAAAAGTCGACAAAAGTAACTTTGTTAAAACTGAAACGAATGACTGAATTCTTGGGTGGAAATATATCAATCTTGAAGAAGGGTGCATCCACAAGGACAGCCAGGATGGTTAACTTTATGGCAATACCAATCTTAGAAATTGACAAGCCTCAGCGACATATGCGGTAGATTGGGAAGTAAAATGAAGATTGAATCTCGCTTAGATGGGGGCATGCAACATAAACTTTGAAGGAAAGAGAGCTTTGAGAAGAGGAACAATCATTACTTTTCTACACAAGATATAGATATATACAAATATCGATATATAGATAGTCTATATATGTAATAACATTTAGATAAACATTTATTTTATAAACCATAATTAATAGTAACTTTAGTTGAACTCAGCATATAACCATATATAATGCAAACGTTCTACATAACGTTGCCACATGTTGCCAAGCAGTTGGTGGCACAACATTGCATTTGACACTCGACGGCAAGCATTGACACATGAGGAGCAGCAGCCGCAACCGCAAAATTTGCAACCAGTGTCAGTTAATTTTGATAAATATGTCTAATGCTTACCACTTTTACTGGTGTTAATGACATCGACGTTGACGTCGACGTCGGCGTTGACGCTGACGTTGACATCGCAGCCTCAGTTGAGCGGTAAACTGCACTATTTATGGGCTGCCAATCGAATTTCGTCGCATAACTAATTATGAGGTTTGAAACTAAATTAGTTTTGGGTACTATTTAGTTAATACTAAATGGCAATGCCACAATACATTTTATGGCTTTATCAGGGTATATACCCTGTTGGTAAATATGGTCTTAAGCAAGGGTATTCTGTGCGAAATGTATAATCTCGAAATGTTATCGATTATAAAGGTTTATTTTCAAGTGCCAAGAACTTAATCTAACTGTACTCAACTGGCTGAGTGGAAACTGTACTTTACTTAAACTTAATAAACTTTTTATTTCAAATCTCTTTCTTTATATGTGGCATATAAAATTTGGATTCTTTGGTATTCAAAAGAAGTTTATAGTCAAAGAGGTAATCGCTTAGTCGAGCTCTTTATTGACTTCTGACAACTGCATTTTATTTTTTTATTGTCGGTTTTATTGAAAATCGTTGAGGTTATTTTCACTATGCGTAGTTGGTTTTTGCTGTTTTTGTTGTAATTGTGTTGCAGTTACGGTTGCAACGCTAGCTGTATTTGGTTTTCGATTTTTGAGGTTTTTTGCCAGAGCTGCCATAAAGACTGATTTTATTGTGTTTTCTCTGTTGCATGTGGCTCACTCTCTCCCTCTCCCTCTCTCTCTCTCTATCTTTCATTCCCTGTGTATGTGCGTAAAGTGGCAACAAAAAAATGCAGCAACAAAATACAGCAGATTAAAAACTTTTCCCATTACGTGAAAATTAACAACTTTTTGCTGCACTTATTGCCTGGACTAGAGAAATAGCTATGCTCCGAGTACAGAGCCCAAAGCAACACTCGCATCTAAATTCTCTAAAAATAAAACAGGCTATGTTGTAATATGTTGTGGGCAAGCGTGTGTGCGAGTGTGTGCGAGTGTGTATGTGTGTGCCACAAGGCAAACGGCCAAATGGGTGAGCCAGCAAACGGCTGCAAGTGCAACTGTAATGCCAGCCAAGGTCCATTTAACAAACAGCCAGCCTAGACTAGGCTTTGACTTTAAGAGCCAAAACACAATTTAAGAAAAAAACAAATGTTCTTTATACATTCTTAATAATGTATTAATTTCAAGCGCCGATTTTATCGAGTGAACAAACCATGACTAAAATTTTCTCTGGTTTTAAATATTGTTCGAAAGTACGGAAAGAACATAAGTCAAAATTGTAGTCCGAAAATCGGCATATGGGCATAGGTCGAACCTTCAAAATGCCATAACTTTGTCAAAACTCAACGCATTTTCAAAAGCAAGGGAGTTTTATTCATAGCTTGACCTCTAGATCAATCGTACATTTAAAGTTGAAAACGTTATTTTGGGTCGGAACATAAGTCAAAATTATAGTCAGAAAACCGGCATATGGGCATAGGTCGAACCTTCCAAATGCCATAACTTTGTCAAAACTCAACGCATTTTCAAAAGCAAGGGAGTTTTATTCATAGCTTGACCTCTAGATCAATCGTACATTTAAAGTTGAAAACGTTATTTTGGGTCGGAACATAAGTCAAAATTTTATTCCGAAAATCGGAATATCGGCATATGGGCATAGGTCGAACCTTCAAAATGCCATAACTTCGTCAAAACTCAACGCATTTTCAAAAGCAAGGGCTTTTTAATCATAGTTTGACCTCTAGATCAGTCCTACATTTAAAGTTGAAAATGTTATTTTGGGTCGGAACATAAGTCAAAATTTTATTCCGAAAATCGGAATATCGGCATATAGGCATAGGTCGAACCTTCCAAATGCCATAACTTTGTCAAAACTCAACGCATTTTCAAAAGCAAGGGAGTTTTATTCATAGCTTGACCTCTAGATCAATCGTACATTTAAAGTTGAAAACGTTATTTTGGGTCGGAACATAAGTCAAAATTATAGTCAGAAAACCGGCATATGGGCATAGGTCGAACCTTCCAAATGCCATAACTTTGTCAAAACTCAACGCATTTTCAAAAGCAAGGGAGTTTTATTCATAGCTTGACCTCTAGATCAATGTACATTTAAAGTTGAAAACGTTATTTTGGGTCGGAACATAAGTCAAAATTTTATTCCGAAAATCGGAATATCGGCATATGGGCATAGGTCGAACCTTCAAAATGCCATAACTTCGTCAAAACTCAACGCATTTTCAAAAGCAAGGGCTTTTTAATCATAGTTTGACCTCTAGATCAATCCTACATTTAAAGTTGAAAACGTGATTTTGGGTCGGAACATAAGTCAAAATTTTATTCCGAAAATCGGAATATCGGCATATGTGCATAGGTCGAACCTTCAAAATGCCATAACTTTGTCAAAACTCAACGCATTTTCAAAAGCAAGGGCTTTTTAATCATAGTTTGGCCTCTAGATCAATCCTACATTTAAAGTTGAAAACGTTATTTTGTGTCGGAACACAAGTCAAAATTATAGTCAGAAAACCGGCATATCGGCATATGGGCATAGGTCGAACCTTCAAAATGCCATAACTTTGTCAAAACTCAACGCATTTTTAAAAGCAAGGAAGTTTTATTCATAGTTTGACTTCTAGATCAATCCTACATTTAAAGTTGAAAACGTGATTTTGTCGGAACACAAGTCAAAATTATAATCAGAAAACCGGCATATCGGCATATGGGCATAGGTCGAACCTTCAAAATGCCATAACTTTGTCAAAACTCAACGTATTTTCAAAAGCAAGGGAGTTTTATTCATAGATTGACCTCTAGATCAATCGTACATTTAAAGTTGAAAACGTTATTTTGGGTCGGAACATAAGTCAAAATTTTATTCCGAAAATCGGAATATCGGCATATGGGCATAGGTCGAACCTTCAAAATGCCATAACTTCGTCAAAACTCAACGCATTTTCAAAAGCAAGGGCTTTTTAATCATAGTTTGACCTCTAGATCAGTCCTACATTTAAAGTTGAAAATGTTATTTTGGGTCGGAACATAAGTCAAAATTTTATTCCGAAAATCGGAATATCGGCATATAGGCATAGGTCGAACCTTCCAAATGCCATAACTTTGTCAAAACTCAACGCATTTTCAAAAGCAAGGGAGTTTTATTCATAGCTTGACCTCTAGATCAATCGTACATTTAAAGTTGAAAACGTTATTTTGGGTCGGAACATAAGTCAAAATTATAGTCAGAACCGGCATATGGGCATAGGTCGAACCTTCCAAATGCCATAACTTTGTCAAAACTCAACGCATTTTCAAAAGCAAGGGAGTTTTATTCATAGCTTGACCTCTAGATCAATCGTACATTTAAAGTTGAAAACGTTATTTTGGGTCGGAACATAAGTCAAAATTTTATTCCGAAAATCGGAATATCGGCATATGGGCATAGGTCGAACCTTCAAAATGCCATAACTTCGTCAAAACTCAACGCATTTTCAAAAGCAAGGGCTTTTTAATCATAGTTTGACCTCTAGATCAGTCCTACATTTAAAGTTGAAAATGTTATTTTGGGTCGGAACATAAGTCAAAATTTTATTCCGAAAATCGGAATATCGGCATATAGGCATAGGTCGAACCTTCAAAATGCCATAACTTCGTCAAAACTCAACGCATTTTCAAAAGCAAGGGCTTTTTAATCATAGTTTGACCTCTAGATCAATCGTACATTTAAAGTTGAAAACGTGATTTTGGGTCGGAACATAAGTCAAAATTTTATTCCGAAAATCGGAATATCGGCATATGTGCATAGGTCGAACCTTCAAATGCCATAACTTTGTCAAAACTCAACGCATTTTCAAAAGCAAGGGCTTTTTAATCATAGTTTGGCCTCTAGATCAATCCTACATTTAAAGTTGAAAACGTGATTTTGTGTCGGAACACAAGTCAAAATTATAGTCAGAAAACCGGCATATCGGCATATGGGCATAGGTCGAACCTTCAAAATGCCATAACTTCGTCAAAACTCAACGCATTTTCAAAAGCAAGTGCATTTTAATCATAGTTTGACCTCTAGATCAGTCCTACATTTAAAGTTGAAAATGTTATTTTGGGTCGGAACATAAGTCAAAATTTTATTCCGAAAATCGGAATATCGGCATATAGGCATAGGTCGAACCTTCCAAATGCCATAACTTTGTCAAAACTCAACGTATTTTCAAAAGCAAGGGAGTTTTATTCATAGATTGACCTCTAGATCAATCGTACATTTAAAGTTGAAAACGTTATTTTGGCTCGGAACATAAGTCAAAATTTTATTCCGAAAATCGGAATATCGGCATATGGGCATAGGTCGAATCTTCAAAATGCCATAGCTTCGTTTAAACTCAACGCATTTTAAAAGCAAGCGAGTTTTATTCATAGTTTGACCTCTAGATCAATCGTACATTTAAAGTTGAAAACGTTATTTTGGGTCGGAACATAAGTCAAAATTTTATTCCGAAAATCGGAATATCGGCATATGGGCATAGGTCGAACCTTCAAAATGCCATAACTTCGTCAAAACTCAACGCATTTTCAAAAGCAAGTGCATTTTAATCATAGTTTGGCCTCTAGATCAATAGCACATTTAAAGATAAAATCGAGATTTTGGGTCGGAACATAAGTCAAAATTATAGTCAGAAAACCGGCATATCGGCATATGGGCATAGGTCGAATCTTCAAAATGCCATAACTTTGTCAAAACTCAACGCATTTTCAAAAATAAGGGAGTTTTATTCATAGTTTGACCTCTAGATCAATCGTACATTTAAAGTTGAAAACGTTATTTTGGGTCGGAACATAAGTCAAAATTATAGTCCGAAAACCGGCTGGGGGCGTCTGAGGTGGGTGAATTGAATACTTTAATTGAAATATTAAATTTTGTGCATAACGATTACATGAATGACCAGCATTAGCTTATTTGCTCCTGGTAATGATTCCAATCTGTCAATTATCCCTCAAAAACCGTTTGTATGCATTGTTGCTGGCAACATGTTGCTGCAACACGTACTCGCCCGCAAGCAACCACATAACTAATCAGCCGACGCAGTTATTTTTTTGTTGGTTATTGCTTTGTGTGTGTGTTCTGTGTTGTATATATGTGTGGGTGGGTTGGGGGCGGGAAGTTGCCTTTAAAACTTCCCCCTGGCGCATAAATTGCAATCCCGCGAGAGATCGCATCGAGTTTCAGTTGCAAACTTTTGACTGTCCGGACTCGGACGACTCTTTATGTGGCATGAAATTAGGCAACAGCATAGATGGCAGCAACTGCTGGTGGCTGCCACATGCTGGCATCGTCACTGTTGATGCCACTTGTTACCGCTGTTGCCACGGGATTGGCAAAGGCTTCGGCATTGGACAGCTTCAAGCCAAAGTATTAAAAGTGTCCAAACGATGATTGTTTTGGTTATGGCACAGCGAGCGCTCGACGCGCTTATCCAGTCTGTCTCTCTCTCTCTCTCTCTGTCTCTCTCTCTCTCTCTCACACACACACACGCTCTCTCTCTCTCTCTTTCATCCTCTATCTCTCTGTGGGAATTGCGTCTGTGGCAAGTGTCCTGTGAGTTCTTAGCTGACAGCGTCATCAGCAGTGGGCAAGACAAATGTGTCCTGTCTGCAGCGACTTCTTGGCCAACGACGATTTCTGTCAGCCGGATTTATTTCAATCCAAACAAGTTTACACTGACGGGCCATTTAAGCCAACAACTTGATGCTTTTCGCATGCACCGTAATTATGCGCTTATTGATTTTCAAGCCAGCAGTCAAAGTTAATCGCCATAGAGCCTTGTTAAGCATGCACCAGCGCCAGCAGACGCAGATGCAGCAACATGAAGCAACATGAAGCAACATGCAGCTGCATGTTCATCTATAAACCGCCTTCAAAGTTACTCGTCCATAAAAAAAAAATCGCACCCAGTTCAGCTCAGATAAAATATTGCTTTTTTTAATTGCATATTTTGTTTATGCTAGCAGAGAATTTTGGCGTATTAAAAATATGAAAACATTAACAAAAAAAATATCAAAAATTATGAAAAGCTGGAACGAAGTTCAGCTTAGCGTAAAATTAAAAAATATTGTTGATAATTTCTCTATTTAAATATACTAATATAAATATACTAAAACATCTCCTCAAACAAAACAGAAAATAACATCTTTAAAACTGTGGTTTTGATTGCTATCGGAAATCGATTCGGTTATTGATGCTGATCAGGAATACATATATTTTTGGGGCTTGAATCTAAGCAATATTTTTATCATCTTGACTGCAAAAAGGAGTTAAACAAATCCCACATGCAATTTATGTCAAAAGGTTTAAAGGAAGCAAAATCTTCACTTTTGTATTTATTGTGGAATTTTTAAAAAACCTTAATATTAAACAGTAACTCTGAACTGTGTGTGTGTGTGCGTGTGTGTGTGTGGAGTGAGTAAAAATTCACGAGAAAAGTGGCAACAAATAAAAGAATATAAAAAAATGGCCACAAAAAGCAATTATGCTTAAATTAAAACTCATTCATTTGTGCGGAAAATGTTAAAATTCATATGAGATGTTGGCTTCATAAGCGTGGCACTTGCTACATACATATTTATATGTGTACAAACATGTGTAAGAGTCTCCATATGTACATATATACATACATATGTATGTATGTATGTATGTAGGTAACAACAACAAGGCAGAGTCTATGAAACGAAATGAAAATTCAATGCCAGTCCAAATAAGTGAAAAATGAATGCTTAATTTTTTTTGGGGTGTTTCTCTTTTCTTCACTTTTTTTTAGTACCTTTATGTGTTATTGTTTCGTGGTTTTCATTTTTTTTAAGGTGGGTTGGTGGTTGGCGGTTGCTGGGGTTGGGGTTGGGGTAGAGGTTGAGGTTGGGGTTGGGATCTGCCTGCTTTCATTTTCCAAATACTTTGCATGCCTATCGCGCTCTGTGTCTGTATTTATTTGTTTGTTTTGGCTGACGATCCAAGCAATCCAAACAAAATCAAGCTCGGTATCCAAAAAAAAAAAAAAAAAAAAAAAAAACATGCAAAGTCGTTTTACGTGGCGTCTACTTGATTTGTCATATATTACGTATACGCCTGCCACTGCCCCCGCACGTTGCAGCCAATTAGTGCCGGGACACTGGCGGCTTAAATTTCCTAGTCCTATTCCTATTCCTTTAAAGTTTGATAACAAGACCAGCCACGTGCCCCTTGCCCCCTGCCACCGGCTCATGCTACTTGCGTGTGTATCACACGCAGAATTTTGATTTGCGCTGCTTTTTTCCAGCCGAAAGCAGAGGGAAAGTGGGAGGTCATTTCTTTTGTGTGTTCCTTTGCCTCAGCATTTATTTCTATTATTTTTTTTCCGTTCGTTCTTTCTTTATTATGCAGTAAAGTTTTGCAGCAGCCAAAAGTTTTCCTCAAAAATAATTTGTGAAAAAAAAAGTTTGCCGGCCATATCTGGGTGTACGTGCCGGGTTCCTTACTCTAAATTCAATTTCATTGTTATATTTGGATGTGGAGCGTGAGGGAGGGAGGGAGAGAGATAGGGGCAACTTGCACCGTTGCCTGGTTACGTGAGCCTGATAAGTCACAATTCCCATGCCTATGCGTTGATTCCACTTTCCGAGCAAATGATCTACTTAAGGTAAGAACATTTGACTTGGTCCAGCAAATGCAGTCTAAGACGCTTAACTCGAAGCCTCCTTTTAAGTGTTGAACTTGAGCAATTTGCCAGGAGTTAAATCAAATATTTAAGTGCAGCTTAATGCCAAATAACTTAAGGCAAAAACAAAACAAAACATATGTTTGTAATCCATTTTATCTTGATTGTGAGTATGTTTGAACAAAATTTCTAAATGGTTACTTCATTTTATTGATATATATATATTATATAATTTTAGCATAATTTTATAACACATTTGTAAACTAATAATAATAAATAGTTAATAATAATGCCCAAAAATAATAATAAACTTATAATTTAAGGTAAACAATCACTTGCTACTGCTGCGTTCATTTGGAGAATAAATAAGCTGGTTGCTCCCTTCCCCATTTGGTAATCTTTATGTACTCCTCCTGGCAGCTAACTGTTTTTTTTCACCTGCTTAACGCCTCTTTACATCCTTATTATCCGCTTGGTGGCTGCCTCTTCATCTGCAAGCATGCAACTCAAATTTGCCGGGTGCTCAATTTAATCATATTTTAAAAGCAACTTGTGACACTTGGCACTTTCTTAGCGGTCGCATTATGAGTGCCTTGACACAACATAACTCAGTCAAGTTGCACATTAACCCATCCCTCCACATCCTTCTGCCCCTTGCTCTACCTGCTGCAAGCCTTGTGCGGATTTTCAACATTTTCATGGTGCTTATGCAGAGCTTCAACTTGCTGCTCGAGTTGTTTGTAGCTGCTGCTCAGCTATTTAATAATGTTGGCCACTTTTTTATGTACTTCACGGCATCGCCGCGAGCATTATTTGTAAGCCTGCCCCATCCCGCACTTAGGTTGCCCACCAGCCACGTAACTTTACCTGGCGGCACTGTTCATTTGCAAGTGTCCTTGTGTCTGCTCGACTTGCATTTATTTATGCCGCTCACTCATACCCTATCTGTGAGGGTACTTTAATGTTGTCACAAAAAAGGAGACAGCTAAATGATGGATTCTTAACATGTACTTTAATCTAAACGCTGCTTACAAAGAGCAATGCCTTCTCACAAGTCGTTTTAGTTTGGACAAAGTTGGGAGTCGGGGAACAATTTGTGGCAGGATCCACAAGAGTATATAATCTTCAGCAAGCAAAAGACAGTCGGGTTTTTTTTTTGTGCCGTCATCCAAGAGGAGGCACAGCCGAAGTAGCAACAGTAGCTTGCAGCCTGACTGCAATCCACTTTTGCACTTAACAGGGATAACGTGCAGCTTTTTGTCAAAGCGCAAGGCAGAGACGACAGCATGCCACAGGGGTTAGGGGGTAGGGTGGTTGTGGCAACCACAGGTTGTCGCAAATATCACACCAACTTGTCATGTCCAACAGTTTATGGCCATGTCAAGCTGACTGTCCGGCTGTCTGGATGTCTGGCTGTCTGGGGGCATTGTCTGTAACAATAATGTGGCACATCAAGAAGTAGTTGGCATCAATGTCTGCGCACCATAGATACTAAGTAAATTTCAATGGGTTCTATGATAGCTCATATCACTTGGCCTTTGGCCATCTGCCAGCCAAAAGGACACTAACAAGCGCTACTAATTGCAACACACACACACACACACACACAAACACACACACACAAGCCAACACACATATAGACACACGCAGAGAACCATAATGAGCCGTGGCCACAAAGCAAAGCCAGCTCCAAAAAGAGTTACAGAAACAGCTATACACTGAGAATAAAATACACTGCTTTAAATACGTGACTAGCTTTAATTAAATTCGACGTGCCTAAATTCTTTTTAAATATTGTTAACTCAAGTGTGCATTTAAAAAGTTTTTAAAGTCGACTAATAATCTTAACTGAAATGGAAATAAATTAATTTGAATTTTATTTTTTAAAAATTGTATTAATCAGATGCTTAAATGAATATGATACAATTTAAAAAAAATATATTAAATGAAATAAATGAATATTTAAAAAAAAACGCTTAAGCTCTTAATGGAAGAAGTTTCAAATATTATTTATAGAATCGAATTTCAGCAATATTTGAAGAAAGAACTTTGTGCTCCGGGTAAACTAGATTTTGGACTAGATTTTGGAGCGAACCCTTAAGCCGTATTCTGAGTGTAGCAGCAGCTAGCCAGTGCTGCTCCTGCTCCTGCTGCTGCTGCTGCTACTGGAATAGCAGCTGAAACAGGGAGGAGGAGCTGGTGCTAATGGCTCTTCGCTTCCGCCGCATCAGTGCAATGCGCAGCACAAAAATTTTGCAGCTTCTTTGGCGTTGGCAAAAATTTAATTTAGAGGCAAAAACGTAACGTAACGCATCGTGCCGCTATCCGTTGCACATTGCAGCAGTAACAACAAACTGGCTGTAGGAATGGGTAGCTGTGAGGCGCACCCCAAAGCGATCTCTGGTGGCCGCCTCGGACTTTTGGACTCGCTTTGCCGACAACGTTATTTATGGCATTCCAGAACGGCCTTTGGACACTGTAACCGCATTTCTTGCTACCGCTGCCTCCGTTGCTGCTGCCTCCGATGCTGCCTCCGATGCTGCTGGTGTTGTTGCTGCTACCGTTTGCCACTTGGACCGTTGCCCTGTTTAGAGCAAGCTGCAACTGAAACTGGTGCCGCAACACAGACACACACACAGCCGGCAACAAAATGGGCCAAAAGGGTTGGCCGAAAATGCATTGCCATCTACGATGTTGTAAAATTAAAAAAATGCGCTTGGCAAAAAATTAACGAAAATGAAGCTAAGGTTTTTTTTTCTTCTTTTCTTTTTCTTTTAGGTGTGGGTAGCATTTTGTGGTTTATCACAAGTCTGCGTGTAAATGAAAATTGATATTAAAGCTGTCAGATAAGCCACTGATGGAAGTTAACTATTTAAACAGATTATGAGTTGAGCACGATAAGTGCAATTTTAGAAGAGATTTACAGATTAAACAATCAATCAGAATAAAATATATTAAAAGTGAAAACAGGAGTAAGCGACTTGTAGATTTATAAAATACAACCTTAGCAAAAACATGCACATTTCTTTGAATTTGTTGGACATGTTATTCAAATGTGTAAATATGTGCTAATAATTAGAAATAGAAAAAATTAAATACCTCTTTCTTAATTTTATAAAATTATCTTAACCCATTTGTTGTGAAACATGTGTTTAAGCCACTTTTCTTATTAGATGTACATATAGTTTAAATAAAAACACTAACCTTTAGTAAGTTTTCTGCTTCAATTTCAGTCACTTAAAACACTCACAAAAAAAGAACATAAAAAAAAACTAAACTAACACCAACAAAATATATAAAAAAAAAACACATCTTTTCCTTTAATTCAGCACAATAATAAAAGCACATAAGAGAGGTGTTTTCTCAACACTTTCATTTATTTTTACTTTACACAACACTTTTCACAGTTCACAAAAAAAAAAGAAAAAATGAACAAAATTAGAATATAGAAAATTGCTCCTCAGCCAAACAAGAGCAACAATCAAAGAGAACTATTTAAAAAACTGAACTGGCAAAGAAAGCACTCTAAAAAAAATTAATAAAAAAAACAATTACACGTCGACTCTATGGTCTTATAAACATTATGACTATTATTATATTAAAGTTATTGTTTATATTAATTGTAATATTCAGCAGCTTCTGTCTGCAACTCACTCCAGCTGCCACTGAAATGAGCTTGCCTCAGCTGTTCTCAGCAGGTGTCTTAATTAATTCGTGTCTTTTGGCCAGGTTTGTGCACATCTGCGTGTAAATGAGTTATTACCAGATACATGATATGATTATATATACACAGATATGCATGGACACCCCGTAAAGAAGACAACGAATGAATTTAATTGTGTTTGCCTTGCACTGTTTACATTTGTTGTTACTTTTTTCTGCAATTGCTTGAATAGTTTATGAATCGGACATTTTCTGCATTAAAAACAAATCGTTTTAGATTGTTGCTTGTAGAACGTGCAACCATTTTAATGAAGCGCCTCTTAGATATTTTAGCATTTCAATTGCAGACTCTGCTCAGAAAATAAGCTACTCGCTTCGCTGCTCAAGCATTCACCAGTAAAGGCGCCTTCGACACAATACAATTAATGAACCAGGTGGAAATCACTGATGATCTACCTCTCTCTCTCTCTCTCTCTCTCTATCTCTCTCTCTCTCTCTCTCTTTCTGTTTCTCTTATGTGGAAGCGTGGAACACTTCCCAGGTGGCTTAGGCCAAAACTTTAACATGATTTTGGAGACAATAATGAAAATGTATTTTCGACTATAACTTTGGTGTTTCTTATCCCATCTTAATGAAATTTTGGCAATTAATTAATAATATGTAAATGCCCATTATGTACAAATTAGAAGTCTCTGCCTCTTAAATTGTGGAATTTATTGCTATCGGAAATCGAAATGTATCGATAAATGAGAAACTGAGGCAGTTATCGCTAAAATAAAGCAAACTTGATCTTATATTCCAAATTTTAAGTCTAGCTCTTATAATCTCTGAGATCAGCGTGTTCATACAGACGGACGGACGGTCAGACAGACGGACATGGCTATATCGACTCGGCTCCTGATTTTAATCAAGAATATATATACTTTATGGAATCTGAGAAGCTTCCTTCTGCCTGTTACATACATTTGCACAAAACCATTATACCCTTTTTATCAAAGTTGTAACTGTGAAGAGCCTAAATCGGGATTTCAAAATGGAATCGATTAAGAACAAGAATATATACCTTTAATATAGACATATGCACACGCATTATGGCTCCTAAATATTACTATTTAAATATTAACTAAACGTGTAAAGCCCGATTTAGAATCCAATTTTGAACAGTAATAATTAACTTAATTTATAACATGAAGTGAAAGCAATTAAAAGTCTGGAATAGATATCTGATGGCCTAAAATATGCACACACTTAGTTACAGACAACAAAAGGTAATTAACCATAAATTAAATTGAACATCAGTGGCAACTTGTGGCATTTGTGTTGGTCACATTTGGTATCCGAATTTGGCCACATGAGTTTCACAATTAGCTTGTTTTTGGATTTGAAAGCAACAAACAACAACCAAGGGCAAATTGTGAGTCGGCACCTCAAGTTTATAATTATGTGCAACCCGCCCGTGTGGTAAATCAAATATCAAATGAAACATTTTACATAACTATGCACAATCTGCAACAGACGCGGGATGGGGGAAGGGGGAAGGGGGCAGGAACAAACGGTGGAGCCAACTAAGCAGACAAATGGCCGCATACTTTTTCCAATTCGCTGCATTTGTGGCAGGCAGCCCGAAACCTTGCCTCGTTTTGTGTCCGCTTGCCCCGAGCCCATGCAAAAACTTTAAATGATATTTGCTGTTCTGTTTTATATTTTTATTTTCTTTTTACATTTGTTGTGCATTTGAGTGTGCAAAATGCTGTGGCAAGTGAGTAAATCGAGCAGTTTCTGGCAAAACTCGAAACTATTTCGATTTGATGTATTTTCAATTGGTTTTCAATTAGCAATCAAGTATTTAGGAAGCTTAGCGTTCTTCATTCAAAGTATAATTGATTGATAAACAGGCAGCTAAATGGGATTAACAAGGAAAATTGAAGAACGTTTCGATCGATCATAACCGACTGTGGAATACTCTGTTATCAGTGCAATACTTACTGATAATTGATAGGCAAAATGAACCTCATTTGGAAGTTGTGGTTGTGGCATCTTCTAAATTTTGTAACTCTAGCTGGGCGTGGCCAGTAAATATAAATCAAAATTAGATACTTAGAATTCTCGCAAACTTATCAAACCACCCTCGCAGCAGTTGTTACCTTTTGATTGTTGGTCCCAAAAGGTTGCTTAGATTCTTTTACAAATTTTTCTGTGTTTCATGTGAGGTAAAACTAATTTGGAAGTCAATTAAAAATGTAGTTGCTTTGCGCCTAAGCGGATGAAACAAATGTTGCACAAAAATGCCTGGCAGCCAACAAAAAAAAAAAACCATAATAGATAAATATTTTGCTGTGTGTGTGTGAGTGTGTGTGTGTATGTGTGTAGCTAGGATATATAGATATATATGTGCTTTTATTTATGTGCTAGTGCTCAGCTTATTTCCTGCGCTTATTGTCGATTTCTTACTTATTTTTGCGCACTTTCCGCAATATTTGCCAGCGCATTTTTGCGATTTATGATCCGTGTGCGCTCCCTGCCGGCAATTGCAACGGATATAAATATTTTTGAACTCATTTCAACTTCACATATCCTCTCAGCTACCTAGCTATCTGCCACACACACGTTGGGGGAAGGGGTAGAGAGCTGCTTAGTGCTTATGCTGCTGCCTCATGAAATGGCACGTGTCGCTGCTGCTGCTGCTGCTGCTGCGAGTACCTCTATCCATATAACAGATACGAGCAACATATTTATTTTTTTCTATCTATATTTATACCCTGTACGCATTCGAAATGTTTAAAAGAGTATCATGAAGTTGTGCAAGAAAGCATCTGAAAACCAGTAAAGTATATGTACTTGTCCGTCTGTCCAAACCGATTTCAGATTCGCTCTGTTTCACAAATATCGATAAAAATCGATATCCGATAAATGAGACATTTGTAGCCTGCTCAAGTGCTCAAGTGTAGAAATTTCAGGCTTTAACCAAAACTTACTTTCAGCAAACAAACCTAACCACAGGGTATCTCCTCGTCGAGCCGATGAGCGTAGCGCATTTTAAGTTGTTCTTTTTATTTCGTTGGTAAAGTCGCTGCAATCCAGTGTGCTTATGTTTCACTTTTCACAACATAAATCCCCCAAGCAGTCGTAGCCGCAGACGCAGCTCAAGCTCAAGCCAAAGCCAAAGCTAACCTGCCAGCTATGCTAGTAGCAAACAGATACGCAGATACAGATACAAAGATACACAGCTATAGCTGCTTACTTAGCAGCAACTTAGTCAAACTTCTGTGAGCCGTTTTGTAAAACGCTGAGCTATTTATTTAGATACACCACCTTCCCCGCACCCCCTAACCTTTACCTGGGGAACGAAGCTTTGGCTTTGTGCGACGTTTTTCCAGTTGAAACTGTAAAGGAACCTGAGCCATGCATTATGCTCACTTATTATTATTATTATTTGCTTGCCCCTGCCCCAACCCACACCCTGACAGGCAAGAAGAAGGTAAAGGCTTACGGGCATCAGCTCCTGCTGTGCTCACATATAAATCTACAGTCAAAGTTCGCTTGGCCCAACGACAAAATCATTATCCAGTATCAAGTTTCCCCCCGCTCTTTAATTTTCCTTATTTTATTATTTTTCTTCTCTTTTTTTTGGTTTTTTTGTTTGGCAAAGTATTATTTAATTTTTTTGCTGCTGCTGCTGCTGTCGGCCTTTCAATTTTCCATATTCTGCTGTTTGCTGTTTGCTAAGTAATGGCCACGCGGCTACATTAACACAAGTAAGACGTTGCGAGTCGAGAGCGCTCGACTGGTAGATACCCTGACCCGTTTAATGCATTTAAAGAATTAAATACTTCAACAGATTTCACCTTGGATCTTTATAACCAAGGTACGTATTACAAAATGTATCTTTGAAATTTATCGATTTGTATCGATATTTGCAAAACAGTTAGAGTTATCGTTAAAAAGGAATAAACTACAAAAACATGCATTCCCAGTTAAAAGTCTTTTTTATGCAGATGTTTGTTGATGCTGATCAAGAATATATATACCATATGAGATCGAACAAGCTACCTGCTGCATGTTGCATACATTTGCATAACTTCATTATACCTTTCTCAAGCATTTCTTATATGTTGAGGGTATTTAAATACAGAGTAGACATATTTAAGTGCATCACCGGCGACCAATGCAAAAGTGCAACGGTGCGCAGACGAGAAAGGTGGAGGGGAATGGGGCAGGGTTGGGATGGGGGCGTAGCATGTTTTGTAGATAGTGCAAGCCACGTCAGAACTTTGGAAATTATGACTTTGCTTTGTTTTTCGTTGCATTTAACAAACGCGACTGATGTTGCGGCTGCTTCTTTTTCCTCTTCTTCTTCTTCTTCTCGTGCTGCTGCCGATGTTGCTTCTGATGCTGCCAGGCCGGCGGCCTGTGTCAGATAACCAAAGAGAGTCCAAACTGCTTCTGCTGCAGGCAAGTTGTGGTTAAATCTTGAAGCACCTACACAAAATCATGAATGCAGTTTGCTGTTTCCGATTTCTCTACTTTTTATGGAAACACATTCAAAGGAGCTCTTTTGCAGGCTATCAATCCTGGCAATCAGAAGTAGAAGCCTCTAAAAATACAGCAAGTCTCAAGAAACCCAACTGCAGTCTGTGAAGTTGTTGATTTTAAAGCGATTCAAGTACTTAAGAAATTGATTTTATTTCATAAATAAACTAGGTCATCATTATTTTGTATTGTTTTGTTTTTATTTGTGAAGTTTAAAAACATTTTTAATTATTAAAATTATCTAAATTTATCAAATCATATTTTTTTTATAAATTTAATTAGCAATTAATCAAGCTATTAACATTTTTAGTAAATTATATATTGTTTATTTATTGGTATTTTTAGTTTTTTGTTTTTTGCTTAAAAAATTTTAATTTATTTCCTTTATTGTATTATTTTTAAATTGGCATTAATAAATATTTTTTCCATTTCGATTGACTAGTCAATTATTTTGTAATTAAAAACCAGCAATTAATTCATTATCTTTTCAAAGCAGCATAAAAATATTGAAATAATCGCAAATATAATTTATGCTCTTTTTGTGTAGCTCATACGGTTGCCTGTATGCTCGAATCAACTAGATCTATTTGACTATATATATATATATATATGAATATATATATATATATGTACATATATTTATATTTGTTAAACTGCTTCTCAGTCGGAGCTAAACGGCTGCTTCATTTTTTTTGTGTTTTTTATGGCTCTGTTCGGCTGTTCTACTTTAGCTCATTAATAAAGTAAACGGAGAGGAATACAACACAACACAACTTGCAACAGCGGCAAACTAATAACAACAACAACAACAATACCAATAATAAGAAGATGCAGAAGAAGAAGAGCATTTCAGCAATGACTGACCACAAAACTTCGCAAGTCAAAATTGAATTATGAATATTTAAAATGAAATTTAAGACTTGCAACCGACTGTTTAACTGATTCAGAACATCAAAAACAGGTGCAAACTTATATATATATATATATATATATATATATAGGTATAAACATATGTTGAAACAATTTGCGACACTGAAGCAATTAATAAATAGTAGATGCGTTGCTAGAGTATGCCCTAAAAAATATGCAACAGTAAATTGCGTTGCAAGTGCAACAACGTCGCCTAAGTAAATGTCAAGCTTGGCATAAATAATTCACCAGCATCACAGCGTGAACACACACACACACACACACATACACACGGCACTATGGCAACATCATCAACATGTACAAACACACACAACACACACGCACACACACACACACACACACGGAGAGAGAGAAACATTTTGCATTGTCCTTGCTGTCGGTGGCAAGCCGGCAAGCGACAACATCATGCCTCATAAATTTCAACAAATGCAGCCATGTCAGTCACTCAGTCATCCAGTCACCCAGTCATCCAGTCACTCAGTCAGTCAGTCAGTCACTCAGTCAGTCAGTCAGTCAGTCAGTCAGGAGTCTCCTTCGTGTCCAGCTCAGGTAAAATCGCTCGAGGTGAAAATCTTTGCACTAATGGCGCTGTTTTACATAATTGCCGTGACATTGTACAAATTTATTCAACTGCATGCGGGCGTCATGTGAGCGCCCAGGGTGACCTCGAAAAAAATAATAATAAAAAAAAAAAAATAGAAGGAAAAGCATATGAAAATCAAAAAGAATAGGAAAAGGAAAACACCTACATAAAAAAGGTGAAGCAACAACAGCAAACTGAACTTATGCACTTGTGCCGCCAAAGGGCTTGGCAAACAAGTAACTATATCAAAAATGAATAGCCTTACTATGCCTGCAAGCAGATCCCCTCAACCCATGCCACCCCCCCCCCCCCCTTCCCATCCTTTCCCTTGCCATCAGTGACTGTCTCATTGTCCAACAATGAAAAGGCTGCCACAGAGCGCGCCTTTGTGCCTGATGCGACTGCCTCAGAAATATAATAAGGCAAGCCAACAGCAACAAGGGCAAACAAACACAGCACAACACAAACACACACACACACACACACACACACACACACACACTTACACACTTACACACACATATATATATTTATACATATATTTATATGTGTATGTGTAAGTCAAAGACTAGACCCTGCTACCTTCCACCCTTCTCTGACTGAGTGAGTGACTGTCCCGTGCATCCTTTGCCCATTCTTAACCTCCACGTCGTCGTCGTCGTCGTCGTCGTCTTCATCATTGTCACCTTGAGCTTTGGGTTATTGGGTTCTTTGCACAGTTGTCCGTCCAAGCGTATGCCTTGCACTTCACTCGATCCCAGTGTGTGAAAAACAGCAACAGCGGCAGCGGCAGCAGCAGCAGCAGAGGCAGCAGAGGCAGCAGAGGCAGCAGCTCAGACATCCTGCAGTTAGGCCACAAGGCATCCCAAGTATTCTACACAAAGTGTGCGGAGCTGACAAATTGTTGTGGCTATGAGAATTTCTTGATTTTGGAATTTTTTTAAATTCTTTTCCATATTTTAAATTGCATTGAAATTCGCTCAAGATTTTAGTTAAATTGCTTAATGAACATTTTTAATACGAAAATAATTTATAATATGTGTTTATATATTTAAATTACATAAATATGTATTTTCTTCTTCAATTAAGTTTAGCTAAATACAAATAAATGTTTTACTGACTTTTGAAAGGTTGATTAATGTTTAAATATAATATAATAATACATACAAAAAAAATAAGAAATAAAAAATAAAATAAAAGCAGTATTGATCAAAACATCAAATTTGAACACCAGTTCAAGTGCTTTTTAAGATTTAGAATTAATAACTTTAAATGTAGGATTATTTTAGATGCTAAGCCGATCACAAAAATATATTGCTTTTAAAAATCGGATCAGCTTTAAAAAATGTATGGGTATGGAAAGATTTTAATCGTTCACAAGTTAATTTTTAAGGTTCGATTTTTGACTATTTTCAAATTTTAAAATATCACTAAACTCCAGTTCAGTTTTGACCAAGTTAATCTTTTATCTGTGCACAGAATGAATCGTTGATCCAACTGCTTTAGCAAGTCGATGTTGCCGCATATTTGTGAGTGAGAGCGCAGTGTAAAAAAAAGGTTGCAAACAAGCAAACAAATAACTTTGACTTTGACTTTCTAACTCTGCCTTCAACCTGCACTTTAGATGCCCCCATTTTACACCCTGCAACTCAGTGTGTGCACGTGTGAGTGTGTGTATGTGTATGTGTGTGTGTGTGTGTGTCTTACTTAATCGCATGCAAAGGCCAAAGAGCATTGAGTTGATAAATATTTGCTTTTGTCAAAATATTTGTGCATACTTCGGAGCGCAGCACTTTCACATCTCAATTTATTCGTTTTATTCGGTTTTGTTTTTGTCTTTTGTTTATTTTTTTTTTATTTTTTTGTGTTTAGTTTTAATTGTGCCACTGAAAGACGAATTGGACTTGAACTCAGTTTCAAACAAGTGAAAAGTGTTTTATTCTGTGCGCAGCAGCAACGCCTCAGGCAGAAATTCAAACAAGCCGAGACTTGTGTTTGTTATTTATGTGCAACAGTATGGATGTGCATGTGTGTGTGTGTGTGTGTGTGTGTGTCTGTGCAATCCGCCATTTGAAACAACGCCAACTACTTGACCATACTATTTGACAGTGCCCCTTACCCCTTCTAGCTGCCGCCGTCGCACACTCATTGGCAACGCGTATTTATTGTGCACGGCACATGCGGAGCTCGTGTAACATTTTATGTGCCCCAAACAACCCGCCACCACCCACTTAGTGGGCTATTTATGCCACTGGTTGTTCTCTGTTTAGTTTTCGTTCCACGTGCCCGGCATAATAAGCGCTGCCCGTCACACCACCACCCGTTGCGTCTCGCTTGCATTTTGGGTTTGCTGCAGGTTAAAAGCGCATTACGGCTGCAACTTCATAAATTGCGGACGCCGAGCAGCAAGCAGCAAGCAGCCAGCAGGCGGCAAGCGGCAAGCAAGCAGCCAAAAGCCGCAAAAGCAGTGGCTACAATGTTTACATGCCAAGCACTTGCTTAAGCATTCCCATACATACATACATACATACATATATATATACAACCCCTTCCCACCCCACCCTTCCCCTTTGCCCATTGATATTGCAAATCGCTTTTGAAATTCGCATTTGCCATTTCCATTGCGCATTTTGCAATTGAAATTGCGATTGCGATTTAAGCAGCAATGCAAATTTTTAGCTTACAAACAGCAAACGCAACTTGCACCACATGTCAAAGGATGAAAAGTGCAAGTAAATGACAGGCTGCATGCTGACTGCTTGCCACAAAAGCCCCCCAAAAATGCCACAAAGTTCATTACAACGAGTAAAAGGCACAAAGCGACCGCTAGAAAAAGATGTCATAATTTTCATTTTTTTTCCTCTTCGCTTAGAAATCAAAATGAGCGCATTTTCAGACAAGTTGAAATTAACGACAACAAGCAGATGTGTGTGAAAAATCCGTTATTATTTTTATTATTTATTGGAATATTACACATAAATCTATAACACCAATTCGAGATGTTGCAAATTCATGGACAAAAAATATAATCAAATATTCATTCTAATTCAATTTATGTAGTTATAAGATAAAGCCTGCTCCGGCAGATTTATGTAAGTTTCAATAACCCTAAGGGACAGTTAGAAATATGGATATGGCTCTATCGAATCGGTTAGTGATTCTTAGAAAAATATACATACTTTATAAGGTCTGAGATGTCTCCTGCAATCAACTTCCTTTAATATATTAGCGCAATTGACTATGCACAAAAGTCGTTGATTGTCAGCAGACTTCAGCTCCAGTTGAACAAAAGGCCGCTTGTCTGGAATCTTAACTGAAAGGCAACTCTCAAGTTGAACAAGTCGCTGACAACATTTAACTAGACCGAAATTGACTGATATTGGAGTATTTGTGCGACTTTTGTTGTGTTGTTGGTTGTGAGCCTAAAAAACAGTTGACAAACAGACTGACTGACTGACTGGTTGACTGCGTCAATCGGTTGCGAGTGCATCCGGCACATGTCTGACGGGCATCGGGAAATCGGAGTTGGGAGCTGGAATTGGAGTTGCAAGAATTGGCAAACGCACACGCATAATTGACAGCATTTCCGTGGCAGCTTTTGTTGTTAGCTTGGCCATTGAAATCATTTTTAGCTGAAACTGAAATTGAGACTCGCTGCCAGTCGAGGAATCCAGCATTGACAGCAGCAACAGCAACAGCAGCACAGATACAGATACACTTACAGCTACCAATAGAGTAACACAGATACAGATACATTGCCACGGATGCGGGCGTCGAGTGGGTGTCTTCATCATTGCTAGCGGTGCGCTGATTGCTGGCAGCTGCAACGCAGTCATCGTTGCTACCTTCCTTGTTGCTGCCACAGCTATCGTTGAAGTTTGCCTCATCAATGTTTAGAACAATGCCATCAATTTTCGCATTGAATTTTAATCAAGTTTGCGTTAGGGGAATATGATAATTAAAATAGTTCCAGATGCTGCTAACTGCAACAAAATGACGCTCAGTCAAACAAGACAACCGTAATGAGGCTTCACTGTGAGTTATCCTGGACATTTTATGGCACGTGGACAAAGAATTGATTTTTTTTTTTTTTTCCGGATGTGTGTCAATTTAATGCTTGTGTATTTATTTATGTTTAAACGATGTTTGTTTTAATGGAAAAAATACGTTATAACTTGGAGAACAATCAGGTCAAATTAATCTCTCATATTTACAGGGTATTTAGCAGGGTTTTTAGCACAGCAACCTGCCTTATTTGCGCAATTTGTTTGAGGGTTTAACGGTTCAATGAAAGCCCAACCAACAAAAAAAAAAAAACAACTGCCCTGCTGCACAATGGAAAACTGATGCATGAAACTGTTGCAACGTGAAAATTCTGTGAATACCGTGAATAGTGTTGAATTTGAGTCAGCGTTTAATTTTAGAAGCCCTAAAATCAGATGCCCTCAAAAGGGATTCGAGCCAACTGTTTAACACTATTCGAATAGGTGGCATCCATTTGGAAATGCAACCGAAAATGACAAAGCAAACAACAGTTATTTCTAACCAGGCTTGCAACTGACTTTTCAGGTCTATTTAATGCATAATAATTGAAATGCAATAAAATTAATTACGCAAATCAATTAATGCTTTAGGCGACACGATATGGAATATCTACAGAAAATTATGTGTTAATATGTTACAAGAGAGCCACACCGAATTCCACATACCCTTGACGAAAGGAGTCAAGCGCTGGGAGGTAAATTTTGGTCTGAACCTATGACTGAATTATTACTGTGATTTAAACAAATTGCATTTATGTTTGCGGGATGTGAATTGCGTGTTCCATATTTTTATAGTACTTATTTTATATCAGAAATAGTGGCATTTATTTCTATGGATATTTCAAGATTTTATATTGATTTTTGCTATGATAGCTATTTGATATACTGATTTAGTCGGATGATGAACATACTACTTCACAAAAGTTAATATATTAGGCTTGGTTAGCCTCGTAAATAAAATCCTTTTCCTAACAAGAACTCAACTTTCGATCAATCATTCCTATTTCAGATATAAGATAAAGTGATCTGATCTGCTCAATGCAAAACGTCGGACATATTCAAAGTTTCATCATGGCTTTAAAACTGATAGATTTAATAGCATTGACAGATATACGGATTGACGGACGGACAGACGGAACTTGCCTTAATTAAGAATAAATATGTTTTGCGGGTTCGATTACGTTTTCTGCAATGCATTGAGACTCCACGACAAACTTAAAGAAACTTTCACCAAGGATAAGGAAGGACCAAGGAAAACAATTACAAAATATAAATCAAAATTTTCAAAATTACATTAACAAAAATTATACAAATATTTCGAGTTATAATACCTCCAATATATATAAATTAAAAAAATATAAGGTCGAACAAATAATTTTAAGAATTAGCAAAACAGAGCTGATCAAATGATTTGATGAAAATTTAAACAGTTCTATTCTCAGTAACATTTGCACCTCAGTCAACTGCTACTGCTGGGGTTAGCTGATGTTAACTGATATTATCCGTTAGCCGGTAATGACGGAGGGCAAAAGGAAAAAAGAGCAATTGCAACCACAAAAGCCGAAACCAAAAATGCACTCTTTCGCGCGCTGCACAATCGACTGGGCTGTTGTAGGTAGAGTGGCAGGGTTGGTGCGGTAGGCGCCAATTGCACCGTTAATTTGGTGTTATACACGCACACACGCAGCCACATACACACACACACACGCAGACACACACTCGGACACACACTCGGACACACATTGGCGAATTTCGGTCGCTGTCAGCGTCACCAAATGAATTCAATTAATTAAATTAGTTCAACTCGCAGCTGCAGCCGCTAGCCAGAGATCGCTGGCGGGCAGCAGAGACAGGGTTGGCGGCGCATAACGGAACTCCAGCTGGGAACAGTTGTCGACGCGCCCATTACGCAGTTGAATAAAAATTGAGCTGCGCTCGCTACTGCTGCGGTCATCGGTGTGCAGCGCTGCCGGCGTCGCTGTCGGCGTCACTGTCGACTCAATTATCAGATTTTATGAATGGGCAGCAAATTTTGCAAAGCGCCAGCGACGGCGACGCGACGTCTGCTCGGACTGCACATTTTGTAGACTACGTTTGGGGGCGGGTAGATTAGTTTACTCATCGTATGTGTAACATTTAAAAAGATAATTAATTAATAATTAAATACTTAATATGCCCAATATGAAAATAATAAAATCTGTTTTATAGTATTTTAACAATTGTGTATTTTAACAATTGTGTCTTTAACTGCTATAGTAGATATCTTGCGATTCCCGATTCAAAAAACTATGAAAAGCTATCTATAAAATGAAATAAACTCGACTTTAATTAGACTACTTCAAATGTAGGCTAAAATCGATTTGTCGTACTAAATATGAAGACATTAACAAGTTGTTAGACACTAGAATAAATAATTGTTTCTTAAAATTAGGCAGAAAGACAGTGAGGGTATTCGTCAGTCACCCACGTAAATTTTGCTCAGTTCCTGACTGCATTTGGCATTTGCGCCAATTTGTGCTTCGATTTTTCGCTTTATATAATTACGTTAAGCGCATAATTAAGTTGGCCGACTGCAGGTAATAAATTATGAGCAGCACAACCCTTTTGCCAATATTACTGTAACACTTTTCCAATGATTTTTCGCTTTTCCTTTTGATAAAATTGAATTTGATGCGCCAGCTAAAATGAAATTAGCAACATTTTTAATATGTTTAATTTAATGTGCTGCAAAAACGTCACAGAAATAACCCATTTTAAATGTTAACATATGTAGCGCTAGGCTCGCTTTGTCACAAGTGAAAAAGTCAGCAAAAGGACATATACAAAAAAAAAAAAACCCCAACAAAATATGGCTAAGAGAAATGGAAAAAAAAGGGTTTTTTACAGTTGGCGTTGTTCATCATGCCATGAATTACGGGGCGTCAAACTGTCAAGCATGCTCCCAGCATCCCCCATTCGCTTGACAGATGAACTAACGGCCTAGGGGGTCCACTAACTGTGCCTATGCGGCAGGAGGAGGTATGGTTGGTTAACTTGCCTCCGACTCCATTTGTGACGATTGCTATTCATAAAAATTGCTCAATTCCGCACGCGTTTGCTATTTTTGTTGCAAGCAAAACGCGACCGTTACTTTGTTACTCTTTATCATCCGCTGCCACAGCAACATCGTGAATGACACCAAACAGATGTGGGCGCCACATCCATCCACCCTCTGCATATATGTACGTATACCCCACTCACCATTCAAAACAAAAAACAAAAAAAAACGAGTACTCAACCTAAAAAAAAGAGCCGGCTGAGATTTCCATGCAAACAAGTGATATTTTTGTTGACAACTAAAAACCCCAACAGAGCCAGCTAAAAAAACAAGTTAAGACTTTGGCAATCAACGTATATTCGACAAGAATTTACCCTAAATGCAAATTATATATATTACCAAATCAAACATTGCTTTCTGTACATTTTAATTTTGTTTTCTCATTTTATAGCATTTCTATAGTTTATCTCTCCTCTCAAATCAAAATACATACCCATGCACAATTTCAATATACCCCTCTCAACTTATAAACAGGGTACAAACATTCACGCTCAACATTCACTGAAAAAACGCAACACGATGCGAAGACAACAAAAACAAATATGCCTCTGAGCGGGTTAAGTGCCAACAAAAACTTCAACATCCCATCCCCACCATGCCCACCGCCACCCAACATAGGTTGGCCTAAGCCCACATCTAAACCCCACCCCCTCATCCGCCACTTCAAAAGCCAGGCTGGCTTAAAATGCCGCCAGTTGGTTTTCCAAATTACACCTCGAAATTATGCAATTCCATGTGTGCAACTTCCGCCGAATCCAAAATTTGCTTTGTCCCGCTTGCAAAAATGCAAACAGGCATAAATAATAATTTATTCAATTTTTTAAAATGCAAAAATAGTTGCTAAAAATTATGTGCAACTATTGCAGTTTTAAATCGAAACAAAAAATTAGAAAAGAGCTCTGGGTGCGTTTGCCCAACTAGAATATACCCTGTTCAAGGTATGGTATTTAAAACTGTTTCTTTGCAATAAAAAACAAATATATTAATTTTGGTAAACCTTGCAAAAGTCTCCAAAATGTTAATCATTCTTAATTTCTCCCATTTTTTAAGATACACTTTTCTTAGATATTTTTGTGTGTTTGAGTAAATAGTGAAATCGAATCAAGCTAAATAGTCTTATCTGCAGTTTGCGCTGCTTCAACATTTAATTAATTTTTTATTCACAAAGAATATACAAAAAATTATTTGCTGCATAAAAACAACAAATAAAATAAAGTTTAGCATCTCTTAAAATTTTATTTCTTTGCACCTGCTTGCCTTATATGCAGAAACAGTCCGTTAATATAAAAAGTAAATAAATAAAAAAATATGTGGAAATCTTGCGATCATATTTATTTTTAATATTTTTTTTATGTATTTGAATAATTTTTTATAGCGCAAAAAAGTTTATATAAGAATAAGATCGTCCTTCGTCTTCAGATTTTTGTGGCATGGAAAAGCAGAAGGAAATTGTCGACTCATTTCGGCCATGAATCACTAAATTAAATAAATAAACTTTGATTGTATAAAATAGTGGCTAATCAGATGCAGATTTAGGAATGCAGTTTTATTCTGTGGATCTCTCCAATAATCTCTCATATCTGTAGCTGATTTTTAAACGCGTAAATTTTTCTATCAAGGCTTGACTTGAATTTGGCAACACAATTTTAACTACAATTTTAAAAATTCTTGTACTCCATCCGTTTTGAATTTAATTTAAAACTTAAACATAAATTCAATCACAGGAATTTCACACAATAAACAATGGTAAAAAAAAGCAACTTGCAACGGTTGTCCTCAGGCTGGCGCCACCTAGTGGCATGTGAATACATTTTAGGAAGCGTCGCTTAGTCAGCATTCTTCTGCTTCTTTTTGACTGTTGCAGTCCGGTCACAGTGTTGGCACAAAGTATGCAACAAGTTTATGCAGCTGCACGCAACTTGACATTTAGGCGAAGTCTCATAAATTTCATCTGGCAAACGCCTGACCCGCCCAAAGCCCCAACGAAAACGTTGCCACAAACATGCTGTGGCAAAAATGAAAGAAAAAAAAAACGAGCAACCGTGTGGTGCGTTGCTGTTAGTGGTGGTTAGTGGTTGCCGCTGGACACTGGATGCGTTTGCAGCGCTCCTAAGCACGTGTCAAGTGTGGGCCAAACTTTTAATTTGCACAACCGTCCCAGTCTCGGACGGGACGAGGCAGAGCCTGACTGACAGAGCTCTGAGTGACTGTCAGGCTTGTTAGTCCTTTTATGGCCAAAGGGGCTGTGCCCTGCTGTCTGACAATGTCATCAGTTGCAGCTGACGCAGCAGCAGAAGCAGCAGCAAAGCCAGCAACAGCAGCAATGGAGCCCGCCTCCAACCCACTATCCATGAGTACTCGCCTCCAGCACTGTCCACAGGCCGCACTCATCGCAGTAACTGGAGGAGTAGCAGTTGCAGTTGCAGTTTGCCTCATATCGTTTTATTTTTTTATTTTCTTTCTGTGCGTTACGAATGCAGAGCATACCAGGGTATGCCCAAGACTAAATGAATTATAATTTATTTATTTATTCATTTCCCATTTTTTAAAATTGCCTTAAAACATTTTAATTTCTTTCTCTTTGTGGTAGCAATTCTCGAAAAAAAATATATTTTTAAATTTATATACTATATGCATATGTTTTTCCAATAAATAAATCAATAAACCTGAACTAATTGCATAATGAAAAACTTAACTGTTTCTCCTCTTTTCCAACAAACCCTACATAAATCAAGGTGATCCTATAAAGAGTGTAAAATATGTTAACATATTTAAATACAAAATTTATTGGAATAATTAACTTTGATTTAATGATTGATCTTATAACAAAATAACAGAAACCAAAAAATTATCAAACAATAATTTTACTACTTTTATGTGCTCAAATTTCATTAAATTTATTGAATTCAAATTTTTTTTTTAGTGTGGTTTAAGTGTTTTTTTTTTTTATATACTCCAATATATTTAAAATCCTGCTGGGATTCGTCTTTAAGACGAGTATCTGTGCAGTTTGAAATGATAAATGTTGTTAAAAATATTAATCAACATAAAATTTAAATAAATAAAATTAAATATTTTTAAATTAGGTGAACTTTTAGCTTCAGACATGAATGCAAAATGAAAAACTCTTTTTACAAACCGATCGAGAAGTTCGAAACTCATGCGGCAATCGAGGGTAAATGAAAGTTGCCAACTGACGATTTGAAGGGCTCAGCGGGTGTCCATGACAAGTGTTGTGTGTAAGAGTGTATGTGTAAGAGTGTGTGTGTAAGAGTGTGTGTGTGTGTGTGTGTGTGTGCATCACAAGCAGATAAAGCGAGGCTCAGCGGCCTTTTGGTAGCTGTCAGCTAGTCAGGCCCGGTCATTCAAGCAGTACATCAAGCAGTCCGTCAAGCAGTCAGTCAGTTAGTCAGTGGGAGAGGTGAGGTGCGTGCAGTTAAACTTGCTTTCCAGCAAGCCAGCACACCCCCTCCCCGCCACCCACACGTAACCCACCCTGTTGGCTATCCACGTACGTCATTTGGGGCCGCTTGTTGGTGTTAAATCCGGTTGGATTTTTGTTTTGTTGATTGCCGCACGCCTCAATGACATTTCATTTATTAAGTGGCGCTGCCTCCGTTTCTTGTTATTTTTCGATTTGTATCTGCAACTCAGAGGGGCACAGCAATTAACTATGCAATACGCTGACGTCATCGGCTACAGTTACACAACTCCAACGGCGACCACTGTTTTTGTTCCTTGTCGAAAATGCGGCATCATGTTGCTGCTGCTGCTGCTGCTGCTGAATTGACGCCTTTGATTTGTTTTCCAAGTGATGTTGTTGCTGCCACTCTTCTTGCTGTTGTTGCTGTTGTTGTTATATCCGCTACAAAAGGAATTTGCATTTCAAATGAATTACAACGCCATGGGCAGCATTGAGCCGAAAAACAGGACCTGCCGTACCCGGCTGAAATATAAATGTTAATCCAGGCAGCGTCAATTACAAAACGTTCAGCGCCGATGACAGCACATCCCTTGGACAAACACACACACACACAGACACCAACACCAACACCAACACACACATCGATATATTGGCCATGGTATCATATATATATGTATGTATACATATAGGCAGTATGTCAACGGCATTTTAATTGATTTTCATGGGCTGCAGTTTTTGATTGTGCTGATTGACGCATCAAATGAAGTGTCTTTAGTGCCGGAGTCCTCAATCTGCGCCCTGAGCCGAGCCGACGTCTGGTCTGGTCCTGTTGCCATATCAGTAACGGTGCAAACAACAGCCCTTACTCCACACACACACACACACACACAAAAAGTGGGCAGACGAGGAGCCGGCAGTAATTAAATTTGTCATTCAGACAAAACGTTGCTGCAACGGCAACAGCAGCAGCAGCAGCAGCAGCAGCAGCACTGCAGAAGAAGTGGCAAGCTGGCAAAGTGCACAACGCATCATATGCGAGATGCGATTTTGTGCCTTGCATGCGAGTGTGTGTGTGTGTGTGCGTGGCAAACAATTGTTGCATGATGAAGGGCACCGAAAAGGGATCTGGATAAGCAAGCGGCTTATGAGTGCAAGTCAAAGGCTCCTCCAACTTTCGTATATCACGCATTTACTTTTGGCGGTAAGTTATTATTTTTGTTATTTATTAAAAAATATATGCAGAGGAAATCTGTATACTAGGATGAGCAGAGTATAACAACTGGCAACTTAGATCTTCCCCAAAGAATAGGGAAGTATTATTTTGAAACATTCACTTCAAACTGCTTAGATAAGAGTCTATATTTAGAAATACAAATCCAAGTATTCAAATTTAAGAATTTTATTAAAACACATTATTCCTAAAGAATTTCGTATTTTTGCCAATATCTAAAGTATTTTTTATGGTCTTTTAATAAAGTACTATTAAAACACATTAATCTACAACTCGTTTACAACTTCTCAAAACACAAAAAATGTATTCTCTTGGCTCTTTAGATTGATTCTGCATTTAAGCTGAATTAAACAATTTTTAGTTAAAACTTACGTAATAAGTAAGATTCAAATACGATAGAAATTTTGGCATATAAAATAATATTTAGTTATATATTTAGTCGAGATACTGTATAAAGGACTCTTTAAGTCTCATCTGTTATTTTAATAGTATACTGTTATTTAAAAAATTTAGTTTAAATAAAAATAATTATATTTTATTTTAATTTTCTGTAGTTTAAGCTCTAGTTTAATTTGGCAACAGGGTGTTTCGTAGTCAGTAGAGTAGGCAGAAGGAATACTTTTTCTTCAAGTAACTACACCCTGTTGCACACACAGGAAGTTTCGTAATCAGTGGGAACACTTTTTTACCTTATACACCCTATGCCCCACACACTTTGCAACAGGGTGTTTCGTAGTCAGTAAGCGAGGCGGTAAGAACACTTTTTGACTGCTGGCTAACAGATTGCTGTTGTCGCTTTTTGTTGCTGTTGTTGTTGTTGTTGTTGTTGTTGTTGTTATTGCATTTTAATTATTGCATTCGAGAACTTTTGCGTCCTTACGTTTCGCTCGGTTTGTTGTGTCAACTGTAAATTAATATGGATACAAACAGGCAACCAAAAACACACACACAGACAGACAGACAGACAGCCACAAAAACACATGAGTCGCTAATGAGTCGCTTTTTAACTTTGGCGTCCAGTCGGCTCAGAATTTGTTTGTGCTGCAAGGAATCAAGGCATCAAGGACATGAAGAGAGAGAGAGCGTGAGAAAGAGAGAGATAATAAACGAGGCCAAAATGTATATTGCACAATATTGCTGGAAAAGCCGAAAAATTTGAAATCTGAGAAGCAATTTAAAAATCATTAGAAAAACACATTAAGCGTAAAAAATTAATGAGCATGCTGGCTGTGTGAGTCAACAAGCAGCCCGGGACAAGCTGAAAAATCGTTCCCCAACATATTCATGCACCTTCAGAAACCCCCAATTCACCATGCCACTTGGGGATTTCCTGCCAGCTGCACTACTGCTGAGCTGCAGTCGCGAAGGATCCCGTGTCCTGGCTGAGGTAAATAGGAAAAAACGAGAATGGCAAAAAAGGAAATTTGTAATAAAACGGCAGCTAAGCAGCAGCACCCCTGGCTGAAGGATGACGACTTCAATGGAGACCGGCATTGTGTTACAGCCACCTTAATAGGCTCCCTATGAATGAACCTAAACGCAGCGCAGAGGCGCCACAAGAATCGAGCATCTCGAAGGGGGGTCTACGTAATTCAATGCAAGTGATATATGAAAATATTGCGAAATATAAATAATGCAATAAATGCTTATAATATAAATAATGTCGAGGAAATAATTAATTTAAGAGAGATTTCTAATAAATTAATATAAAGTAAGTTAAATTTTGTCAACTTAAAAGAAAAATCGATTTCACATTATTTAAACATTTATAACTAATAAATTGTATTGAAATATTAAATAAACTAATCTTAAAATATGAAAATTATTTACGTATTTAAGTTAGGTTGATAGTCTTAACCTTTATCTCTAATAAATAAAACTAAAACTGTGTGAAGGTAGTGACAAATGTTGTGTATATATTTATTTGAACTATATAATAATGATTTCAACTCTCAAAACCACAAAGAAGCTATCTTTAGCCACATTCCAAGGACTATTTGTTGTCGTATTGGCCTTAATTTGAAGATGATATCACTAGTTTCTCACAAGTTTGTTTGACACTTGGTCAACTCCAACTCCAACTACGCCACTGGACCACAGATTGGGCCCTCTACACTAGCTGAGCGAATGTCAACAATGTCGTTTACTTTGCCTAACAATAAAGCCAGGCACACACCAACACACACACACACCCACATACCCCACACACCACACACACCAACACACACACAAACACAGCCGTCTGCGGGTTGCCTTGGAAAAGTTCTCCGGAGAGCCGTCTGTAGTTTTATTCTTACATATTTTTTTTCATGTTTTCTAATGTTGTCTAACAACTCATTTGGCACTCATGAGTAGGTCAGGCCGTTAAGGCCAGGCTCTCTCGCACATATCCTTTTAAATTTTTATCCTGCAGCTGGACGGCTCTAAATCCAAAATGCTTGTCACGTTTTGTCGAGCGTTGAAAAGTCAAAGGGGGCATGGCCTTCGGGTCGGAGCTGCTGCTGCTGCTGCTGCCGCCGCTGCTGCTGCTTCTCCTGTTGTTGGAGGCTGTGAGCTACAAGTTTTTGTGCTTTTGTGCGTGCCTGGATGCCGGATGTGACTAGGATGTGCGTCTTTGTCGTAATTACCTTCAAGTTGCTGCCACGTTGCCACATTTGATGCGGCGCTCACTAGCGCGCAAATCCCAGACGTTTCCCCTTTCCCCTCTTTAACCCCCTTGATCCGACTGTGATTGCTGCTACCTACAGGTGTGTGTGTGTATGTATGTGTTTGTGTGTGTGTGTGCTTACTTTCTCTGCTGCTTCTAATTGCCGCTAAGTGCCATCCAAATCCTTGGCATTGGCCAATTGGATACCCTTTTGAACAGTGTATATTAAAGACTTGTAATTAATTGCGTAACTTTGGAAAGAAAGCTGGAAATATTTAAGATGATCTATATCGAATACACTCTTGGGCATTCAAATAGGTGCGAATATTTTTCTCTTTCCAGAGTTCATATTTGACTTTATTTTGATCTATAAAGCAACTTATTTATAATGTTATAATAAAAGCAAAAATCATGTTTAATGAGTCATTTTAAACATATTAAATTACCAACGATTCAGAAGTGCTTGGGAAACACTTAAGGGATATAAAATGTCATAAAAAGTCTATTTATTTTTGAAAATAAAATTTGAAATGCTTTCTATTATTTTGTATGTTATTGAATGAGTAAAAAGTAAAAAAAAAGACTTGAAAATAACTTAATTTCTACGCAGATATCTTTACCAAGCTCACCAGTAAATATTCTTAAGTTTCACATATTAAAGCAGAAAGATAATCCACATCGGATTGCTATATCATCTATAGCTTTCATAGAAACAATCGGCTGTTCTTTTTTTTTCAAAATAATTTTGAATTTTAGTTGAGATAAATTGCAAATCATAGCGTAAGTGTATGAAAACTTCGACGTGTTGCAGCCTACTTTGTTTTCATGTTGACACATGCATTTTGTTATAAATAGTAAAGGCGGGGCGTGTGGCATGGCTTGGCGTGGCATGGCGTTGCGTGGCGTGGCGCTACGTGGTGTTGGGGGCAACTGCTTAAGGGGCTAACTGAGCGGAGCGACCAGCGACGAGCCACAAGAGCTACCGCATGGTCAAAGTGCTTTTGGTCAGCTGACCACTTAGGCACAATGCTTTTGCATTGTCCCCGGGTTTATTTTGGCGGACGGAACGGACGGAATCGCGTGCACGGCTACCACCTGACCAAAAACTAGGCAGCTAGCGGGAGTGAGAACTGGCAAAAGTGGGACGAGTTGTGTGCATCATGTTATATTCCATTGCCATGTGGAGCATGTGGACTAGCTGAAATGCAGCTAACGAACCGCAATTGCGGTCACATTTCATGAAAGCGCACACGTCGCCCTCTGGGCACACACACACAGAGAGTAGGAGAGGGAGCGGGTGAGGGGTTAACGGACTGATTCAATTTGCAGGCTGACGACAGGCTTTTAGTGTAACTCAGCATACAGAGCCAGCAGGCTACAAGCAAGCTTCCAGGACTCCCCAAACAGAATCCCCACAACATCCCGCATCAACTGTCAGAATTGACCAAAACTCACCGACTGTCTGTTCGCCTGTGGATATCATCAAAATTAGCTCGTTTGGCGGATGGCGGGGGCGGTTGAAAGGTTGCATCCCTTACTGCTCACACTACACTCTAAAAAGCGTATTGCACCCACACACACACACCCACACACACACCAATCCACACACATAAGGGCCCTGTGCAAAACTAGCAACAAGCAACTAAATTGCTACTCTAAGAGTCAACAGAAAAAAAAAATAAAGAGAACTTTTACAAATAGCAACAGGTTTGTGGCAGCTCAATTAACCAGTCTCGATATTTGCATACTATATTCGTGGCATGGTAGCACAAATTGTTGCACTTTACAATATTAAAAACAGCTTTTAAATTTTTTAACTCATTAATCAAATTACACAAACAATCATTTTGTTTTGTACACACCTTTATTTACTGATATTAACTTTAAGCTGAGCAAGTTTACTGCTTAAATTAGGAGAGTTAACAATTTTAAAATTAGTTTTAAGATAAATTACATTTTTCTTGAAATAGCCATTGCAAATCTGTAAAAAAAAAGCACTAAAAAATAAACGTTTAGAACACTTCCTCAATTAATCATTACTCCTAAAGCACTTTATGTAAAAATTTGTGTAATAAAATTACTTAGAGATAAATATTTAAAATGCATAAAAAATAAATGTGTATAAAATGGCAAAATATTAAAACAGGCAACTAATTCCCTATTCTCATTATAATAAAATGTTTAACAAATGCACTTATTAAATTATGTAACTATTGCATTATTATTTAAAAAAAGACCACTCATTATTATTCTGAGCAAAACTTAATCTAAAAATCGATTCTAATCACTGAAATCGATCCAAAAAAAAAGTACATTATTTATATGGATTCAGTGCACGTATTTAAACTTTGAGTCCTGCTGTAATAAGAATCTACACCCCCTGCTGCCCACCCCAAAACTTGTGCGACAGTGTAAACAGTGTGTCTGCTTTGTCTTGTTTACACACTCGTTAGACAAAATGAAACGAGCCATTTGGACAAGACAACACAAGACAAGACAAGACAAGACACAAAAAAAAAAAAAAAAAATAGAGGCAGCAGCAAATTGCAATAAGCTGCACAAAAACTAGTTGCCTTAATAAAGAAACATTAACATTGCCAACAATAATAATTATGCAAATTTCAAATATCAGCTGTGTTAGAAGTGTGTAGCCAGGACACGAACCCCACAAGCCCAAAATGCCAATGGCAGCCAGTGACACCATTCAAAGCCAGGCAGACAGAGGGAAAGACGGCCAGACAGACGGGCAATTTGCAGGCTGTGTCTGGCTACGTGCGAAAGGAAGTCGCACCTTGCATATGAAACCCACTTAGACAATCCTCCATCGCCACCCAACCACTCAAGTGAAACACTCCGCCACCCACACAAACGTAAGCGCATTTTAATGATCTCATTTATGCTAATCTGCAAACGGTTAAATCTGTGCACGCCACAGCCACAAGGTGCCCCGCAGACAACAGGGGCAACAACAACAACAACAACCAAAACAACAATGTGCCACCGGCTGCTAATGCTAATGAAGTCTAATTGAATTTCGGACACTTGACACGTCGCACTATCTGATCTTTTTTAAAAGGGGCACAATGTGCATTGTGGGCGTGGCCCAACTTTAAAACTCTTAAACGTGTGGCACACACGAGAGGCAGCTATAAATACATTGGCAAGGCTTATGGAATATTAAATATGGTCAAGTGCTGCTCCTGCTTTTATTTTTCAATAAAATGTATTTAAAGTAAAAAACATGAATATAAACAAACAAACAATAAACAAAAATTTATTTCGAAAACTTTTATATAAATAGAAATGTGTATATTTTCTGCAATATTAAAATAAATCACACATTTTAAAAACAGTTTTATCCCAAGGGACAAACAACTATCAACAGATTTGTGTATCATGTTTTCGTCCTTTTTAAGTAATGCTCCTCGTAGGAATTAAAACAAAAATGTATCTTCAATGTTTATTCAATAATTCACAGATTTTAAAAGCAGTTTTAATCTGGGACAAGGGTTTAAAATTCAGTTCAGTTTTGACACAGTTTATTTGCCCCAAAGTGAGTAATGGTTCCGCTTTAAATTTGGCCTTGTCTATGCATGTTCAGGCGTCGAGTCAACATTTACGTTTTTGCGGTTGTGGCTGCAACACAGCTTCCCCCTCCCCCGCCACCTCGCTATCTCTCTCTCTTTCCAGGCAGAAATAGGGTGAGGGTGGCATAAAATTTCCTATGCATTTAACCGCATTGAAATTTTGTCGTAATATTTGATTTGATTTTTAAACAAAAAGCAGCAGAGCCGAGTTGTGCTACGGTTCGAGATATGCGTCAAGTGATGGTCACCGGACAGTTTTTGGTCTGTCAAGTGTAGCAGGGCGGAGTTTGATAGTATTTTAGGGATGCGGTATCGGGTATCGGGCATGTGGCATGTGGCATGCGAATGGAGTATGCCTGGCATTGCTTTTATTAGTCTGCCAACGAACCAACAACAAATCAGCATTATTTGACAACGCAGCTAATTTACATGAGTGACCAGCGTTCAGGCAATGACAGCATTGACCAACAGATCCACCCACACCCCCTCCTGTTGCCCTGTGGCATACAAAATGTCAACGTCAACTGTGGCTGCGACCCATCATGCAAATCGACATTGAGTAACAATTCAAGTTGAGCGAAAAAAAAACACAAAAAGTTGAAAACAACTTGTGACTTGGCTTTAATTTAATTTAATTTAATTACTTTTCAACGTAAATTTCGATACTTTATTGCCTTACTTACGTGCATGTGTTACGAGCATCGCACTCACAACCACAGCCGGAACAACTGTAACACACACAACAACAACAACTACAACAACAATACAAATTATATACGAGTAGATCTCAACGAATCTTAACTGAATGGGGAAGCGAGAAAATCAAATTTGAGTGTCACATTTGCGTATTGGTTTTGCGTTTTTTTTTTTTGCCAGTCTAGTTTATTATTGTTTTTCGCATTTCATTTAAGATAGCAGCAGAAGGAAAGACTCAAATTCCGATTTGAAATGTTTCGGCAATAGCGAACTATTGTTCCGCTACAAAGAAGGGGAAAAGTCTGAGAATATGCAATTATATTTAAAAGAAAACATAGATACGATAAACTATTTCGGCTCTAGCCCCAACAAGGAATGAGTATACAATGTATGTTAAAATACATATAGCTACTATCAGAGTAAGCTACGATCTTAGCATATGAGTAATTATGTCACTGGTACTTAAACCAACAATTAATATGGCCCATCATTTAAGGTGTAGCGCATCGCATCAACGAAATTGTCAAGTTGATCCTCTGGGTTATCAGAGAGCTGCGCTGCAGCTGCAGCTGCTGAGGTTGCTGCGAACGGCTGCAAGTCCGTCAGTTGGTTGGTTGGGTCTCATTGCAATACTCGCCGCCAGACAGACCGACAGCCCTAAAGATAACATAAGGCAAACATTGTGTTGATTCACACGAATAAAAAAGAATAAAAATAAGTACGTAACAAAGAAAAAGTATAAAAAATTACTTGTGCCTTGTTGTTGTGTGCATAATATGCATATGTGTGTGTTTATTTTGGGATAGATAGCGGGCACGATAACAAGCTGATTCCTATCTAAACTGTAACAGGTGCACAGCAGCGCTGAGAGCGAGTCGCGAGCCGCGTCGTGTAGTGTCGCTTTGCCGAGATAAATTTCATTGATAAGGCGCCCCCGGTGGGAGTGCGACTGAGAGGGGGAGAGCCGAGTGCGGAGAACACACGGTGAGCGCAGAACACAAAACAAAGCTCGAAGAGAGCTTCAATGTCGTGAACAGGAAAGCTTCGGCTTCAGCACTGGATCGCATCGTACTCATTCGGCTTCGCCGTTTCAATTTATTCAATTTACCGTTATACACATAGCTGCAATTGATGAAAGCAACGAAGGCGACAGCGACAGAGGCAGAGGCGTCTACTACAACAGCAGCAGCAACCCAGCTCAGTGAATCGCCATCGCTGCTACGAAGCAGCTGCGCCATATCCGCCGCCTCATCCTGGCTGCACGAGCTCATCGTAAGTTTTTCCCACCGCCCATCCCCCATTACTTTTCTAGTTCACTCTCAATCTCTCGCGTTCGACGCATTTCTCTCGCTGATCTCGCTCAGCATTTCAGTTGTTGCTGGGCCGCCAGCGACAGCGATTGTCGTCGTCTTCCACTCGCTTCCACTTTCAGTCGTTGTCAACTGTCATCAACAGCAGCAGCAACAACAATAACTAACTGTTCTTGTTGCTTGTCTTGCTTTGCTCTTTGTTTCTCTCTCTATGTATGCATGCGCATACAGCTTCTTGTCATGTATCGTAATAATGCGGACAGTTCTTTTTGTTTCATCAATCGCGTAAATGGCGCCCTCCACGATGAACTGCAGCAGCCGGGCGAACATGAGCCGACATCGGCCTTACTCAACTACTGCAAACGCAAGGTGTGTATAATCAAACAAAAAAAAACAAGAACATTTGCTTTTACAGTGCTCACCTGATACAGTGAACAAACAGTGAATATATTCTTATTAAACTAAAGATAAAATTATGTAGTGAATATGCAGATAAATGCATATATACTATATAAATAAGAGTAAATAGTGTTTGTTGTGATTATCGCTACTTAACTGAGACTCTACACAGAGAGAACAAATTAAACCAACTCCATTCATACAAACGTAAAATCTAAATTTGTTTATAGTAAATTACGTTTTTTTTTTTTTTGTGTAAGCAGTGCCAGTCTGCAGTTTACAATTTTTTTTCAAAAGTGTTCGCTGTGCTTATCAGTAACGTATAATTTTTTTTCCAGTGTAAGCTGTGTCAAACAGTAATGTATATCTTCTTTTTTTTTGAGTGTACGCCAATTGATAATATAGTTTAAATCCGGAAATAGTTCTAAGCTGCATTAAACTATTTAGGGAAATAATAAACAAGGAAACAAGAAAAATAATTAATAAGAACAATAAAATGTGAATCAGAGTAAGGAACTAAATTTAAGCCGCAATTAAGCTGATAAAACTATAATTAAAAACTCTAATCAAAAGTTTAAGCAAGGTTTTATTTTAATTTCCATCTTTTAGCAACTGCAAGCTGTACATAATTATAATATATGATTTACAATTGCAGTTCCTGCGTCCATATGTGGCCATATTGACGCTGGTTGGCCTCAATCCCATCTCGACGGACATGAGCAATGTGCGCGCCTGCTGCAGCTATGTTCAGGCTCTGATGGTGCTCTGTGTCCTGCTCACAGGATATGTGCTGCGCTATCTATGTGGCTACCGGTGAGTGGCATAAACTTACTCTTACAACTATGCAGCTAATTATTACCCCCATTATTGGTACAGTGGAGATCGAGGCTTCAGCAGCATACGGGATATACGACCGGGCAATGGCAGCGATGTTTGTGGCGCCTCTGCTGCCACAACCACAACGAATACCATTGGGGAATTGCTCTTCGGCTATGTGGTGCCCAGTGTGCTGAATCTGCTAAGCTTCGTCTCGGCGGTGCTCGTCTGCAAGGTGATCGATCACGAACAGCTCCAGAATCTCATTGAGCGTGTCTTCCTGCTCTCCGCCAAACCGAAGCGATTGTGCCGCATGTTATGGTTGTACTTGGGTTTGGCAATGGCTCTGCTCCTGTTGCTCTTTGGCTATGCCTGCTGTGTGGTCATCATGCAGCCGGCACAGATAATTAAGATTGCCTGGCTGGCGGAGGAGCTGCGTGACTGGGAGTGGTGCCTGCGGATTGGATTGCTGTGCACGATTCTCGTGCAGGATCTAGTGGAGATAATCGTGCTGAGTAGTTACTACATTGAATGCTATCTGCTGCGTGTGCATCTGGAGACGTTGTCACACAAGCTGCTAATGCATTCGATAGACTCGCTCGACTGGATGCGGGAGATTCTCGAGTTCCGCAAGCTGCTGGAGCGGGTTAATCAACATGTCTCCATACCGGTTTGCTTTCTAATTGTCATGAATTTGGCCTATGCTTTTGCCGGTCTCACCTATCTGTTCAAGGACTTTGATTTCCATTATTGCGCCCTGCAGCTGGTCCTGCTAAATATAGCGAATGTGATGTTGTGGTTGTTTCTGGGTCTGTTGCCCTTCTTTGTGGCCGGCTCTGTGACGCGCGTCTGCCAGAATGCCCAGGCGAATGGTCATCAGATCCGGGTGCGACCCTTTGTCTATCACAATACCTCTGCCGAGGATCTCAATTCAACGCTTCTCTTCGCCTCCTCGCTGGACATGTCCGCTAAATTGTTTCGCATGCCCATTCAATCGAATTATCTGTGCTTTGCCATTCTCGTGGTGACCATTGTGGTGCTTACGCTGGGCATGTGCCTCAATTTGAGCGCATTGGGCCATTTCTGATTTCAACAGTGAACACTCTTAACAATAAACATGTACTTAGCTTTAATAAAGATTTATGCATTAGTATTAAGCTTACAATTTTAGACCTGTCTTTTGCTTAGCAATTTTATTTACAATTCATGTTTGGTGTTTGTTTTTTTGTCTTTTCTATAGGAAATTGCTTTCTGTTTACAAATTAACTACTTAAATTCAGTTCAGTTTCAGTGTTTGTTTAGTCAAGTGTAAATAATATTAAAGGCAGCAACCCAATTTCGACGCGGATGCCAAAAAATAATATTTACTGTAGCAAGTGCAAGTGTTTTTCTATTATTATACAAAATATACTAAAGTACAAATTTGCATATATATCAAAGAAAAATACATTTAAAATAACACTTTATACATCAAAGCCAATAAACCAAAGAAATTTAAGCAAATCATTAATTTTGAGCTTCGTCAAATTTGTTAGAAATTCAGCGACTTCTTAAATGCATTTTCAAGATTAATAAAATAAATACAGAATATAAAGAATACCTTTACTAAGTTAATTTAAAAAAAAGTTTATAATAAAAACAATATTAGAATTTTTAATAACACTAATTTTGTGACGCATCCCAAAAAAAAAGTTGGTCTTGGTTGAAGAATAACAATAAATTCAAACTGTTTTGCTGCCTCGATAAATACACATGTACAAGAAGAAATTATATATATATTTATATAATATATATAATACGGAACTACGCCTCGAGTTCGATTAAAGCGCGATGACTAAATATGCACTTTGGTTTAATATTTCACATGCTGCTCCTCACTGCTCCGTCCACCAGTCCAAGTCCACTCCTTCCCTCACCAGCCCAGCCATGGCGGATGATTGATTTTCGCTGGCGGGGTAAAGGTCAAATTCACGGGTATATTGATGAGGGCATAAACACGCTTGAGCCGCTGCAACCGGCTTCGTATTATCATTCCATTCTTTCCAAGCAAAAAGCCGGCTGGAATTTTCGCATCACGATCGGTTTTATCGTGCACCATTTCAATATAATGCTCAAATTCGGGTGAATTTGAATTGTATTCGGTGATGATGGCGCCAATAGCACCAGCCGCCTCCGCATTCAGCGTTTTCGTCACAAACGAGCATTGCCTTAAAGAGAGATAAGCACAAATGTTAGTTTTGGGTTTATTGATATTTGTTTAAGTTTCGATTTGTGAGTCGTTTGTTTGAGTTCTGATCTTTACATGGAGTGTCCCAATGTTTTGGTCACTAAAAAGTCTCTTTGAGTGCGTATGCATGACTCCTCAAATTTCGTCCTCATCCTTACCCCCTGTCCATGAGCGCAATGCTGCCTTGAAGTTCGCGTACATTGCGCAGTTTCTGGCAGGCTTCGGGCGGATCGGTAAGCACCATGGGCACCGCCTCGTGCTTCTGCGAGAAGGCGACACCAAAATCTTTAGCGGGTCGCAGTCGATAGGTGTATTCCAGATCTTGGGGCGAGATGATTTCGAAGAACACGTCACCGGCAATAATGTCCTGTGTCGTCACTGGCATGTGTATCGTGTTGGTCGTGGAGCTGGTGCTGGCGCTGGTGGCGGACGTGGCAAGGCATTGGCTTAGTGTGGCAATGGCAACCAGAAACAGAACTAACATTTTGCACGCATAACTAGCATATATAAATTGTTGGTCAAAAACTACATCTCTTGGTGGCCAGCAAAAATGAATATTTAGCTGGAGTGTTCTGTTGGGCTGCCAACTTGTTGTTGTGATTGCCAAATGCAGGTGGCAGGGCTGTCGGTGCGGAAGTCTGGCAGCACGCTGAGCGACGGAACAGTGGTGCGCGCATTACAAACAATTATTTATTTATAGATAAGACGAGCCGAACAACTGTTCGTGAGTTCAACACAAATTTGGGTTACCAAAGCTGCACTGCAACCTAATATATCTCAACTATTATCAACTATACATTGACATTCATTCATTTTATTTATCGAAACAACATCGTTGTTTAGTGTGACTAGCAGATTTAAAACGAACTACGACAAATTTGAAATTTTGGCAACTTATTGCCGATGTTTGGTATCACTGTACACCGCGTGGAGGTACAGAGTTGTATTTGTGCATTCAAAGCAGCCCTGTGTGTGCGTTGCATTGTGACTGTTCCAGCGGCATTAACACCAATAATCACTCGATACTCAGAATTTCTCTGTCTCGATACCTCATTGTACTAGTTTCGTGCGGTAGCCATTTTAATTTTTGGCGTCGAAAAAAGTACGGCGAGCGAAATTCGCATATCCTGTTGGGTTTTGTGCTGTAATTAACGCATTTAACGCCAGAGTCAGTTAGTGATCTGCGCTGTGTCCGAAAACGAGGAAACGAACGCAAAGCAAAGCCAACAGCTACCGCAAACCAACTGAATTGAGTCGATCAAAAAAAAAAGAAGAGAAGAAGAAAAAAAGTACAGTAAAATGTCGATGTCTGCCACGTGCTACAAGTGCAACCGGCCGGGCCACTTTGCCCGCGACTGCAGTCTCGGCGGAGGGCCGGGCGGCGGTGGCCCCGGAGGCGGCGGCGGCATGCGTGGCGATGGGGGCGGCGGCGGCATGCGTCGCAATCGCGAGAAGTGCTATAAATGCAATCAATTTGGGCACTTTGCACGCGCCTGCCCGGAGGAGGCGGAGCGCTGCTATCGCTGCAACGGCGTCGGCCACATCTCGAAGGACTGCACCCAGGCCGATAATCCGTCCTGCTACAGGTGCAACAAGCCCGGCCACTGGGTGCGCAACTGCCCCGAGGCGGTTAACGAGCGTGGCACCGGCGGCGGTGGTGGTGGCGGCGGCGGTGGCGGCGGCGGTGGTGGTGGCGGCGGACCAGCAAACGTCTCGTGCTACAAGTGCAATCGCACCGGACACATCTCCAAGAATTGCCCGGAGACGTCGAAGACGTGCTATGGCTGTGGCAAGAGCGGACATCTGAGACGTGAATGCGATGAGAAAGGCGGACGAAACTAGAGCAGAGAGAGCAAGAACAAGCAAGCAACACCAACACCCCCTCTCTCCCTCTTTCTCTCTCGCGCGTGAGGAGAAATCAACGAAAGAAAGAAAGAGAAAAAGTTTTGTCAAATAAAAAAAAAAATACGAAAAATTAAAAGAAAAAATTAATGAAAAAATCAATTGCCAGCCAACAACTACAACAAGAACAGCAAAAAAAGCAAAGCATAAAGCAAACAAGAAGAAGCAGAAGCGACCAATCAGTAAAACCAAGTCAAGATCAACACTATACACACACACACTCACACGTACACACACCGCATACAAAACAACCCCAAAAACACACATACATATACAACCATACCAGCATACATATATCTATAACCATCATCTAAGCAGCACATCTCTAATTCCAAAGCTCTGAGCCTGCAGTCGAAACAGAAGAAGAAGAATGAAGAGGATGAGCAGTGTATAACAACAAGGAGAAAGCACGAAGAAAGAGAAGACAACGACGACGGCGCTGGCAGCGCTGTGCAGCTGCTGGTAGCACTTGAAGAAGAAGAATAAGAGACGAGACGTCGTTGTTTATTTTAGTAGCTACTACCACAATAGCAACAACAACAACAACTATATTATTATTATAATGCTACAAACGTGTTTGAATTTACTAATTACAATTATAACGAATGGAAAGAAAAGAAGAAAAAACAAAACTATATAAGAATATATAATTTACCTTAAACAAAAAAACAAATGAAAAAAACGAAAAAAAAATATATAAGTACTACAAAAGTATCCTATTAGGAGTTCCAACACGCAGTTAAACAATATGATGATGTAGAAGCAAGCGGCGATTGAGAAGGAGGGAGAAAAAGGCGATTACTCCAGAAAGCTGCGGCCGGCGAGCTTTTGCACTTCACACCCATCATCCAAACAAGCAAGCAAGCAAGATCTCTAGCGGGTTAGCTTTACTAGCTAACAGAAGCAGAAGCAGCAGCAGCGACAACAACAACAAGAGCAGCAGCAAGAACAACTCAACAATGGCAGATAGTAGCAGACAGACACACACGAAAAATCGAAAACAAAAAAGAGAAGCAAAAAACTGCACATGAGAAGTGGTGGGATGAGGATGAGCAGAACAGACGAAACTCAACAATTGTAATAACTTTTTCACAAGGCGAACTACGAAGATGATGACGATGATGATTATGAAGATGATGATGAAAAAAATTCAAATATCACTGTGATTGTTTTTTAATTGTAAATTAAAATGCTGGAGCTGCTGATTTGAGACAAAAGAAATAATAATAATAATAACCCCACAATACATGCTGCGTGTTTTACTTGAAATTTCAGTTTGCTTTTAGTTTTTTTCGCAGCCGATCGCTAACCAGTTTTTGCCATCCAGTTCTTGCAGCAGGAGGCACCAGCTGCCTGCCTGCCCCTCTCTGATTTTTGCGCGAACACATGGCGAGGCAGCTGATGGCCCAGCCGGCTCTCGTTATCGCACTCGCACTCCCTCTTTCCCCACCTCTCCCTCTCACTCTAGCTCTTGTTACTGAGTCAGCCACATAAAGCAAAATTCAGCCATTGTTTCTAGCGTGTGTGCGTATGTATTTATATTTGTATTAGTGCGCCGCTTTCTTTGCCTTGCTTCCTTGTGCAACGATACCTACAAGACAAACATACCTACATACACATACACGTGGGCATAAGGCAGCACATATACATACTTAAGTGTGTATGTGTGCTGTTTCTTTAACCAAAGTACAGTCGTCGCCGTACACTGCTAATGGTGAAAACTTGCCAGCACATCTGTGTGTGTGCGTGTGTGTGAGCTGGCGACGACTGCAGTTTGTGAGTGTGTGAACGAGCGAGGAGCTGGGGGGAGTTACAAAACTTCAACTTGACTGCGTCGATGTCTTCTGTATTCTTTGGCTGCACTTGGCAACAAGTTTTTTTGGTTCGCCTGCGCATCGCGTTCAGCCGTTGTCTGCTGCGCTCTCTCGCTCTGATTGAGGGTCAAGGTCAGCGAGCATTCGCATCAGCTGCTGCGCATGTGCGACTCGAGACGCCAAGTTTCGTGCTGAAGTTGAAAAAAAAAACTGCTGGTGGTGGTACTTAAATGATACACTGGCTTTCCATGCACTGTACTTGTGTGGCTTGTGTGTGTGTGTGTGTGTGTGTGTGTGTGTGTGTGTAAATGCATATGGAGTTTGTGCAAATGCAGGAGGTAGGAAAAAAGCTGAAGTCACGACTGGAAGAGACAATCTGGAACTGGAACTGAGTAAGCTACTTTTTGTTCTCCATTTGCAACGAATGCTAAATAAATGCAAATGACTCTCTTTGTATTATTAGCTTTAATGTTTGATGAACATCTGTCATCATCTATAGATAAGTTAGAAAGACAAATGCTGTTTTTTTTTAGAATTTGCATATTCCAAATTTCAGTACTAACAGGGCATCTGATAGTCGAGCATTTGCGTTTGTCAGAATTCGAGCACGTTTTTTAAAATGTCAGACATTTTTGTTCGGCTGATAAGCTAATATTAAGTAAGCGGCAATAAGTGCGTGCGTGCTGAATAGTGTTGGATAATGCCAACATATAAGGCTGTTAATCTGGTCTAACGTCGCGATATTTTGAAACAATTAAATATTTGATATTACTCAAAAAAGTATTGTAAATTAAATGTACAAACAACTCAAATCTCATAAATTTACATACGTATTTTATTCTTTTATTGGATTATCAATAATATAATGCATTTTGAATTTAAACTACAATAATTCAGATAGATCATTTTCATTTTGTTTCTTTTTGGTTAGTACATAGTTGGGAGAACCTGGTTGGTAGCATAGGACAATCACTTAACGCTAAACGAGCTACAAAATGGTTTTCAAAATATCAATACGAAAACTCTTAACACAATCACAAACAAAGTAGAATATTATATATTATCATTATGATAATGTTCGATCACTATATAATATCAGTATTTAATTACAATTTAAACTAAAAACATGAGGTTTATATTTGTTTTTATTTGTTCTGCTATTTACTTTTGTGCTTTACGCTTTTACACATTGGCCAAATTTGAGCACCGAGCAACTAATTGAAAAACACAATTTCCGATAGGAATATATAAGTTATACATATACAGTCGAGCTTTTCGAAATTGAAATCTTTTAAAATCGCCTAAGAGCTTATAAAGATGGGATGATCTATTACAATTTTAAATTATGCAGTTTTGAGTTATTAATTCGAGTATCCAATTTTTAGAGTCAATAATTTGAATTTCGAGAATTCCGACTTTGTATAGAAAGCTTTTGGTAGACGATGCACTATTTGGTTACTTGGTGCGTGGTTTGGCCTGGCCAAAAGAAGTCGTTGCCTGAGATTTGTCCGCCTTGCTCCTGCTGCTGCGTGGCAAAGTGGTGCAACTGGCTGACATCGATTTGTCCTGCAAAAAGTTATAATAAATAATGAAAATAATTACTAGTCGTCTCACAAGAGTCATTTCTAGTCATGGATATCCAATAAAAGACATGCTGAAATTGCAAAACACATTTTGTTAGTAGGCACAAACATAGAGGCTCTGTACAAGGCGGGGTCAGCGAGCGAGGGGGGAGTCATGGCTGTTAAGAGCAGACGAGCGATGCGATGCGAATACAAAGAAAAAACACTTTTGAATGAGCTGGGATATCATTTTCGATTTTGTGTGTGTTTCCTGGGCTTACATCAAATCGAGGTTTCTTTCTTGTTCTCCTCAGGCTCAGGCAGATTAGCTGATTTGCGCCGCACATTATCTTTGATACTTTTGAACAGATGGCCGATACCTGACTTGCTCCTCTCCGATTGCGACGTCGTCGATGTTATGCTAACGCTGTCCGATGCTGCCACACGCTGTGTGTCCTTTCGCGGTGGCAAAGGTGGCAATGGTGGCAATGGTGGCGCCGGTGCACGTCCCTTGGCATGCTGCGCCTTGGGACGCAGTGCCGCCTGCTCTGGTTCGAGTTGCGCCCGAAAACTGTGCTTGATCTCCTCCAGCGTGGCGAGCAGTTCTCTTGGTGACACTGCATTGGCCTGGGCATTGGTATCTTCTGTGTTGCTCACTTCTTGCTGCTGTGCTGCTTCCATTTCCGATCGGGACTGGGTGAGAACCACCAAAAAGGGATCCACATGGAAGTCTTTGCTCTTGGCTTGCACTTGATAAGCACCCGCATTGATTTCAGCTTCAGTTTCCTTAGGGGATTCTTTCTTTGCCTCATCTACCATTTCCTTTGGAGGCTCTTTCACTGTTGCCATTGTTGCCGTGGCTTCTTCTTCTTCCAACATGGGCATTGCCTCATAGAAACTGTCCTCATCCTCATCGTCTTCTTGATCCGCCTTGTTTTTCTCATTCTCTTCCTCGCTGCTCTCCACAATCTTAGACTGCCTTTGCCTTTGTTCACTCTCTGGTTGCTCTTTGGGCACTTGGAAGTAACGCTCATTCTCCAAAAAAACCTCAGCGCGCAGATCTTCCAGCATTTGCTAATCGAATCATATCATCAATTTCAAAATCATAATTGCAGCTTTACCTTTATTCCGAGGTGTTGCTAGTAATCCTAAATCAAATCTAAAAACACATTTTTTTTTACCGAAAATTAAGAACCTTTTTTTTTTAATTGTGTTAAAAATATTTCAAATGCAAACGTTGCACAAAAATTTTAAGTTTTCAAACAGTTTATTTGTCTGATACTGAATCATTATCTGTTAAATTATCATTGCATTAGTTTATTGACTCAATGCACAAAGAAATTGGAATACCAAACAAAGCTATATTTGTATATAGAAAAATTATTATTATTAAATAGCTGTCTTGAAAGATTTTACTATACAAACACCCCAAAGTATCTTGAGCATCATTATTCGCAAAATGTTTAAGAAAAAAACCACCTGCCGAAACACCTCGGATAAACAAAGAAGCCGTAATGCTTACCTCACTGCGTTTGGACTTCGCACGCGCCTTGGAAGCGTTTGTCATGGATGAGGTGCGACTGAGGCCGCTGCCACCGACTGGAACACTAATCGGCTCAGCGCTGGAGTAACCCGAACTGATGTCATCCGTGCTGCGTATATTGTAGCTATGTGGCATGGAGTGGCAGGTGTGTGTGTGTGTGTTAGAATTGATAGACATGATAACTGAAGCAGAACAGCACTCACTTGAAATCGCCGGCTTGCTTGCCAGCCGCTGGAGAGGAGGAGGAGGCGGTGACATCCACTTCGGTGAAATACATGCCAGTTGAGTGACGTGTGCCGCTGGCGGAACGACCGACCGGAGTGTGATGTCGTTGCCGGAGTAGACGAGTGGCTTGGGGTCGCATCATCAGCGACGAGGAGGCCGACGACAACATCATCACTTCGTCCAGTTCATCCTGAGTGCGATGCATGTCGGGCTCGCTGAGATCACTGAGGCTATAGCTGCGCTTTATGGTCTGCACCAAATTACCGCCGCCCTTTTTTTTGTTTTGGGTTAAGAATCGAAAATCTTGTGACTTTTTTGTGATATTTTTGAGCAACATTGAATTTGTTTTGATTTTTAACTTATAACTAAACATTAACTAAAGCGAGTTTATCTAAAAAAATATAATATAACTATAGTTGTAAATATTTAGTGTTGATGATGGTGTTGTGTGTGTGCGAGTGTGTGTGTTTAGAATTCGTTGCTTGAATACTGAGTATCATGAATTTGCTTAGAGGTTAGAAGATAGAGCGAGCGTCAACTAATCTCCAACGACATCCACGTAGGGAGTCGACTCGCGCAACTTGCGACGCGAACGTATGCCACCGGAATATTCGCCCGATTGCAATTCATTTGGTTTGCTTTTGGAGGAGCCACGTGCGGCACGCTTGCCAGCCGCTGCACCGCTTGCCACCTGAGTTGTGGCCCGAGTCGTTCTGGTCTTCCTAGTGGGCATATCACGTGAACGCGCTGCACCAGCATCATAGTCCTGAAGCTCCGGCTCCTCCTCCATAATCTCGGTGATGATCGTACGCCGTTCCGTGGAGTAGCTCTCGGCGAAGTTTAGTGAATTGGAACGTTGCAATATTATTTCATTGGCATCCAGCATATCCTGATCCCGCGACAATTCATGGGCGGACTGGGAGTTTTGGATGCCGCGTGTCTCTTGCGATGCTACCATATTTATGGTCTGGAGAGTCGAGCGTGGAGCGTGGAGCGTGTAGCGGGTATTAGTATTTAACAGGCGGGTGCAGGTGTTGGTTTCATTTTTTACATTTTGATTTTGTTTTTGGTAAGTCAAATGCAAAGAAACGTAAGTGAGAAAATTAAAAATGTTAATAAAAAATAGGCAACGAAAAAGTGTTTATTTTTTGTTTAATTGTCAAATATGTATGGAAATAAAGTGCAATTGAAAAAACCGGGCAACACACACACAAACGAATACGCACACATATCAATTTATATATATATATATAGATATAGATATAGGTATGTGGTATACATGTTCAGAATTGTCGCAGTCTCATTTAGTTGGGGCACATGCCAATCCCTCGTCTATTTATATGCCCTACCCTAACGGCAAATGAAAATATGCATTGCGGCTCGATTTACACATTATATATATTATATAGCTGATATATGTTTTTAGATGTTACTGATCTTATTATACATTAATTACTGGTTTCCGAGCGCTGAATACTACAAGCACAGATTGAAATAAAATGACTGATTTGAATGCGTTTTCATTTACTTTGCGCAGCCATGCTTAAAATGCAGTTAATGTAATTTGATCTTTAAAATGATTAATAGTACATATTGTATATTATTTAATAATGAACAATAGGCGAAGAGTTTATAATAATGTACATATGTAAAATGATCAAATGATTGCCTAATACAAAAGCGCAGAGTGAAGCTAAACATAGTTTGGCACAATAATTCAGATGAATCATAATTATGTATTTCTTGATATCTCGAATTGGAATAAAAGGCAGATATAGATGTATATATATATACGTATATATATATATATAATAAACTGAAAGCTTTAGGTAAGCGCAAATTAATTGCCACTTAACCTAACATTAAGCATAACAAAGACTTTTCTGCTATATGAATAGCCACCGGCTGTGTAAATAATAAATTTATTATTCATGTGTATTTCTGTTCTTTGTATTTGACCACAAAGACCGGAACCGAGTGGGTTAACGATGATGATTAATGCTCTTTGTAAGTTGCTCAATAGCATCTGAAGTTGAATCAGGGAAAAACAACTTGTATCAATACAAAATAAACTTCATCCACTTTAGGCAACACAGATAATCAAAATAAAATAATGTTTTGCAATCGTGCAATGTTTACCATACTCGAGATTTGGACTAACTCAACAATTTGCTTGTTTTTTCTTCTTTTTTTGTTGTTGTTGTTGTGATATATAGAGAGATTCTAGACATACATTGTAAGTATGCAGATGTTCTGCTTGTATATGGTTCATTTTTATTACAATTTCGTATTTCTACATGGCTTTTAATCTTGGCTAACTTTTAACGTAATTCTATAAAGCGCTGCATACACACAGAATGAGGAAAACCAAAGGGGGAAACTGCAAATTAAAACTAAATCGAAACAAACACATGGGGCATAGCACACACACGGAGAGTGTGTGGCATTCAATAGTATTTCTTTCAATTTGTTTGTTTAAATGATATTTAAAGTTAATGAATACATTGACGACGTCGTCGAAGAGAGATGTGTGCTGATGATGATGCTGGCTGCCTGGCTTGCTGGGCTGATGATGATGAAGATCTGTTGATCTGTTGTAGTTGTTAATGATGAGAGATGAACACCAAAAACAAAACGGGGGCAACTGAGCGAAAAGAAATAAACATTGCGCAAACAATTTCTAATTTCTATATAGAAATTGTGAGTGACTCTGCTGCTGCCGCCGTTGCTTGCTGAGACGCTTGTTGTTGAGACTGTTTACGGCGGCTGTTGTTTTTATTGTTGTTGCTTGTTCATTTATTGCTGCTCATTTCATTTTATGCAACGACGCTGCTGGCAAATTGTTGTAGAAGCAATTGAAAAATGTGCCAGAGATGAATTGGTTGTGCGTGTGTGTGTGTGTGTGTGTGTGATAATGTGTGTGTTATGTGTGTGCTGTTGTTGTTGTTGTTGTGGTTGTGTCTGCTTGTCTTTGAGTTACCTTTATGGCCGTCTGCATGATGACATTTGTGGCATAATTAACGCCCTTTGAGCCCAATTGCAGCACCGCTGAATAGCCGCGTTCGCGTGCCTGATTTAAATACTCATCGATATCCTATGGAGAGGAAATAATATAAGAGAAATTATGAATATACAAAGAGAATCGAATATATATATGTATATATATATATATATATATATATATATATTGTATATATCACCTGTTCACGGCGTGTCAACATCGGATGCACGAACTTGCGATACAAAGTGGAACTGCCTTTCGTGGCTGGCGAAAGCAGCCAGAAGACAATTACCACTTTGACCTCATAGTAAAATGGGAACCAGGACAGGAATATGTCCGTAAATGTTTCAATGCATGTGAAAAATGCAAAGACAATCCAGTACATCATCCATTTGACCTGCGAAAATAATACACAGATAATCAGATGTTTTTATTTTTGTTAATAGTGATGACGTTGCTATTTGGTAAATTTAAGAGAAATGAAAACAAAACGAATTAAATTGATTTATGGCTAACAGCAAACGAAATTCTGTGATATTTTATTATTTATTAGCTATGTTATTCAATAATCAGTTGTAACTCTTTCAGCTGTCATAAAATCTTCGGTTTTGGAATTCTTTCAATAATTTCTTTATAATTTAAATTTAAAATACTTACATATTCCTTGACATTCTTTGTGCGGACGGCCTTGTAGGAGGCATAGGCCGGATATAGAGTGCCCAAGAATAATCTGAAAGCGGGAAACAATAGAGTCTGTGCACAGGTGCGTGGCGCTATAAATATGATGATGAGCGAGCAAATGCAGGTCGTATTGAAGGATAAAAGGGGCAGTGGCAAGCGCTGTAGCAGCTCAAACAAACGACCCAAAGCATTCAAATTCTGCACCACTTTGGATGCAGCTGGTGGCTCAGCCAGCACTGCTGGCTGCTCCACAATATATGGTCCCTCATAGTCATCGTAGTCGGTGAAATCGCTGCCCAGCGAGTTGAGAGAGTCATGAAATCCAAGCTGTTGTTGCAACTCCAACTGATGCTCCAGCTGCTGATGCTGTTGTTGTTGTGTTGGATAAATAAACTTGGAGTAAACAGGCACAAAATGGCCAGAGGCGGCTGCTGCTGCCTGCTCCTCAAGCGAATAGCTGCGTCCGTAAATAGGCAGCGCCTGTTGACGTAGGCGTTTAATATTAGCTGGCCGCTGATGCTGATAGAGCAACTGCTCCTGCCGCAGATAGCTAGGCCGGCTGCTCATGGCGACGCATTGCCCAAAAGCGACTACGTCGATCCTAGCTGCTGAAGCGACGCACAAAGACTATTTGGCCAGCAGCTGCCCGAGAGCGTCTAATGCTCATCGGGATGGCATAGTATGCTCATCTATTAATAGCAGACAAAGAGACGCTGCATGCAGGCACATTGCCCCAAAACTGAGCGAGCGCAAAACATAAAAAAACACACTATTCTGAATCTAATACAGTAGACGCACGCTAAATGAAATACTGGCAAGCAGCAGATATACTAATACTTAAAAAATTATTATTTTAAATATGCCTTGCAACTTCTACATTTTTTATAGTATTTTATGCTTGCATATGAAGTGTTATAGTTTAGGAAGCATCACTGTAGCTGATCAGCAAGCAGCTGTGTTTCGCTATTTGACACTGTGACTGCTTGGAGCCGCTATAAATATGAGCCAAACAGCAAAAAACAAAAAAAAATCACAACAATTTGCATGGAGTTGTTGCTCCGCCGATCTGTGGCAAGTGCTTACAGCTTGGAGCATTAGACTGGCCTCCGTTCAGTTGTATATATATATATATGGTATGTGCCGGCAAGGCGAGTGCGTCAACCTCGCGAAAAAAAAACACACTTCCTTATAAGGTGTCCGCTGCTCAATTGACTTTGACGCGCTGCACAATGCGCGACTAACGGTAACGTTTTTTGGCGCTGATTAATAAACAAACAATTGACTGGCAACCGCAGAAGTAACGCTTGAGAAATCACAGCATAACGCCCACACAATTAGGAAGTAGAATGAACAAAAGATAAAAAAAAAAATTAAACTATGAAGTGAAAAAAAAAAAAGAGTTGCTCGCTCACCATTTTAATTTTTTTTTTTTTTTTGGGGGTCAGCAACGGTAGCAACAGTGACAACGCATTCGTGCGTCTGTGCGAGTTGGCGTTGTTGCTGGCCTCTTAAAAATACCCTTGCAGTAGCAGTATGGTGATTAGGTTATGATATTTAGTAAATGGAAATATTTAGAAATTAAATTGTGTAAACTATATTGCTTTAATCAACTATTAACTCTTTTTCACATAGCTCACTTAACAAGCACCAATAAAAGCAATCAGAACTGTTAAATTGTCTGCAAGGGTATTTAGACTTCGGGCATGCCAAAGACAAAGCTCTCTTTTGTTTCTAACTCACATAATAAGCCGTGAAAACAAGCTGCTGATCATATTGAAAGCTATTTGTCCTTTGTTACGATTGGCTGTTGTTGCTTCTTCTCGTTCTTCTTCTTTTTAGACTACCACCTTTGCTTCGTTGCTGGGGCTGTCAAATTGTGTAAATGGAAATTCAATTCAATTACAACTAATGTTGCATGCATTTGCATTTGCAATTAGCGATGTTCTGTAATTGCAGCTTACCTTGTTGCTGTAATATTTCCTTACACAATAACTCACTCACAATTCGCAAATGTTCTATTGAAGATTACTTTTTTTAATTTGAAAATTGTTAAACGAGCAAACAAAACTGAAACTTTTGCTTTTCGTTGGTTGCCTTGATTCACCGTTTGTTCGCTTAATCACAACGATAACTACAACGACAACAACGCAGTAGCACCGTGTTGCTCAGCACTCCTCGAAATATCATTCGTCAATTGTTTTGACTACATGTTTTTTTAACTTTTATTCCGAGTATTTAGTGCACTTTTTGCAGCATTGCGCGCGCGAACAATGCTTTTGTTAAACAAAAACGCAGACAGAGACAGACGAACAACAACACAGCTGGAGATGTGTATGTGTGACTCGAAAAATGTATAGTTATGTGATATCGATTTTCGATATGCACTGCGCTACAGCTGTTGTTGCAACATTGCCAACACAAAATATATAATTGCATCTAATGTGCTATTTATATTCTTTTATAAATAAAATTACTATCATTATGCTTTCTAAAAAAAATCTCTAAAATTGCCGTTCTTAAGTTACACCTAAATAAAATTACAATATGTAAATCGATAAGCTCATTTAATTATCGAGGGTGACTAGGCGATACTATCGCATGTGCCACCAATTGTTTTGCTATTCAGTGGAACGGCGACTTATGAGAAATTAATTTGCGTTGGTAATTTCATATTAACACATTGTAGAATGAGAATTGTTAAATACAATTGTTATGTTTGAGTAAAAGAATTTCTGCATATTTATTGGCTAATAATTGCAGCGTGCACACGAAAGTCGCGCAGCACGTGTTAAGGGCTCAACGCTCGTGATAAGCGAGCAAAAAACGCAGACAAAAATGGCGCAAAATGCACCCAATTGCAAAGACACGCAGGTAAGTGTTGATGAAATGACTGGAATTGCCTGGATTTCTACCGTTATGTGTGATTGATTTTGCAGGAAGTGCAATTCAAATTGCATGACAAATTTGTGGCTTTTCGGAATTGCGGCGAGCCACGCAGCAATGTGAAATTATTGGCTGTCTCCAGCAGTCGCGGCTTGCTCTTTGCCGGCAATCCAACAGCGCCGGAACTAAAAGGTATTTACTGGTAGCCATTAAATATAATGCCCATAAAATGTATTTTATATGAATGTATTTTTTTGTTGTATATTTTGTTAGTTATAATCATCAAAGATGTCGCTTCTGCAAAGACGTCCTGCAAGCAGCCGCACGCTCGTATGGTGCCACTGCCCAGCATACCCAACTACATGTCCTGCAGTGGCGATGGCAACCTGTTGGCCATTAACTATACGCAGCCAAATGGCAATAGTCTGTTGCTCGTGTATGCGGTGCAATCTTTTATGACGCCTGAGCTGCGCACGCTGTACAATATTCGATTGGCTGCCGAGGATTATGTGTATGCTGTGCAGCTGCTGTGGAATCCCGTGTTGCCCAACAGTTTAGCTGTGGTTTTGAGTAATGGTGGGCTGAACATGTATGGCTTGAAGGAGGGAGGCAATTTCGAATTGCACTCGCTGGACAAGAGTCAGCAGGTGAAGTGCGGATGTTGGTCACCGAAGGGGAAGCAACTGGTGCTCGGTTTTCCCAGTGGACGATTGCAGCAATTTAAGCCGGATCTAACGCCGGCCAAGACGTTAGCCTGTCCGCCAAATGTACATCAGGCTCCGTTCGATACAATTGCCATTCACTGGCTGTCGACTTACCAATTCGCGGTCATCTTCTTGCAGCATGGCGAGGAATGCATTCCTGCTCTGTATATCATAAATGCACCCAAGGCAGGCCCGCCCACCTACATCAATTATTATGATATATGCTTCAGTTTGAGTGGGCCCCGCAATCATCAATTCCATTTTACGCATGTGCCGCAGTGGAATCTATTGCTCCTCAGCTCTGCCAATGGTGTCGAGGTGGGTGTCCTGGGTACCTCGGAGGCGGGTGACACGCCTACTTGGCAACAGTTGACGCTGCTAGATGAGGCACGCGTTGAGATGCCGCTGAGCCAGGCCACGCAGGATGAAACCTTCCCGATGGGGTTTGTCTTTGACACCTCGAGCACGCATCATCTGAGTCTAAATGAACAGCAGTTGCCCAACATGCCAATGGTGCATGTCCTGGGTACGGATGGCACCTTACTTGCCTTTAATTTTCTCAATCTGCAGCCGGGTGTGGCATCCATTTGTTCACCGCCACCGCCTCTAGCGGACACTTCGGGACAGTTTGTGCCGCTGAATGCGCTACTCGCTGCAGAGAAGGAGCAACCCATAGCTGCAGGAGGAGCAGTAGCAGCAGTACCAACATCAGCACCGGCACCATCTGCGCCTGTAGCTCAGTTAGCTCCAGTGGAAGCAAGCACTCCTGCTCTGTCCGATATTTCGTTTGCCTTTACGCCCAACACGGTCACCTCGACTCCAGCTCCGGTGAAGGAAAAGCCACCCTCTTTGTTTGCCGGCTTTGGGAATTTGGGTAACAAGCAAGCGCCGCCAGCTTTTGGAGCTCCGGCTGCAGCGCCTCTCAACTTTGCCACCACTGCTGCTGCAATCAAACCACAGCCTCCACCCAGCTTTGGTGGGTTTGGTGGTTCTGCCTCAACAGCGACGCCAGCAAGTGCTTCAATTTTTAGCAGCAATGCGCCCAACAGTTTTACCAACCAGCCGGTGAGTGTTATGGGCTCCAATCCAATCCAATCACAGCAGGCAGTAACAACAGCAGTAACAGCAACAGCTGCTCCGATTAAGAACAACAATAATAGCAACAACAGCAAACCACTGTACACAGTTCCACCCACTTTTACGCCCGTGGCAACGGCACCAGCACCTGCTGCTGCTGCTGGCGCAAAGAGCTCCGAGTTCAGTGTTCGCGATGTGGACGACGTCATTGCGGAGATCATGAATGTGCAGATCAGCGCATTCAACGATCAAATCGAACAGCAAAAGCAACAGACCAAAGCGCTGCTTTCTCAGGTAAGACTGCATCGTATTCCTTATCAATTTGAATCTAATCCTTTAATCCCTTGATCCCACTGCAGATTGAATCGCCCTCATCGATTAAGTACTATGCGAAGAGGCTGGAAGATCTACAGGAGCTAAACGAACAGGCCAACGATGTGGACTTTGAGCAGGATATGCAGGGATTGCGGCATGCACTGAGCGAGGCGTATGCCATGATGGCCGAGTGCCGTGCCAAACTGGAGGTCTACCGCAAACCAGAGTAAGCCAAATGAGGAGAACTAAACGCTTAAGAAAATACTTATATGCTTCTAATCTGCAGCATTACTCGTCTGATGTGTGGCACCAATTTCGATGCATCAGGTCGTCGTCAGCTTTCGCGCCTGAAGAGCTATGTGGCCGCCAATGAGGCGCAGCTGCAGCTGCTACAGGCACAGATCGATACACAGTGGGAGCAGTATCAGGACGTGATGCGGCGCAATTCCAAGTCGAAAATGCATATGCCCTGCTTGGAGGGCATCTATCAGCGTTTGACGCGACTCCAAAATGTCGTCTCCGATCAGCGCATCATGCAGAACAAGATTAAGCTGAGGCTCAAGGATCGTGGACTGCTGCAGTCAGCGCTGCTCAACCAGGAGAACAGTCGTGCTCGCAACAACGAGGCGTGAGTGTTAATGATTTCGTACTTCCCAGGGAATTATAACTCATCTATATATCTAACTTCTCGCACAGCGTGGACACGCTCGCCGACTCCATACTGTCCATGAACCTGCATCAGGTGGTGGACACCAATCGGGCCAAGTTGTCGGAGCAGAAATTACAAAGCATACGCGAGCAGCTGCAGTCGCACAAGATTCACATCATTAGTCCGCAGCGACCAGATCGCGTCGGTCTGAAATCCGAGGTCATCTTGGAGACCAAACTAAAATCGGAGCTCAAAAAGAAGACTGCCACAGCAGCAGCGGCGGCTGCAGCGGCAACAGCAACTGCAGCAACTCTTGCCAAGCCAATGGTGGCGCATAAGGCAACTCAAGCTGCAGCAGCGGTGCCAGCACCACTGGCTAAACCTACGGCCTCCAAGCCAGTAGCAGGCGTAACAGTGGAAAAGACGCAGCACAGTCTGCCGGCACCGGCGCCAGCTCCAGCACCATTTAGTTTCAGCCAGAGCAGTCCCTTTGTGAAGACCACTGCGTCCACAGTGACGACAACAACGCTAAGCGCTGGCGAGGCCACAAAGCCAACCACATCTTTCTTTGGTGGCACCACACCATTTAGTTTCGGAACAACAAACAAGCCTATGATGACCATGACGCCCATAACGCCCATGGCTGGTATGAGTGCTCCGACCAAGCCTCAAGCAACAACAGCAGCAGCTGCACCCAATCTCTTTGCTGGCTTTGGCAACGCAGCCATTGATACCACCAAGCCCAAGGCAATGCCAGAGCCTGCAAAGGAATCGCCTGCTAAGCCATTGGATCTGAAGAAGGAGGAGTCAACGGTAGAGCCCGTCAAGACGGCACCAGCTGCCACCAAAGCGGAACCAGCTGCCAAACCATTCACATTTTCGGGCTTTGGCAGCAGTACAGGCGGCTCCATTGGTAGCGGTAGCTCACCTTTCAGTTTTGGCGGATTTGGCTCTTCGCTGGGCAACACAGCAGCGCCGGCCTTCGCTCCAGCTCCAGTTCCAGCGCCGGCTGCGGCAACTGTCCCTGCAGCAACAGCCACCAGCAGCTCTGAGACTGTTGTCACTAGCAGCACTGCGCCTGCTGCAACACCAACATTTACCGCTGCTGCTCCGGCTCCAGCTCCTGCTGCTGCTGTTCCTCCTCCTCCTCCTGCTTCCTTACCAGCAGTCAGCCAGCCAAGCAGCACCAGCTCCACTTTAAGTGCTGCTCCAGCTGCTTCAACTGTAACCAGCAGCAGTGCGCCGGCCATCGATAATCTCTTTGGCTCGATTAACATATGCAAGCCACAAACAAAGGACAACGTTCCCGGTAGGATTTTTGGTGTACAAGTTTATTTCAAATAATTATTTAATATTTAAAATATCAACAGATGCCGAACCCGCAAACATCTTTAGCGGCTTTGGCCAAGGTGCCGCTGCCGGTGCCGGTGCCGATGCTAGCAGCAAAGTGTTTGGCATTGCTGATAGCAGCAGCAGTGCGGCAACAACAGCAACAACAACACCAGCAACAACGACACCATCAACAACGACTCCAGCAACAGCAATTACTGCAGTTGCAGCAGCAACAGCAGCACCAACCATAGCAACAGTTGCTGCCACGAGCACAGCAGCAATCACTGCAAGTGCAGCTGCGACGCCCGGCAGCAGTTTCTCGTTCTCGAATGCGTTTAGCAGCTTGAGCACGGCCAGCACCCCCACGGCCACTGGCGTCCTGACAGCCACCAGCGCTGCCCCAACGGTAACATCAGGATCCATATTTGGAGGCGCTACAAATGCCTTTGCACCAGCTGCCACAATCAGCAGTCCGTTCCAGGCAGCAACAGCTGCTGCTGCTGCTACACCGCCTGTTGCTGCTACCGCCGCCAGCCCGCTGGGTGGCAACGTTTTCGGAAATCTACCCAAGCCGCAGGCGAGTGTTTTTGGCGCTGTTTCACCAGCTGCGCCACCCAGTGGCCTGTTTGCAGCAGCAGCTGCAGCTGATGCCAGCCCCTCACCCTTTGGCGCTTTGGCGCCACCAGATACAGCCAGCTTCGGCGGCAACATCTTTGGCCAAGCGGCAGCAGCTGCAACAGGAGCCCCTGCCAAGCCCGGAGGCTTTGGCTCGCCGGTAGCTGCCCCAGCTGGTGGTTCGATATTCGGTGGCGCTGCCAGCGCTTCAGCTTCACCCTTCGGCGGCGGATCGATTTTTGGCGGCGTCAACAGCGCCCAGAGCACGCCATCTGCTGCTGTGGGCACGTCTTCATTTTTTGGCCAGAACGTTTTCGGCCAGACGCCGGCAGCTGCAGGTGCTACTAATCTATTTGGCAATTCCAGCCCAGCCCAGCCGCAGGCATCTGCATTCGGTGGTTCAATTTTTGCCACCGCTGCAGCAAATCCAACCTCACCAGCTGCCTCGGGCGGCTCGATTTTTGGCGGTGGCAGCAGCTCTGGTGGCTTTGGCAGTTTTTCACAATCTTCGCCAGCTCCGGGCGCTTTTGGCAGTGGCTTTTCACAGGGCGCCGGTTCGGTGGCTCAGTCCGGTTTCGGTTCGCCGCAGCAACAACAACAGCAATCCCAATCGCCCGCTGGTGGTTTTGGTGGCAAGCCCGTGTTTGGCGGCAGTCCAGCCTTTGGTGCAAGTCCCACTTTTGGCGGTGCACCCACATTCGGCAGTCCTAAGGGCTTTGGCGCGTTCAACACCAGTCCAAGTGGTGTCGTTGCACCGCCTGCTTTTGGTGCACCAGCCAAGCCGGCAGAAGGAAACATCTTTGAAACGCTCGGCAATAACGACTCGGGCCTCTCCTTTGGCAACTTGGCTCAGACCGGCAACACCAATGCCCCAAAGTCCTCATTTGGCGGGTGAGTAACGAGAAACTCTTAAAATGTAGCTAATATTCATCTAACCTAATCTTTTATTTACAGCTCTTCCTTTATGACGTATCGCTAAGAATCCTTGTTTGTCTTCGTTAAGTGAAGTTTTGTAAACTAAGTTGAATAAAATTGATAAAATATGTAACCAAAATCAGAGTTAAACCCTTTTAAAGAAAAACTTAAATTCTAAAGCATACTTATATGGTGAACAATAAAATCAACGATATCGAGTTACAAAATATTCAAATATTTAAAGCACACTCTTAGGACGGGTGAAAAGGCTAGTTGATTGCTTTTCAGGAATGCAGCTTTAGGTCTTCCAAATCCTTACAGATTTTCAAAGGACATGGTGCGTCAGAATCGCATATACGAGATTTATCGAACTACTTTCAAGGATTAGGGGGTCATCTGAGAGCTCAGTTCCTAGTTTTCTCGTAAGGCACAAAGTCAATTAGGATGTCCCTTGTCCACTTGGTGGTCAAATCAAAATTTCTACCCCCTTCCCTAAGTTTGCCCTCGATCAAGATATAGAAATAAAAACTGATGATTAACGTTTAGCAACAGCTATTACACATTATATTTTCAATTGGTTATACATATACAATAATATGCATATAATTAGTGCGCATAGTTATACATTAATAAAAATATATATAATATAGATATATATATATATATATATAGTATGTATATATAAAGACACAACTAAAAAATGCAGAAAAAAATACGTACACGTACGATTACATATATAGTATATACTATATATAGCATATAAATAGTGAAAAATAGTCAAAAACATTTTACATATACATATAGAGTTATACATACATACAGCATACATATATATATAGATTAGTATAAATAATTTTTTTTATATATATATTTATAGGTTTAGGTTTTTAAATGCAATTTGTTTTGTTTTTTGTATTTTGTTTCATAATATTTTAATTAGGACTAACTTAGGTTGGTAATTGTTAATTGTTAGAGATTTACATGCGACTACCCAGCTTAGATGTTTGTTATCCGATTTATATTTAGGATTTAATTTAGTTTGTTTGCTCTTCGTTTTTCAATGTTAGTTACGTTTTAGCACACATTTTCTTATTTTTGTTTAGTTTAGTTACCGTTATTATTATTATGCTTTTATTATTTGTAAATTAATGCTAGAGAAAACACTGCAACAATTTTGTTGAAAATTCGTTAAGCTTTTTGTTGTTGTTGTTGTTTTTGTTTTTCTTATGTTTTGCTTGCTCAATGTTCTTGTTGTTGTTGGTGTTTTGTTGTTCCTTTGTTTTTTTTCGTGTTGTTGAGCAACTTACTTAAATTAAGCACGCTTATTATTATTATCTTTTTTACTCGTTTCTTTGAGAGCACGGCGCGTTTAAAACGACCGTTACAAGTTGTGGTGTGCAGCTGTTTGTGTTATCGGTTATCGTTAATCGTTATCTTTATCGTTTTTTAAATCTTTAAACAACTGTTTTCTATCTACAAAAGGAAACTGTTACTACATTCAATTCTCGTTGACGGGGCGCAGGCGGGGGGAATGTTCTTCTTTTATATCGTCGTCCATTTTCGTTTATTTATATTATTTTTTTTTTTTGTATTTTGTTGAGGGGAGGGCACATGTTTGTGGGCGTGCGGTAGCGGTGTGGGCGTGGCACATGCAATGACTTGCTTAAAGCTTATACACTTAACCGTGTGAGTTTTGTCTGTGTGTTTGTTTCTGTGTATGTTTGTGTATATGAATGAGTGTGAAAAGTTTACGAAAAAAAAAGGAAAGATTTAAAAATCGAATACATTTGGAAACAAGTTGGAAATCATGGGGGAAAAAGGATGGAGAATTTTCAATTACTTTTTGCTAGTTGCGGCAGGGGCTACAGTTGCGTTCAGTTACATATATACGTATGGTTCAGTTATAGTTTGCTGGTTATATATGTACATCGCCTGGGTAGCTTGCTAGTAAGTATGCATATATATCGTATGTATATAGTATATATATATAAAAAGAAGCGGAAGTATACGAGAAAGTTAGGGAAAGCAAAAGCAGGGCCGCTCCTTGTTACATAAAATATATAGTTTATATAAATATTAGTTGTCAATATATGTATATGCGTCGGTTTATATATGTTTGTGAGTGTGTATATAGAGAGCAGAGCTGGAAAGTTGAATTTAATATTGATATTTAACTATGAATTTGTGTAAATTATTGCAATTTTTTGGTTCCGTTTAAGTTGGTAATGTGAATTTAACAGAGTGACGCTAACAGAATGCATGTAATACTTAACTCTGCTGTTAATGTGAAGTTAACAGGGTGCCTGAATTCAGTGAATGTTAACAGAATTGAAGAAAATGTAATGTTAATTTGACTTTAGCAGAGTAATGAATGTAAGCGATTTGAAGCTGAGGTTTTGCCAGCTCTACTTAATAGTGATTATATATATGTATATATAAATGGCATATGGTAAATGAGTATATATGTATGTATATATATATATGTATGTGGAGGCCACATATAATGAGCAGTAGTAGTAGTAGAGTAGTTAATGGGGAAGAGTATTCGTATTCGCCTCCCTTGCTAGTAGAGAGTAGTCAGAGTTTGCTAGTAGATCATAATAATGACTATGTCGATGATGATGTCGATGTCGTTGTTGATGAGGAGTTTTCTGATTGGGAGGGGGATGAGGTATTCGATACGCATCGAATACCCGTTATTGTACTACCAGTGCATCAGACGCAACTGATCCAGGATGCGCTGCTTAAAGAAGGTGCCCAGCATGCCAAATACGGTTGACACGGCCGCAATGCCCATCATGACCTGCATGACGCAATGGATGCCCGACAGCTCCTCCTCCGTTTGCTTGTGGCGATGCCGGGCACGATGATGCCGTCGACTGCCCATGCCACCAGTTTCGTGGAGACGCTGCAAGCGTTCCATATCCTCATCGAACTGGGGTATGATGGCCAGATTGATGACCTCCGTCTTGGACAGCAGCTGCTCGTTGGCAATTGTGTGCGCCTCGGTGCCGCCGCCGCCCTTGCTGGTGGCCTCATTGTGCTCGCGTTCCCGTTCCCGCTGCTGCTCCAACTCACGGACCCGCGATCTCTCATCCAGCATGGTGTTGTCCCGACTGAAATCAAAGTCGCGACCAGTGGGCAGCTGCAAGGACGACTGCTGCTGCTGCTTGGATGTGGGATACTCGGCGAGATTCACCTTTGTGAGGAAGTGCAGGGTGCTGCTGGCCGGCTTTTGCTCCGACGCCTCCTGGGCGAGCAGCGAGCGAGGCGTTGCTTCCGTCACGCCGCCCAACATGGGTAAGTTATCCCGGACTCGCGTCTCCTGGAATTGATTCTTCTTAATGCCCAGCACCTCGGACAACGGACGATTAATCATTGGCAGCAGCGAATCCGACGTGGGTCGTATTATAAAGCTGCCTCCATTTGCAGGCGGTTCCAATATTTCGGGCTGCAGTGGTTTCGGAGTAACTGCAGCACCTGCACCTGCTGGTGAGGGCTTATCGCCAGCACTCTCATCCTGCTCGCTGTCCGTGTAGACGGAGTCGTCCGACGAGTCATCGGATGTGTCCTCATTGTTGGACTTAGATGGCTCGACAGTTTTGGAGTTGGTGGTAAACTTGTGCGTTAGATTGCGTATGGGCTCGTATTTGGAGCTCTCCGAATCACCGCGATAAAGCAGCGCCACCTTGCCATCGGGTGTTAGTACGGGCGTTATTTTCGGATGTGGCGATGGAAAACGATGACTGCTCTCCGGATCCGGTGACAAGGCATCGAAATCTGTAAATTGTGTCGCTGGCTTCTGTTGTGCCGCCAGCTGTTCCCGTTCCAGCTGTTGCTTCTGATGCTGTTTATCGCCGTCGGGATCTTGGGGCGTCTGTTGGTACACAATGCCCACTTTGCCCAGAGGCGTTGATATTATCTTGATTGCATCGTTGCTATTCTTGCGGAAATAGTGATTTGAGCCTTGGCCGCTCTTAGAGCGAAAGAAGCCAGTGTTGTCGCCATTGTCAGCGTATTCATCATCGACACCGTCATCGTTATCCTCGCCATCCTCATCATCGTTAGCAAAATGGCCGCTGCTCTCGCGCAGATCAATCGCAGTGCTCGGTACGGCCACTGCAACCTCCGGAGATGCCGCAGCCGCCGCCGCCGCCTTCTCACTCTCCGTCAGGAGCTTCTTGCGTATGGTCTCCAGATGCGTTTGCCGGTAGCTCGAGCTGGGCTTGAAGCGTGACTTGTAGCTGCCGGCGCCGGCGCCGCTGCCCTCCTCATTCACAAAGTGCTCCTCATCGGCGCGGGGACGTGAGGTTCGCGGTCGCTCCAAAGCAATGCGCTCATCATCTTCATCATAGCCCATGTCCTCTTCCTCCTCCTGCTCGTCAACTTTTGACTGTTGTTGGGCTGCTGGTGAAATGAGACTCTTGGGATCGGGCAGCTGCTCGGGCTCCTCATCATCATCATCATCATCTACATCTTTATCATCTGCAAATAAGCTCGTCTCCTCATCCAAACCATCATCATCATCATCATCATCATCGTCATCATCATATAGATCCGCCTGCATGCCCTCTGTATCTGTTTCCATGTCCTCCATGGCATAATCATCATTATCAACATCAACATCCTCCTCAACCGCATCCGCCTGCCCCTTCTTGTCGTCTAGCTGCCCCGTGCTATTAAAACTACTGCTATGCGGCTTAAGACTAAAGTTATTGCTACTGCTACTGCTACTGCTACTGCTACTATTACTATTATTATTATTATTATTATTATCATTGTTATTATGATAATTATTATTGTTGTTATTATTATTATTGGTATTATGAGTTAAGTTTAAATGTGTTCCTAGGCTAACATCTAAGCTGCTATTGCTTGGTCTAAGCAATTGGGTAGTCGCATCTTTCAGTCAGTAGCATTTCTTGGTGCATCCACATTTGCGCACAATATCTAAATTCTTGATATATTTGCGATTATTGCTGCACACCATGCGCACCTGTGAATAAAGATATGTAAGGGTTGATTAGGGTTGAAAATCTATTAAGATTCAAATACATAATATTGTTTATATAATATATGTTATAATATATAATATTGTTTTAGA